>VZRF01012848.1:0-16555 GCA_013396875.1 Vireo altiloquus | reverse complement strand
AGCTGCAGCTGCTGAGTGTCTGCCAATGCCAGCAGGAGGAAGTGGCTGATGGAGCTGCTGCTGGATGTTTGCTGTTGGATGTTTGCTGTTGGATGTTTGCTGTGATATGCCTCCCAGTCCAGATGACTCTGGAGCCCCCTGGGGGGCCAGTCCCTGAAAGTTAGATTAGGGAGACAAAAAGACTTCTGCCCAGGATCCTTTGCTGCAATATGTTAATATATACCAGTTTTACTTTCCTGGTCTCCCTGCCCTTTCCTACTCTGTAAGCCCCAGACCTAGAATGTTGTCCCTCCTCTGCTCACCCATTGGCCCTTGTTCCTCAGCCACTCCCTCCATATTTCCCCTTTGGCTCCCATACCCTAGACCTGCCTGTGCACTGCCCCCATGCCCCCAAAGGATTGGTCCTTGGTGCTTTCTCCGCCCCTACCTTCCCCGTACTTAAACCTGAACCCTTATCGTTCTGGGTTCTCTTCCCTGGTTCTGCTGAGTGTGGGATTGTAATAAGCCCAGTGTGGAATACTACAAAAGGACCCTTCCCATCTCTTTGCTGCCGATCCATCTAAGAAGCTATCTGGCATGTGTGTGAGTGTGTGCTTGGTGTGTGGCTCTGACCGAGGGACCCCAGTAGGAGATGCTCCCGGACTGCCATGGCACATACCCCACCACCCGAGGCAACAATTTGCTGTTTCTTAGCACGGGGTCTGTTCAGAAAAGGAAAAGACAGGGAACAATTAAGACCCTCTGACAAAGCCACTACAGTTTTCAAAAGAAATCAAGCAAAATTAAATCTCTCCTTTCTCTGGTTTGTGCTGGCTGAGGGTGGTGTGAGGAGCAGGAGCTCTGGCCATGTGCTGCCAAGGACTCAGCTTTGGTCTGCTGCAGTGGGGACATGAAGCTGGTTTGTGAGAGCTCTGACAATCACAAGGGATGTAATCCAGCTTTAATGGCAAAGTTCAACCTCTGCCCTCCTGACTCTGCAGAAGAGAGGCTTAGAGTGTCCTGAGAACAATTTTGTATGTAGTTTTTATTTTCCACCATCCCATCTGGGACATGTTCTTTTTAGGGGTAGAAATTGTCAGTCTTCTGACTGAAAATGTGAAGATTCTTGAGACAGGACAGGGAATAGGGCTCAGCTCTCTGCAGCTTAAAGCAGAGCCAGGAGAGCTGCAGCGTCTATAAGTCTATTTGTCATGTCCCTGCACCTTCCCTTGTGCTGCATTCACATTGATTTCACACAAATAAATCCTGCAAAAAATAAATCTCCAATATCTGTTCTGTGGTGAGAGCAGAGAAGTGCTGATTCAAAGGGCGGTGCTGTGAGCTCTCCTCTGTCCCAGTCCAGAAGTGCAGCTGTGATGGACAGAGCAGGACACAAGCCCTCCTAAAGAGAAACCAAGGGCTCAGAGAGGCAATGTGAGACGGATCTGGATAAGGCTGGAAAAATGACGCTGATGATGCCTGTAAGTCACTGCGTGCTGATTTCTGATACACCCTAGGTTATTCAGCTCTGAGAGAAAGAGATTTGGAGTTTCAGGGCTTCCTCCTAAACTGAGCTACGAATTTCTATGTTCTGTTGCCCACCAAGGAAAATGAGACTTCAAGATTTAAAGAACAGGATCTTTCCCTTTCGCCTAACCCCTAACTTGCTGTACTTCTTGAAATGTTCTTTGGGATCTGTCATGGGTTGATCCTGGGGCTGGGAACAGTCCTGACTCCTGCAGCACCCACTGGGCAACAGGAGCCTTCCCTGCTCTCCCGGGCAAT
The DNA here is from genome assembly GCA_013396875.1 of Vireo altiloquus. Taxonomy (NCBI): domain Eukaryota; kingdom Metazoa; phylum Chordata; class Aves; order Passeriformes; family Vireonidae; genus Vireo; species Vireo altiloquus. Next base: position 14,791 of record VZRF01012848.1, on the reverse strand, counting down.
GCTCCTTCTACAGATCTTCTCCCCCAGCGCTGGCAGCAGCTCTCTGGGCCAGCTGAAAGCTGCCCCTGGCAGGCAGCAGAGTCCCTTCCCCAGCACAGCACCCTGGGCTGCAGGACCCTGCTCTGCAGGACAGCCCTGGGCACCCCTGCCTGCACAGCTACTCCAAACTGCCCCTCAATAGCCCCCTCCTCACACATCCCATCAGCTGAGGCTGTGCCAGCTTTAGGAGATGCCTCCAGGCCCCCTGCATTGCCCTGCCCCCACAGATTCACTGTGTCCGGTTCTGCCAAGACTTCTCCAGCAGTGAGCTCTCAGTCATCCCCCCAATGCTGAGCACCTGCGAGGTCTGTCTGTGCCTGGCTCGTGTCGCTCAGATGTCCTGGTAGTGCCCCAGCCTTGCTGGGCTGTGCACAGGAGCTGCTCCTGGGCAAAGCTGTTTCTGCAGCACTGTCCTTGCCAGGAGCTGCCTCTGTGCCAGGAGCCCAGCCCAGCTCAGCAACACAGACACAGCACAAGGACTTCAATGACCCTCTCGGGGCTTGGGTGCTGAGTCCTTGAACCTTAGACCCTGAGGAAAGTTGAAGAAACCTCTTGAGAAGCCAAAGTCAGATTCAAACGGTGAAGTTTCTTGTAGTGCTAATGGGTTCCACTGAACGACATGACTGAGAAAACATCCCCAGAGCACAAAGCTGGAGGCAGTGGTGGCAGGTCGCACAATCACAAAATCACTGAATCATTAAGGTTAGAAGAGACCTGCAAGATCATCTAGTCCAACAGTCAACCCAACACCATCATATTCACCCCTAAATCATACCCCTAAGTGTCACATTCAGGCACCCCTTAAACTCTGCCACCTCCTTGGGCAACTTTTTCCAGTGACTGAACACTCTAACAGTAAAATTGTTTTCTAATATCTGATTTGAACCTCCCCTGGCCCAACTTAAAGCCATTTCCTTTCATCCTGTCACTTGAGACAGGGCAGAAGAGACTGAAGACCTGACTAAAACTTCTTTTTGGGCAGTTGTAGAGAGCAGTGAGGTTCCCCTTGAGCCTTCTCTTTTCCAGACTAAAGAACCCCAGTTCCCTTAGCTGCTCCTGGCAAGATATGTTTTCTAGACCCTTCCCGAGCTTCACTCCCTTCTCTGGATTCGCTCCAGCTCCTCAGTATCTCTCTTTCAGAACTTCTTTCCAGAACTGGACATGGGACTCAAGGTGGCACCTCAGTAGTGCCCAGTGCAGAGGGACAAACCCTGCTCTGGTCCTGCTGGCCACACTGTGGCTGATCCAGGCCAAGTGCCACTGGCCTTCTTTCCCACCTGGCAAAAAAATACATCTGGCCCAAATCCAGCTGCCTGCCAACCAGAACCCCAAGTTCTTTCCTGCTGAGCAGCTCTCAAGCCACTCCTTCCCCATCCTGGAGTGTTCCATGGGGTTGTTGTGACCCAAGGGCAGGACTCAGCACTTGGCTTTGTTGACCCTCACTCCGTTGTCCTCAACCCATCAATCCAGCTTTTCCTGATCCCTCTGCAGAGCCTTCCTGTTCTCCAGCAGATCCACACTCCCACCCAATTTGGTGTCATTTGTGAATTTAGTGTGGCTTAATCTCAATCCCCTCATCCAGATTATCAATAAAGATGTTAAACAGAACTGGCCCCAACATTGACCCTTGCCGTCACCCATAAGTGATCAGTTGTTATGGATAGAGTGGGAGCTTCAGACAAGCCTTATCTTAGGCTAAGATTTTTGGATACAGCTTGAATTAAGTGGACTGCACCTAAACCACTCTGGCTCGCAAAATCTAAGAGTGGCAGATCAGGTCTATTATAAAATGAATTATTTATTGACTAGACAGGAGAAAACAGACAAAAGGTCTTGAACAGAGTTACTAACTACACAGTATAAAGCAAAAAAACTACGAGTAGATTACATAAAACATTGCACAACATTACGGTACCTATATTAAAGCTAGAAAAGAAGTAGTATAGATTAGGAGTCAATACAACTTACCACCAAGCTGTCAAGAGTGTGCACAGAATCCTTTTACTCAACCCTCGAGAGAGTAACCACAAAACCAGCATCCTGGCTTTAGGAGAAAAGGCCCATACATTTCCAAGGAATGCGCCGAAGACTTCTCTTTTGTGAGTTTGGTGTAGCTTTTATAGTTTGAAGTAAAGTGTCTGTCAGAAATTCCAGCTTATCTTTCCACAGTCTTGCTTCCACAGCAAGATGTTTATTGTCAGCTAGAAGTGTCACTTCCATGGCACCCAAATAACCACCAGACAAGCGGTCTTTAGTGAGTTATTTCACCAGTTAGCAAGCTCTTGTGGCAGGGAACATATCCTGCTACACCAGCCCCAACTGGATTTAGTTGCATTCCCCACCACTGTCTGGGTTTGGGCACTAGCCAGTTTTTCACCTAGCCAACAGTTCCCTTGCGCAATCCATGAGCATCCAGTTTCTCCGGTGTCAAAGGCTTTACTGACCTCTAGAAACACACATCCATAGCCTTTCCCTCATCTACTGAGTGGGTCATTCTGTCACAGAAGGGTCTGCCTTTCCCAAACATGCACTGTCTGGGCCTGATCCCCTGGTTGTCCTGCACGTGCTGTAGGATAGCACCTCAGGATGATCTGCTCCATGGCCTTCCCTGGTACAGAGGTCAGGCTGACAGGCTGGAGTTCCCTGGATCCTCCTCCCAATCCTTGTTGTAGATGAGCATCATATTTGCTGATTTCCAGTCAACAGGAGCTCCTCCAGTTCACCAGAGCTGGTGGGAAATTGGCTTGGCCGGTTCTTTCTCCAGCTCTCTCAGTACCCTCAGGTGCATCTCATTTGTGCCCAGGGACTTGTGTATGTGTCTCATTGGCAGAGCAGGTGACTGTTTCCTCCTGGATTTCCGGGGCTTCACTCAGCTCCCTGTCACCAACTTCCAGCCCAGGGAGCTGAGCATCCTCAAGACAACTGGGTTTGGTATTAAAGAGTGAGCATTTTCCTCCTCCCTGACACAGCACTGCCCTCTGTACCCAGAAAAGGATGGAGACTTTCCTGAGCCCTCCTTTTGCTGCCAAAGGATTTATAGAAACTTTTCTTGTTAACTTTAATTGCAGTGGCCAAATTGAGTTCCAGTTTGGCTTTGGCCCTTTTAATTTTCTTGCTATATCATCTCACAACATCCTTGTAATCCCTTAAGTTTTCTGCCTCTCCTTCCAGAAGTGACACATGCTCTTTTTTGCCCTGAGCTCCTGCCTAAGTTTTCTCTTTAACCAGGCTTGTCATTTTCGCACACTGGCTTGTCTTATGGTACATGGGCACAGCTCCTGGAGTTTTAAAAATTTGTTCTTAAAGCATCTCCAGCTTTCCCGGATTACTTTTCCCTTCAGGACTGACACCCAAGGGACTCTCTCAACTGATCTCCTAAACAGGATAAAGTCTGCCCTCCAGCAGTTCAAGGGAGCAGTTCTGCTGTTCCCTCCTTTCTTCCCCCACAATGGAAAACTAATTCTGTGGTTGCTCTGCCCGAGACACTCCGACTACCACATCACACACCACTCCTGGAATCACAGAATGGTTTGGACTGAAAGGGACCTTAAAGAGCCCCTAGTTCTAACCCTCCTGCCATGGGCAGGGACACATTCTACTAGATGAGGTTGCCACAAGCCCTGTCCAAACCGGCCTTGGACACTTCCAGTGATGGGGCAGCCACAGCTTCTCTGGGCAACCTGTGCCAGGGCCTCACCACCCTCACAGGGAAGAGTTTTTTTCTAAAAGCTGATCTAAACCTGCTCTCTATCAGAGGGAAGCCATTCTCCCTCATCCTGTCACTCCAGGCCCATTACCAGGACCCATGGCTGACACCAGTCCTGCAGCAGCTCCATGGAGACACCTTGCTACAAGTGGTTGCCGTGGGCACGAGCTGAGACCTGTAGCAGATCTTGTTGCCATAGCAACCATTTGTGGTCTCATTCCGAGACTCAGTTACCATCGTGAATGGACCCGCTCCTAAATTCTTTCCCTTGGCAACCAAGTCTTAGCCCACTTGTGATCCTGGATTGCTGTGTGTTGGGGACTGAAATATTATAGTTTATGTCTTAAACATCTTCATGAAGGACTATTATAGTAAAACTGTGTTACAAAAGCAGCAGAGAAGACTACCACACCCTGAATGGGGCCCTGACTGAAGCCCTACACTGCTTGGTGATGAAGATAAGATCAAGTAGCAACTCACGGTTGGGGAGAAGAATACATTCACAGAGCACAAGCTTACCACCTTTGGGGTGGAGACCGCAGCCCCAGGGCTATCAGCTGCCAGGCTCGAACAGACCCTCACACCAAAGGGTGGGGGAAACCAGGTTTTGGGTGTGTAATGAGGGAGTGAGAGGTGAGAGGCAGTGACTGCCCATCCTCTGCTGTGCAGAGGAGCTCAGCTGTGGATCCCTTCACTCTGGGAGAAGCTGCATCCACGTGAAGGACAGCAGAGGGGGTGTCATAGCCTGTCAAAGGCTGCCCCCAAAGGGGTCCCCAGACCCCGTACCAGAGATGATGCAACAGATCCACAGTGCTGCAAGGGACAGGGTCAAACTGGCCCCTGCGAGGGAGGCACGTGGGCGTTCCCGCCTGCCCAAAACATGTACTAATCCACTGGATTCTAGACTTTTCAGTGTGGTGCAGTGTGGCATGGTGTGGCATGGTGGCATTGTGTGCCGTGGCGTGGCATAGTGGCATAGTGGCATAGTGGCATAGTGGCATAGTGGCATAGTGGCACAGCAGCAGTGGGGGACCCTCACCACCAAGACCGGATGGAGGGGAGCAACAAGACGTTGTTGGGACCCACGGAAAGGTGATATGCTTCTACCTAATCCCTGTCACTCTCTCCCTGTCTCCCCACTCCCCACACACACTTCTTTCTTTCTCTCCTTCCTTTCTTTCTTTCTTTCTTTTTCTTTCTTTCTTTTTTCCTTTCTTCCTTTCTTCCTTTCTTTCTCTCTTTTACTGTTAAATAAAATATCAATTTTTTGGCACCAACATCTAACCTCATTTGGTTTTAATCATGTTTTTTGGGTATATTTTGAACCTTTCTGCATTTAATCTGCTTGATTTGTGTTTCTTCTGCTCTTCTGTGTTTAAATTGGATGGTAACACCACTAGGATCTGCTGCTATTGGCTTGGGCCATAGAATTCCAGATTGCAACTGTCATGGTTTAGGAATGGTACTCCCCAATTCAGTGTCCCCACTGAGACTCTCCCAAACCAGATGGCTCACTCCCCCCTTTGCCTGCTTCTTCCCATTCTGGCAGGATAGAGTTAAGAATTGGAGGCACAAAAGGTGCAAATTACAGGTTGAGATGAGAAATATTCAATGCAAACAGCAATGAGAAAAGAAAACAAACAATAACAGCAACAATATTAATAAGAAAAGTGTACAAACAGGAGTAACTCAATGCAAAAATCCTCAATGTGGACCCCAAGCCAATAAACAATTGTGGAAAGTTCCGTCATGTTTCTCCTCCAGAAGCCTTGCCCTTCTTAGAGGCCAGAGAGACTCCCTTTCCCCCACCCCTGACAAAAAGGTGAAGTGGTATAGGAAGCATTAAAGCCGTATCCAAAGCCAGGACAGTATCTACCCCTCTTTCTATACCATCAACTCATGCCCTACACCTTCCCACTAAACACATTTACATATATATATAAATATACACAAGCACAGGTATAATTTTCATTGTGAATGGCTGGGCCTCCAGGATGTCTGCTGAGTTCATTTAGTCCATGGCTGTGGATTCTGGCCATCCTGGATGTCTCCCAGGGCAGGAGGGCTGCTGTGCTGTTGGCTAGTTGCAGCATTAGGAGTTCATGACTGGTATATCTGGAGTAGTCCATCCTCATTGGCTATGGGACATGGCACACAGTGGCGTGTCATTCAGCACCCCACTGTTGTACAGTTGTACAACACTGTTGTACAACACCCGTTGTGTTATACAATTCAACATCACAGATTGTTCTCACTCAAAATCAAATCCTCCTGCATTACCCACAAAGTGCACCAAGGTCCTTGAGCAAAGACAATCCCATCGATGGATTTGCCTCTGCTTAAGGCAGGACTGATCCAAACAGTTTTCCTTAACCCATTTCTCATATGCACCACGGGAACATTATCCCCTTCTCCAGTACATGGATGTTTCGATTGGGCAGGACCAGACTGCTTGATAGAGCCTCAGGTGTTAACTGATCAGGTGGCCTTTGCTAAATGGAGATCCCAATGTTTGAAGGGCTAAAAAAAAATTAACTCTATTTTAACAACTCTGTCCTAGCTGAAACTAGGACAGCCATGTTGGTGGGGAGGCTTCAAAGGGGTGCTGGAACATGGATGCAAACAAGAGGAATGAGAAGGTCTGAAAGCAGAAACACCTCATGGGGAGAAATGTGGGAATGGGGCTGTTAGCTTGTTCTGGGGAAGGTTCAAGGGTGACCTCTGCATCAGAGCAGTGCTGTTTTGGGAACTCCTTTTGTCTCTGCTGCATTGAAGAGGCTGAAACAGGGAGAAAAACTGCCCTGAAGGGGAGCAGGGTGGGTGATGAGCTTTACCTCATCCCAGCCCAGCCTGGGAATGACCTCTGGCACTTCCCCTCCTTCCCTCCTCTCCCCCTCCACTCCTCTCTCTCCCATCCTGGGGGCATAGGGGGTGTGGAGATCCCAGGGTGCCACCTGCACAGTTCCTGGCTGGCAGCAGATGTGATCCCAAGTTGTCACGGGGCCTGCAGAGCTGCAGGATGCCTCAGTCCGAGTGCCTGGGGCTGCTTGGTGTCAGGGTGTCTGGGTGCCGCATCTAGGGTGCTGATCTCTGTGCCCATTCTCTCCCAGCCCACATTCACCAGAGCAGATCCTGGAGATGTTGGTCAAGGGCAATAAAAACCAGCGCAGCATTCACACCAAGGCCAATGCCACCTCCTCCCACTTCCATGCCATCCTCCAGGTGAGTGCTGCTGGCTGTGGTACTGCTCCAATAGGTGCTGGAAATGGAGCTAGGAAGCTGTTAGGACCAACATCCCAGGGCTGTCCCCTCAGCACTGAGCTGGGAATTACACACCTCAGGGCTCTGTCAAAGTACTCCTCGGTTTCTCAGTGCAAACTTGCCAGTGGATTTCAATTCCAGCCATGTACTTCCCTGAATTTGCAAGGCTGTCACAGCTCCCTGGGCAGATGGAGGCTCTGGCTATCACTTCAGCTTGAACATAGTGCTTCACCTGTTGCTGCTTGAAGGGGTGTAATCAAGGTATCTGGATGCTTTTCCAGGCCCTTGGGAGCACGACCAGCTGTACCAGTCTCCACCACTGAGCATCGGAGTTGCTGATTCTTTTCCATAACTCTGTCCCTTCCTGCCAGATCCTTTCCCTGGCTTTGCTCCTTGTGTCATCTCCAGGTGTTTGGCTCATCCTCACAGCGTGCCATGTTCCTATCCTACTCCTGCCCCATCTTTCAGCGTGATCCACTGACCCATACCATGGGAAACACGAAGCCCTGATCTGGCTGGTGCTGTTGCTCCAACCAGCCTCCCCAGGGGCATGTGAAGCTGTAGCTCCAGCCATCTCTGCTCTCGAAGATCCAGGTGAAGCAGCGGGACCGACCCCACTGTTGGCTTTGGTGAGAATCTGCGTGTGGCCAAGGTAAGCCTGGCTGACCCGGCAGGGTGGTACTGAGCCTGGGTCACAAAGGACAGGGAGAAAACAGGGAGAGGGGATGTCAAGGGATCCAGCATCAGTCGCTCACTGCTGGCCCTCGACAACGTCATCCGCCCGCTGACCGGAGGTAAGGGAAAGCTGTTCCCGGCCTGGCACTGCTGGGCTCTGGCTTTCCGGGAACGGGCCTGGGAAGGACATCCCTAAGTGCCCCAGGGCCGAGAGCTGAGCAGAGCTTCTGTCTCTCGGGACAGAGCGGGCAGAGCCATATCCCGCTCCGGGACAGCAGCTGATGCTCTTGCGGGAGGACTCCCTGGGCGGCCGCTGCCACAGCCCCGTGATCGCGGCCATGAGCCCGCGGCGCCAGCCAGCCTGGACATCTGCAGCACGCCCGGTTTGCCAGCCAAGCCAGGCACATCCTGCTGCCAGTGAGGATTGGGCGGGAGCAAGGCAGGGACCTGCACGGGAGCTGCTGAGTAGGGGGGCAGGACGGTGCATGGCGGGATGGATAAGTGTCTGCCTCCCATATCCTGTCGGAATTTCCCAGCCCTGGGGGTGCCGCTATGGGCAAAAGCAGTCGATTGAGCTGCGGCAGCGTGTACCCAGAAAGAGCCAGATGTGCAAGAGCTGCAGCTCCCACTTGTCTGCAAATGCAGAGAAAAGGAACTGAGAGATGAAGCATTTGCTGCGTCTCAACATTGAGGTCCAGCTTGCTCCCTCTTTTCCTCCTCCTTCCCCTTTTCTTCATTACCGTCGTCCCAACTGCACATTTCTCAGAGAACAGCCAGAGATTTTGCGACAAAACCACTTTTTCTTGATTGGGAATGTCCCCGGGGATCCTTATTACACCAGGGTGAGGTCGCTCTAGACCAGCTGCTCTCTTGCCCTGCAACCTTTCTCCTCCTCCCCTGCCTCCTCCTCTTCCTCCTCCTTCCTCTTTTTACCTTCATCCCCACTGTCCAGAGCATATTCCCAAGAGAAAATCTGGTGATTTTGGGGAAGAAAACTGTTTTTCTGAGGGGGATCCTTCACAGGGGTGCCAGTCATGTCAGGGCAACCTCCCTCCCTGCCCCCCATTCCTCTCCTCCTTCTCCTCTTCCTCCTTGCTCCCATCATTCTCACTGCACAGAGCACCTTCCCCAGAAAAAATCCTGTGATTTTGGGCCAGAAACTTGCTTTCCTGAGGGAGAACTTCCCCGGGGCTCCTAGATGCACCAGGGCACTCTTCCTCCCTGACCCCCCTCACCCTGTCCTCCTCCTCCTCGTCTCCCCCACTCAGGGCACACCTGAGCTTTGCCCAGAAGAGGGGCCGTGCAGGGGGCTCGGGGGGCCAGCGCAGGTGTGTGCGCCGCAGCAACACACGGCGCATGTGGTGGAAGGCAGAGAGCTCAGCCTCAGGGATGTCCTCGAGGAAGACAAGGACAAGGACATCGCGCAGCTCGTCAAAGAGGCGATAGCTGGCCATCTGGATCTCCAGTGAGCACCACTCACTGCGCAGGTACCCGCGGCTCACCACGCACACTGTGTGCCGGCTGTTGTACACAGCGTCCACGATATTGTCCACTATGGCGCGGCCGGGGCGAAAGTCACGGTGGTGCAGGCAGAGCCGCAGGGCTCCGCGCTCCAGCTCAGGCACCAGCTCCTCCAGGACCCACTGCTCATCCCCGGAGTTGTAGGACACAAAGGTGTCGTAGGTGTAGCGCCGCTGCTCCCGCCGCCAGCGCCCGCGTGCCCATGCATGCAGCAGGAACAGCTGGTAGCGCAGCTGCCAGTACCAACGGTAGTGCAGCAGCGGCAGCACCAGCAGCAGCAGCACAGCCGGTGCTGTCCCTGCAAACAGGTACCGCCCAATGCCCAGGTAGCACACACGCGTGTCGAAGCAGTGCAGGTATGTGGAGGTCCCACCCGTCTCGCCACAGGTGTAGTTATAGAGGTAGACCACCTGCACAGGCCCACGCACCAGCCAGTCAAGCAGCCAGGCATTGGCACAGCTGCAACTCAGCGGGCACTTGCGCAGGTCCAGGTAGCGCAGGGCGGGCAGGTGCGTGGCCAGAGTCACATCCAGTGCACGCAGCTCGTTCTTGGCCAGGTGCAGCTCCTTCAGTCGCGTCAGGTTGCCAAAGACCTCAGGGCCAAGGCTGCGCAATCCTGCACTCTCCAGGTTCAGGCTGCGCAGTTGGCTTAGGTTCTTGAAGATGCCGGCAGGCAGGTGGCCCATCCCACCATTGCTGTCAGCCAGTGTCAGGAACTGCAGCTGCGCCAGGTCATCAAAGGCATCGGCGGGGATGGCTGAGAGTGAGTTCTGTGACAGATAGAGCGAGTGCAAGGCACTGAGGCCCTGGAAGAAGCGTTGCGGGACCACACGCATCCCATATGGCTGCTGCGCCTGCAGCTTCAGGTCATGGAGGTTCTGCAGGTAGCGGAAAGGCGGTGGCTGCCGCAGGTGTCGGCTCAGGTAGCGCAGCGCATTGGCACGTAGGTCCAGCACGCGCAGCGTCACCTGCACCGGCTGGAATGTGGCCGCGCTCACCTCCAGCAGCCGGTTGCGGTCCAGATAGAGCCGATAAAGCTGTGGGAGGCCCTGGAACGCATTGGCTGCCAAGTGCCGCAGGTTGTTCCCACCCAAGTCGAGGGTCTGCAGGCGGTCAAGCCCCTTGAAGGCACCAGGGAAGAGCACAGCCACACGGTTGTTGCGCAGGTTGAGGTCTTCCAGCTGGCACAGGTCGGCAAAGGAGCCGGGCAGGAGGTCGGTGAGCAGGTTGTTGTCAAGGCGCAGGTGCCGCAGATCATGGAGTCCACGCAGTGCTGCGCGGTGCAGCCGTGCCAGCCCGTTCACGTCCAGCCTCAGCTGCCGCAGCGCTGGTGCATTATCAAAGGCACCCGCATCAGCCACTAGGATGCGGTTGAAGCGCAGGGACACATTGTGGAGCTGGTGCAGAACCGGAGTCCCACGGCACGATGGCAGCCACTGCAGCAGGTTGTGCTCAGCCACCAGCTCGCCCAGTGCCGCCTGCTGCGCCTCGGTCAGCAGCCGCCCTACGCAGCCCAAGTGCTGCAACCGGTTGCCAGACACGTCCAGGGAGCTCAGCACTGGACACTTGGCCAGAGCCCCATCAGGCATTTTTGTGAGCCCCACGCGCTGCAGCCGCAGCCTCTGCAGCCCTGTCAGCTGCTGGCACAGGTACTCCAAGCCCCTTGTGCCCACCTGCAGCCCTGACACGTCCACGTGGCGTGGGGAGACTCCAGCCATGTGCAGCAACTGCACCACGTCCAGTGGGTTCCCAGCCAGGTGCAGGTGTGTCAGGTTGTGCAGGCACAGGCGAGTGAGTGGCGCAGGGTCTGAGATATTGTTGTAGGACAGGTCGAGCACACGCAGCCCTGGGGGCATCACCTCAGGGGTTGCCCCTGAAAGAGCTCCCAGGGAGTTGTTGCAGAGGTACAGGACCCTCAGCGTGGGTGGCAGCCCTGGCCCCAGTGTTGACAGCATGTTGCCACACAGGTCAAGTAGGTCCAGGTGTGTCAGATGCCCCACGGCCATGGCCACAGGCTCCAGCTCGCTGAGCCGGCCGCCCCGCAGCCAGAGGGTGCTGAGTGTGGCCAGCGGCCAGAAAGCCCTGGGGGCCACCTTTTGCAGCGGGTTGTGGTCCAGCCGCAGTGTGCTCAGGTTGCCCAGCCCAGTGAACACACCTGTGGCCAGCACTGACATGTTGTTGTGGGCAAGGTCTAGGTGGGCCAGTGCTGACAGCCCCCAGAAAGCCCCCGGGGCCAGGAGTTCCAGCTGGTTGTGGGTCAAATCAAGGGTGTAGAGCCATGGCAGGTGGGCAAAGGCAGCTGGGGGCACCTGGCGCAAGTTGTTGATGGAGAGGTTGAGAGATGTGGCAGTGGAGGGGAGGTCGTCCACTGCAGCCCCCACAGTGCTCAGGAAGCGCTGGATGCAGCGGAACAGGCCGGGGTCCCATGGTGACTGGATGCAGTTGTGGAAGCTATAGGGAAAGACCCCTGCAGGCACTATCACCAATGTCACCAACATCACCAGCAGCGGGGTGCACATCCTGACACACACCCTGGCGAGATCCTGGACACAGTAGGGGAGAGAGTGGGATGAGGCATGTCCTCGGTACCCCAGAGACCCCCTTTGAGGCCCAAGGACCACACTTTGGGCTTAGGAACTCTCCCCACACCACCCTAGGGATCCCTCTCACAACACAGGGACCCCACCATCATCCCGGACACCACACTCAGGGCCCAGGGACCCCTAATCCATACCCCAGAGACCCCCACCAGAATGCCAGGATCCCCACTCAGGGCCCAGGGACCCCTCATCCACACCTCAGCAACCCCCACACACACTCCAGGGATGCCCTTCAGGGCCCAGAGACCCCTCCCATCCACAATCCAGGGAGACACACCCCCAGGACGCCTATCAGGGCCCTCACCGATCTCCCTCTGCCCACCCCAAGGACCCCTCGCCCCTAGTCCCCAGGGATTTTAGGGACCCCCACCTCCCCATCAGGTTCCCACCGTGCCGCTGCCTCTGCTTTGGGCGATTTGGGGATTAGAAAAGGGAAGTTTGGGGTATCGCTTTGTGTCACCACTGCCTCACCCACCTCCCTGTGACGTGGGTGGGGGAGGCTCCTGCCTGGACAGATTTAGGGGTCCCCGGCGGGCTGGCAGGGGTACGAGGCCGCACAGCTGGGACACCGCCCTGGTGCAGCCCCTCGGAATCTCCTGACTGAGTACACTCAGGCCTCTGCCCCTCGGAGTCTCCTGACTCTTCTGAGTACACCCAGGCCCCTGCCCCCCCCAGCTCGCCCCGCTGCCATGTGCCACTCTTTGTTCCTCTTCCCCTTCTGCCCACTGAACCACCTGGTTTTGGTTCCTTTGGGGGAAATACCGAGGTGTACTGGCTTATACTTTTTTATACTGGATTATACTCTCTTATACTGGGCTATCCTGCACTAGAGTGGTCTATACTGGTTCTGCTGGGTTGTACTGAGTTATACTGGACTGTACTGGGTGGCATTGGGCCACACTGGGCCATACTGGGCTATACTGGACTATACTGGGCTATACTGGGCTGTATTGGCTTGTAACAGGACAGAGGCACTGATCCATGGGGTGAAGGGGGGGGGTCGTGCGGGGGCGTGGCCTATACTGGGGGCCTGCTGTGGCCCTGTCGGAGGGGGCGGGGCTAGTGCTCAGGCCTGGCTCTGTCGGGCCCTGGGGGCTGGAGAGTGAGGATGCATCGGAACGGGGAGGAATATTTGGGTCTGGTTATGAGCAGGCTCGGGGGATTTGGGGGGGCTGCAGGGACTGGGGTGCATCGGGAGCTGGGGGAATTATGGGGGGATGGGGGGCGCTGCAGGGACTGTGCTGTGCAGTGGCCGCAGCTTCCACTCCGTGCAGGAGCGCTGGTGGTACGTAGCCCTCAGCAAATGCTGAGGGAGTACCCTCCATGTCCCCCCCGGGAGCCCCTCGGCCCCCCAGGGCAATGGGCTGCAACTGGAGTACGAGATGCTGCTGACCAGCAGGGATTCCTTCCCGAGGAGGCACTTCTCGGCCGAGGAGTTCGGTGCGGCCACGGCGGGGGGGAAAGGCAGTGGGAGGGGGGCTGGAATGCATCGAGGTCGGGGATATATTGGGGATTATGGGGGTCTGAGGAGGTTTATTGGGGTGTGGGAGGTCTGCAGGGTGGGAGGGGGGCTGACAGGACTGGGGTACCTCGGCGTCTGGAGGCATACTGGGAGTTATGGTGCTTTGGGGGGCTGCAGGGATTGGCGTGCATGGGGATGGGGACGTATAGGAGTGTCTGGAGGGCTTTATTGGGGTTTGGGGGGACTGGAAGGGTTGGGATGCATCAGTATTGGGAGATATATTGGAGGTTATTGAGGTCTGGGGAGGCTGAAGGGGTTGGGGTACATCGGGATTGATGGTGGGGCTGCAATGCAGGGGTTGTCTGTGGGCACCCTGGTGGGTATTGGGGGCCTCATGTCCTCATTCTTACCCCTCCTCCCACCTTTCCCAGGCATCCTGGCGACAGACATCACCTTCTTCCTTGTCTTGGTGTGACTTTATGATGTATCCCATATCGCCTACTCTATGCCCAGAAAATTAATTTTGTGCCTTTCTGTGCCTTGAAACTGAGCTCGAGAGGGGAGAAAAAAAAAAAAACCAGCCAGAGGAACTTTTTCAAAGCAGTTCTGTACTTCAAGGTCACTACTCCTCTCTGTTGTTCTTCTGCTGTGGGGACTGATAGCTGCTGCAGCAGAGAGGGGAGGAAGCACCTTTCTTGCTTTCCAGCGAGCTCTCTGCTCTGTTTCCTTTGAAAGGAGAGAGACAGAATTTTCCTGGGACTTTAGTTTCTTCTTCTTTTCTTCTGGACTTGTTCAGAACACCAGAACATCAAACCCTCACTGGGAGGCCTTCCACCAGCTTGCAGGGGGGGGTCCCCCACACTGACCCAGCTGCAAAGAAGAGAGAGGGACCACATCCACAGAAGAATTCTAAACTTTTCGAGGTTTCTCTCCACAGCGAGAGATTTTATTATTTAGCATTATTATTCTTTTTTTTGTGTGTTTGTTAAATAGTTTTTTCCTTCTTCACTTTCCTCCGAGGAAATATTTTCTTTTCCCAAACCTGGTGGGGGAGGGGTAACTATAACCTGCTTTCTATCAGGGGCTATTCTCCTCTGAATTTGTCTCAAACTGAGACTCTCCTCATCTTCATCATCATCCTCACCTCATTCCTCAGTGAGGGGCTAGGGGGAAATCTGAGCTTCGAGGGGAGCCAGTGCTTTCAGAGATTCTGTGCTGACCTTCCCAGCCCCCCCAGACCTTTTCTAGGGATGGTAGCTGCTGCACACCACCTACAAGATGCTCATGGTGGCTGCCAGCATGGAGTGTGAGGGGGGAGCTTGTGGGCTATGGGCAGATTTGCGGAGGCCGGGGGCAGCTGCGGGAACTGGAGAGCATCGGGGTCTGGGGAAGTTATATTGGGATTTGGGGGTGTCCTCAGGGATTGGGAAGTGTTGAGGTCCGAGAGGCATGTTGGGATTTTATGGTGCTGGGGGTTCTGGGTGGGTTGGGGAGGGCTTTCAAAGGGAAGTATGGGGGTTATGGGGG
>VZRF01012847.1:225202-305709 GCA_013396875.1 Vireo altiloquus | reverse complement strand
GACCCACGGCGCAGCAGTTTTGGGAGGACTGTGTGCCCATGGCAGGGGCTCACGCTGCAGCAGGTGCAGTTTGGCTGCTGCTTGTGAGAGTGGAGCCACATTGGAGAGGTTCACAGAGAACTGCCTCCTGTGGGAGGGACCCCACGGCCTCACAGGGGAAGGACAACTCTCCCGGAGCAGTAGAAGGAAATTGCAGTGATGAGCTGACCAAACACCCATGCCCTGCCTCCCTGCCCTGTCGGTGGGAAGCAGGGAGGGTCTGGGGGGAAAAGGTGTTCTAAGGGCTTATTTTACTTCTCATTATCCTCCTCTGATTGTATTAGTAATAAATTCAGTTTGCAACTTAAGTTGAGCCTGTTTCACCTTTGAAGTGTTTCTCCCAGTCCTTATTTCACTCATGAAGTGTTTGTTAATTTTTTTCCTTTTCCCTCCTCTGCCCAGCTGTGGCAGTGGAGGGTAAGTGGCTCTCCTGGGTGCCTGGCATTGGGCCAATGTCAAACCACAACACCTGGCAATTCTACTACACAAAACTCTAATTTTTGTGTTATTTTAAAAGCAAGGTAAGACTTTAAACAATGAGTGATTTTAGTCTTTACAAAAAACAAAACCCAAATGCTTCTAAATCAGCAAAGTGGTAAAATCTAATTGCTTATTGTATGCATCTGTTCTGGAGATAAATGATAGTAGTGCTAGCAATTGTGAGGTTGCACAGAATGGGTTGGGTTGGAAGAGATCTTCAAAGATCATCTCGTTCCAGCCACACTGCTGCACAGAATGGGTCCTTCTACTGGACCAGGTTGCTCAAGGCCCCATCCAGCCTGGCCTTGAACACTTCCAGGGTGGGGCATCCACACCTTCTCTGGGCAATCTGTTCTAGTGGCTCATCATCCTCATTGCAAAAAAAATTTCTTCCCAATGCCCAATCCAAGCTTACCCGCTTTCAATTTAAAACTGGTGCTCCTTATCCTGTCACTGCAGGCCCTGGTAGTAAGGTCTTTCTTGACTTTTATAATTTCAACAACTGGGAGGATGGCAAGAATAATTTCTAACAGACTATATATTATTTTATGGTACTCTTACACAAGTACAGTTTTACATGTAACTATACATCTGTAAATTAATGTTTTGAAAGGGAGTGTGTGAGAGAGAAAGAAGGGCTAAGTGTTCAACATTAACTTGCAGTTGCTAGTAAACTTCCCAGTATTTGGGACTCTGATTACAGATTACTTATAAATAAGAGGTTGCTGAATTCATAACCCAGCTGGCTGCCCCACCTTAATACAGATGACAGAGTTGTTAATGAAGAGCTCTTGAAGCACTGTGGCTTACTGTCTAATGCCATTTAAAAGACGAAACCCATAATACCTCTCTGAAGCACTGTGAATATGAACTACTTCAAATAGTTCAGAGGCAGGACATGGACAGAGTTTAGTATCTCTCAAAGGCAGCTACAGAACCATTTAGTACAATACAGTCAGCCTTGGTGAGACCTTTCCTTCACTTACATTTTCTCCCCTCTGCTGACTGTAGGCACAAAAAGTATTCCTTACAAAGCTCAGGAGGAAGAGGAAAGAACAGTGCTGGGGAAAGGGACAACCCTTCTGCCCACTTTGAGCAGAATGTTCCAACAGCTCTTCAGAAAGGAGCGATCTCTGGCACACTGAAGTGGTGGCAGTCAACAGATGAGAATCAAGCCTTGGCATTTGATAACAAAAGCCCTGCTCACTTATTTCTCAGTAGTCAAATGCAAATGAAAACACCCTATTTTAAATAGGCAATCTACACAAGTAGTCCTGGCATGGTTACGTATGCACCACCATGATTTGACGCAAAAAACTCCCTAGTTCTACATTCACTGTCTCCTAAAATAATCAGCAGTTTCCTAAATCCACCCCTCCCCTCTCAGCGATGCAGATGAGGATGCATATAAAGAACAAAAGTTACTCAGGCTGATAAATCCCTCCACCCTTTCCACCTGGTTATCTTCACCTTTCTTAAACGTTTCCTTCATTCCTCTGAAGCAGCATGCCTTTTGGTATTACCCTGGTAGCATCAAGCACTACTTGAGAAGCAGAGCACTCAGACTCACGTGTTGATAATTAGTAATACTAATTAAAGATTAGTAAGAAGATCCACCCTTTAGTTAGAAGACCCACCCTTTACATACCTGTTTTATTTAAATCTGACATTTCAAAAGCAACAGTATTGGGAGATTAGACACCAGTCCATGGGCTCGATGCTCTCTGTCTCCTCTGCAATAGTCACGCATACCAAAAGCAGAAAACAGAACTGGGAATGTAGATTCAGGCACCAGAATAAGGACGCAATTTTTGCCTGTCCCTGTTCCACAAAACATGCTTTCATTTTGCAATGGACTGTAGCTGCACTATTAACAGCAAATAATATCTCTACTATTTCATTACATCTTAACAGAAACAACATTTCTATAGAAAGCTCTGACAGAAGGAATTAAAGAAATAATTCATTTTAGATTAACCCTCCTATACTAAGAGCTAGGGGATGCCAAATAGTATCCTGTGAAAGAAACATTGCTTTTTCCCTACCTCCACTAGGGATCAGGAGAAATTATGTATCTGATATTCACACAAAATGCAATGAATTGAGAATTAAAACACACTGTAAACCAGAAAGAGCAGGATAGCTCTCTGCAACAGCAGATTCTCCTTGTAAGCTTTAGATGCTGTTCCAATCACCATAATCACTGCATGAATGAATCCTGAGCAAAGTACCTTCCATGTAAAATACAGGAATAGATTTTGTGGATACATCTGGTGTACTGAGAGATACATCTGCAAATAAAATGATACACTGCAAATTTACACAAGGACAGAACACACACACCCCCACCAATAAATATTATTTATACATGAATGCACGCAAGCAGAATACAACTTTTATCTTTGTACTAAAACACATCCCTTTTTCCTCAGTAGGATAACATTACCTGGCAAAGTTCCTACTTGACCTGCAATCAAACAACTAAGAAAATTTGAAATACTAGACACACCTGTGCATTTCTTCAGAAGCAGCCACAATTCAGCAGTATCTTTGTAAAGCAAGGAGATCAGGCTTAAGGTCATGTTGCTTCTAATCGATTTAGAGCAAAATAGTTCCGTGGACAGTGACCTATTTATCTGTGAGCTCGTCCTCAGAGCAAAATGAGAGCGCAAAACTCCATCTTTCACTCAAAGCCAAGCCACTGGGGGCATAATGCCTTTCTTCAAATTACATGCAGAGTAAGTGTGCCTGTCAGCAGGCTCAGAGATCCTCCAAAGGGCTTGCTGGCTGCTGGCTACCACTTCTTGTCTTCCTGCATAAACCGCTGGCACGCATTAGATGCAAGCTGTTTGCTCTAAATATGAACACATGCACTGTTCAAACATTACCAGAATAAGAATGCATTAAAAAATTAATCCTAAGTGTGCCTTGTCAAAACCCCCTCCCTTTAAAAGCTCTAGTTTTAACAAACAGTGGTCCAGGAGATCTAGCATTATCATCTTTTTCTACCACCCCCCCCTACTCCACACAGGGAAATTAACTGCTCAAGGGGAAATCCCCATTTTCCAATGAACCTTTGGCTAGAAAGCTCCCCAGGAATAAAGTCAGCTTTTCCTATTTGTCAGGGAATTCTAACCCACATGTCTTTGGTGGAACCGAACTGGGGTGTTTTCCTTGGTGGGAAATCCATCAAACACTCGTTCCCTATGAAGTAGCCTACCCAAAGCAGCAGGAGCTGACAGAAAGACATTCTACTAATGTGTCTTTGCAAGTGGAAATACACTGAAATTTTATGAGTAAGACAACAGAAAATAAGGCAACAAATGACAAAAAAAACTAGAACAGAAATATTCCAGATGATCTTTCAGACATAAATGCTGAGCTGTCTTGCTTTACCTGATCCTTTAAAGTAATTGCCCGGTGACAGACTACGTGTTAATTAATACACTTGAGATTAGTTATTCAGACTCACTAATACAAAGAGTGAGCCAAGTAGCACGAGTGACAGCAACAGCCATATAAAAACAAATGGATTGTTTTTCTTCACTTCACAGTGTTATAAGAGTCCTCTCCCAACAAGAGAGGTCAAGGAAAGAGGACAGCGAGGATAAAAAGCTTGAATTGATGGTTACATCTGTTCACAAAATCCCATTTGCAGATGGGAAAAAGCTCCATTTCTGCTTCAGCACTCCCAGCCATCAACCAATCCCATAAAAACAAATCAAAACAAACCTGGGTCACTCACAGACCATACCAGAGGTTATTTTCTGAAGCACCCACAACTGTGTTCTCACCATTCATCTGCCATGGGGCAGGAACTGTTGATAATCCCATACCAGTCAGATGTATTCTAATAAATCTACCATCTCTATAAGCAGCTCTATTCAGTGCATGACATTAATAAGTGACTTGAAGAATATAATCACAGTAATTTATTTTGAATTCTGCAATTTCATTTTGGGGGTCATTACATTTTGTAGTATGTCAAAATAAGAGTTTTCTAAGCAATATCAGATGTTTTTAAATAAAGGTAGATTTAAAATAAGTGACACTCCTTAGAAGTATTTTACTTACCTGTTCCATATTTTATGAGTTATTAGCATATTGGATTGTGCAGAGAGTTAAAAATTAGTGAATGAGTCTTCACAGCACTCCCACAAGCCATGTAAATACTCTCACATGGGAAAGCTGAGACGGAGCAGGTGACCTCTCTTAGATCAGGTAACAGCATCTGTTGCACTGTCAGACACAGGATCTATGTCTTGGCTCTAAGCCCAGACTCCCTCCTTTCCAGGACTGCCACCTAACCCGCTGGGTGGTGCGTGGTCCTAGATCAGTTTCGTGACTTATACTCCTCAGACAAAGATCAAAATTCACAGCATTTTTATTTCTGGCTCTTGTGCTACAGCACAGCTCCGGGAAGAACAGTCTCAGATACCTTATTCAAGTATCCACACTGATATTAACTTATTTCTTAACAGCACCAAGCTGGTATCAAACAGTAGGCAGAGAGAATCCTCTGCGATATGCTTGGCTGACCAGATATTTCTGGTAGTAGTGGCATGGGCTTAGTGTCACCTGCAGCACAGCATGCAGGAAATGTAACCCTTATTGCCTGATTGATAATAAACGATGATAAAGCAGACATAGGAACACTTTCCAAACATCCATAGAGAGGGAGAGGAAGTTTTATAGCATTTCTTCGGAGATTAAAACCAAGCAAAAGAGGAGCTACACCCTTCTTCAGATAGGTATTACTCCCACCTAAATCCACACAATAAGATCCAGGAACCTGATACTTTGGCAAGCTGGCTACTTCCTTAAGAAGACAGGGGAAAAAAAAAAACAAAAAACCAAAACCAAACCCCTCCATGAATGTAAAAGAGGAAAAAGAATGACCTATAACATGTTGGCTGTGCTTGTTCTCATTGTCAAGATAGAGAGGAACTATAAATCCTTGTACCAATAAATCCTTGAAACCACATTTCAACAGGGTTCTGCCTTTAGACTTCATAGCAGAAAAAACAGTGAAACCAGTCATTCAGGTGAAAACCTAGTACTAGTTTAAAAACAATTTAATTTCTTGGATTAGCACAATAGATACATGGAACAGACAGCCTCCAGGCTCCAGATTACTCCTTCCTAGCCTTAAATCTCCAAATCCCACAGTTACATATATTTTAGAATCATGGAATGGCCTGAGTTGGAAGGGACCTACAATCAATCCCTCTGCTGCGGGACACATTTCAACTAGGTCGTTCAGAGGTCCATCCAGCCTGGCCCTGAACCCTTCCAGGGATGTGGTTTTTTTCCAGATTGATCAAGATGTAATAATGCCTGTGGCTAAGAGCACCAAAATAAAACACTGTATGTTTCAAACCTGTTATCCTTCAATCTTGACTGACTAGGCACACCTTCACCTCCCACTTTAGACTTAGCAACACACGTGAAGAAACAGTATGTACAGAGAGCTCAGTGCTTGCTGTGGAGGAGCCTAGGAACATGTCCCCCACTCTGCTGGAGGGACAGAAGCTCACAGAGTGTCTCTATGGAACTTGGTCTCAGATGCCTGGTTAAAAGGCATTCAGGCAAAGGTGATTTTTTCCCTAGCAGTTCCATTCTTCACAGAAAGCTGGGCTGATGATACTACAGGCTCCTGGGAAACACTCTTCTGGTAAAAGAGGGTTCCAACCAGTAACCAAACAGCTTTTTGTGTTAGCACTCTATTTTGGACAGTGTGCATGGGGAAAATATTTCCTCCATGGTTATAATACCTGAATTCCTTGCTGTGCATTTCAGAGAAGAGCAGAAAGAAAGAGCAAAAGCATTGAAGCACAAAACCCTTCCATGGCCTTCGTGAATAGAAGCTTAAAATAGAACCAGAGAGGAGAATTCTGCTATGTGGGCACATATGTTAGCAAGAAGACTTTAGGGCAAATTTAAGCTCTATTAAAACACAAAGAAGCAAGAGCCCTCCTGAGAAAATCTTGGTGGGTACAAGTGTATTTATTTATAAATGCAGAGAAATTAATTTCAGCTCCACTCAAGCTCTGCACACAGGTTAAGTTCTCCCTCCCATCTCAGCATGGGATGAGAGTGACAGGCTCCAGCCTGCAGAACGGAGGAAAACACTGTGGGAGAAGCTGTTAAAGGATGGATGCAAAGTCGATTGAGGTTAAAGACTGGGTTATCTTAGTTTTATGAAACCCAGGGAAGGAAGCTATGACTATGGCTTAAATATACAAGACACTGTACCTGCTTTATAAAGCATATGCAACTGTGTAGTGTGAGAGTGGTAATGTTTGTGGTAAAGGATATTAAAGTCTGGTGAGTTCAACACTCAAATATAAATACTAAGCATATTTTTCCTTCAGGGTTGCTATACTTAACAAAAAGCACACCAATAAAGTGATGCTGCACTTTGTGGCATTCAGCATGACAAAAGCTATCTTCACAGGATCATTGTTACTATAATGGAAATGTATACTCTCCAAAAAAACCCCTAGCAAAATACACCTCACACCCATAACTGCAGAATTTATAAATTTGTGGAGTTTTGAAGACATGGAGCAATTTGATGCATAATCTGTTGGCTTCTAGTTTAGCATACTAGACTATTTAAAAGCTCCATTCATTTTCTTCTTCTAGTTTTTCTTGATGTTTTCTTCAAAGAATGAATGCAAAACAGGTTTCTTTCTTTTTGAAGTCATCAAGCATTCAAAATTTACAATTCTGTCTGGTTTACATCAAAAGATTCCAAGGATTAAAATTAATTTACACACCTATTATACATACACACACACACAAACATATATGTTTGTATAAATCCATTATACTAAGCAGCTTGTTAAATCCTCACACAGCAACAAAACTAACCTATTTTGAAACTGGTTTGGCAATTTTCAGCTTGGATGTGAAGTTATCAAAAAAGGTCCTTGCATGATATCCAAACTCAAATTTAGGCAAGTATAACCAATCAAAAATCATTGTCAGAAAACAACAAAAAAAACCCAATTAAAACTTCCATCCATTAAGAAATATACTCTTTCCATTGAAAACGAACATGCTGGTAAATACAAATAGTTGCTGGAGCACTTAAAAGAGAAGGATGTTGTTCAATTAATAGGCTGAACCCTGTACTATCTTTCAAAAAGATAATGCCTGGAAAAAACATAAGGAAAGCTGCTGAGAAATTACATCTTAAAAGAACATTTTCCACTGTAAGACAATAATAAACTTCAAAGGTTTAAAGATCACGCATCCCTCACATCAGGTATCTAAGAAGTAAAACAAAAGGCAAAAGAACATGTCAGTAATTTTTTAAGGCAGAGTAACACCCTATCAAGGATAGTACTTCTCTGGCCTCATGACTACACTTAGGGGCTTTCCCCAAAACCATGACAGAAGCCTGGTCACTGAATGCAGTTATCACACATCTGTTTCAATTTCTAATTTAAAAATTGCATCCTTCTGGTGTTCTGTGAACTGAATTTTAATCAGTTTATACTTTTTTATTTATATGTCCTTTCTAAACAAGCTCTCCCACAAGTCTTTAATCATAGGCCTCTCCTTGGCTGTGCTGCAGGGCTTACCAAGGTTTCTTGTTTCTGAGAGACACAAAAACTGGACTTTTTTTCAGGCTTAGTTTAATCACACAGGAGTTTGTAGTAAGACACTTTATCCTGTGGTATTTAGTGACAGTTCCCTCTGTCCACAGCTGCAAATTCAACCAGGAAATGGATGTGACCATTCTAACTTCAGCAGCAGTCAGAACAGCAGTGCCTACAGAGATCCTGCTCCGCAGACTGCACTGGTGAGGAAAGAGCACTTCTGGCTTGGGACTCATGGTTTCTGCAGTAGTCTTCAAAATTCAGAGGTGGGAGATTACAGTCTGATGACAACTGAAAACTGTGATTAAAGGTGGAAACCAAACCATTGCTGAGCTTGGATAGAAGGTAGGACTAAAATTTGGAAAAATCAAGATGATGAGATCCATTTTTATACCGGCAGTGGGATTAAAGGAGCAAGGGAAGGAGGAAAAAAAATGGAGGTGGAGTTTAGTGGAGGCAGAAAGGAGAACTCAACAGTGAGTAATAACAACAGAACACATGATGAAAGCAGCTCAGGAATTAAAATCAGGAAAGGAAAAACAGTTTTATTATGTATTCTGAAACATATATGTTAGTAAGAATATTAATTCAGTAAGCAAGGAAAACCAACAGAGAGCATTACAACCAGTGAAATGTTGTGCCACAATTGCAACTATATTTATAGAGCAAGTATAAAATAAAACTTTGTCAGCAATAGGAAACCCTTTTTATGACTCTTAAAGTACACAGAATCTTTTTTTTTTTTTCCCCAGATGAACAAGATACTCAGGAAGCAGAAATCTTTCAGGTCAAAAGTTGTGGGAGAACCGGTTCCAAAAAAAATATCATATACTCCTGTAATACTGACAAACACAGATAAAAGCTACAAAACTATTTATTACAAAGGAAGGAGAGTAAAAGAAAATTTTCAGAAATCATCATTCCCAAAAATCCATAAAGAGCAAACAGGACAGAGAGAAGAGAGATCTGCTTTTGATCTGAGGCAAAATTAAGAGCTAAAAAAATATTAATTCCATCACATCTCTAAAATAATCAGTTGGGGTGGGTTTGGACAAGTTAGTTATGATATTTCAGTACTGAAGGATTACTCATAGCTTCAAATGGAATAAAAAAATCTGATTATGAGATCATATAATTTCTTGTCATCTTAGATTGGCAAACATAAGCAAAATTCTTCAGAATTGGCCATAAACCTGAAGTCCTTCTTACACTGTATAAATCTGACCCATGGTGTTGTGAGATTACACTTGAAAATGGTAAAACCTACATAACTGACAGGATAAAAATGCCACTGTCTTCTTACTTATCAAGGCAGTTTTGATTTTGACTCATGATTTGGAATTTTTGTAGCCTCAGCATGCATACTGCAGCAAGCTGTCTGTGACTGTACAACCTACTAAGTCCCCACACATAGGAAAAGTGTGAAAAAAATGCAAGCAAACACACTGAGCAATCCTCAAAGGTCACCATTCCCCCCACTTAAATATTTCCAAAATAGCATTTCAATTTCTCTCATTGCCAATTCTTTCACCCTCCTGGGCATCAACAAGCTCCACAGTTTCCTCAAGACAAGGTGGTACTTAATACCAGCAAAAGACAAGATTATTTTCCACTGATCAAGAAGGAAAGAAGTAGAAAACAGACTGGCTTCTTCTGGAGAGCCAACCAGGAGAATTGCTTTTGGTTCTCAAGAGAAATTCACTTCCCTTAAAGAAAAAGTCTCACTACAATGAGAGAACAAAATACCTTATCCCTTGTGCTTAGCAGCATGATGTTCTTGGTTACATTTAATTAGTAGAAAAGAGACAAAGCTCACATGAGTTGCTTTCTGTGGAAAGACATGACATAAAATCACACCTGAACTTTTAATTTTGTAGATGCAGGATTTTTAAGAAAATATTAATATATCATTTTAAAAGGTAGTGATACCTTTAATGAGCCACTTCTACAAAATAGGTTAAAAAAAAATCTAACCCTGCAAAGAGCTGTTGTAACATCCATAAACAACTGCAGCACAGCAGCTGTAACCGTGTCCTGTTTCCAGTCTCTGGGATCCAAACAGGAAGCCTATGCCCTTACCTGATTGAAAAAGCAGCCAGTCCCTGCGATTTTAATCAACCTAAAGCAACAGACATTTTCCTTCTTTTCCAGTCTCCTTGGATGCTTCCTGGCCCATTCAGGAAAGCAGTGCGGAGAGCAAGCTTTTTAACAACAGTGTTACCTTCATTTTCCACATTACAGACTGCTGCTTGCCCTGTTACTGTATTTACTTTAGGCCCAGGTGTGACAGTGCAGGCTGGCTTGTGGCGTGGAACAACAAAACCCCACCTCTGCCAAGGGTGGTTTATGAGCCCCAGCCTCTCATCAGGCTGGATTTCTCAGCACACCTCAAAAACCTTCGCACTGTTTTGAGATGAGCAATAACAGAAAGAGATGCACCAGCCATGTAAGAGATGTAATTACACAAACTGGTAGGAAAGAACTGTATAAAACTTGGCAGCCCACCACATCAACCTCCTAACCTCCACCAATTAGGATGTTGCAATTAACAGAAAGCAATGCTTCTGGGGTTCCCCCCATCTGCAGTTCTGGGAAAATGCCTCAACCCCAAAAGGCTTTTGAAAGAGTTTTGTATGTCTTCTCCTTTCCATGAGGAGAATGAAGATATAAAGAAAGATGTAACAAAGGCCAAAGAGCAAATTCCACCTGTTCTGAACACACGCAGCAGCTGAACTAATGCCCATGAATCTCACAAAAGACAAGAGACACATAAGTTCCAGCCATTCTTTCTGCCCTTCCTCTTGTTGCCTCTGCAAAAAAGTGCATTTATTTTCCACCAACTCCTGCCTTACCAAGTGCGTACCTGATTAGTTCAACGTAATTTGAACTGAGCTCTTACCCCTGTGTTCGCACTAAGCGAAAAAGCACAAGGCAAGTCGATCAAAGGTGAGAGCACTCTTTGTAGTTCCCTGCACTACTCTTGGCAGCAAATGAGGCCTCTTCGGTTCAGCTCTCATCCTACAGCCCATCTTTGAAGTATTTAACAGTGTGTTTTTAACATGACAGATTTTATGTCCGTTGCCAAAAGCCTCCATCTCCCCGTATTTAAACACAGCACATCCTGTACCTGCTGCTGTTTTCATCCCCACACTACAGCGGCTCAGCCAATGCTGAACACTCACAGACACCTTTCCAGGACACCAAATGCACAGTACCAAGGATAACAAATGAAGACACCCAAGTAATTCGAAGGATAGCAAAGAACCAAATATACTCCTCAGACAAAAAGAACAACAGCATAGTAATATTAAGAGTACCCCCACTTCCCAACGGGACTTCTTTGCTAAACCACATTTTTGAGGGAAGTTTTAGGGAAAGAAATTGAAATTTTCTTTAAGAAATATCTTGTACACATTTCTTCAGAGCATTTAGGTGTAAGGGGCCCTCAAATATTCCATTTTTTCCCCCATCCTGAGACTCTGGAAATGTCCATCGGTTCTCAAGATTTTTTCTTCAGTGGAATTTCTTCTCCTGTGCTACAAACAAATTTGAAACAGCTTACATATAACACATATTCTAGTCCCTGCTGTTACTTGTATGTAATTCCTTAAGGCAGAAAAAACCAGTGCACATCTTCTTTTTAATAACTCTATTTTATTAACTAGTGGAGAAATCAGCAGCTCAGCTACAAACAAGTAACAGCACATTAGTATATTAGTCTCCACAAGCCACCAACAAAAAGCCATGACTTCACTGAGCTCATTTCATGTTTTCTTCTTCAGGCAAGTAAAAAGAAGCTCTCATTGTACCTGAGTGGAAGGAAAAGAGTCACAGCTCTGTCAGGAGCTTGCCCAAAAACACATCTGCCTAGCACCTCCTGGCAGCTGAGTGGTATTTAGCTTCAGCCAGCCCTGCTGGGCTGAGTTCACAGGTATTAAATGTTCACAGGTGCAGCCACCAGCAGTTGGCTGATAAAGAGCTTGTGCAAATACTCCTGTTGCAAGCAGGTCTTTAGAACAAGTGCTGTGCTATAAACCAGCAACCAAAGTTTCTCCTGAAGCCTAAATGCTGAAAAATAAACCTAATGCAAGCCTCTTCCCATCTGTGGCAGCAGTTCCACTGAAGTTATTGCCTCCCATGCAACAGCAGAGATTGGCAGCTAATCTGTATATTTCTGGTGTACTCCACAATTTGGGAAGCTGCAACCCAAAGCCTACTTTGTCACGTTTTCTCTGGTTTTATATTATTGTTTTATACCATATTGCCTCTCCTCACTTGCTTAACTGTTGGCATTATGCTCTAAAACATGTCTTCTCTCCCTGAAGCACCGATGCCCTTTGCAGGTTACAAGAGCAACCTCTGTTTTTTCCTTTCTAAAATAAACATGGCCACATAGAGGAAATTGTTTTAAAAAATTTAAACTATTCAAGAGTGAACAAGCCCATTGTTTGCAGACAAGACTTCAGGGCAGCAGGATGCTACTTATTGTATGCTATAGAGCATCCATAAAAATCCTGTGGACCACAAGGGTTCGAGGTTGGCATGTGCTGGGACAGGGAGAGGGGACAGAGCATTCTTATTGTTTAAATGTAAACAATAATAATAATAGGGTTTTGTAACCGAGAGAAGGAAGCAAACTAATGTGGAAAACAGTTGTTATTACTCTGTTTATGACTCCCTGTTCCCAAAAAATGTGCTGGGTTACTTTGTAATGCTGAAGGGGATAAACTGAGGTGACCTGAAACTGGGCAAATGGCTGAAACCCCATCTGATAAGATGGACTTGGGAATACCTTTTCTCTTTTTTACGCTGGAATCATGCCAGAGTGGAAAACACTGGGTGGAGGATCCAAAACTCTTGTGGCTGTAAGATCTTTATCCTCAAATCCCCAGACAAATTCCAGCTGTTCAGGGAATAAACACTGCCAAATGGTGGCTTAGGCATCTTCAGGGAAAAAGCTGTTACCTGAGTTCAAGCACATGATCCCAAAAACCACCTCCTGACACCTCAAAATCTGAAGGTTCATTTCAAATTTTTCCAACACAACTCAAGTTCTCTGCATGCAATCTGGTCTGTGTTTAGACAACTGAATATAGAAAGAAATTTCACGGGCTGGGCCAAACCCTCAAGTCCTTATTTTGGCAAAGGCAAAGAAACAGGCTTTATGGGGAGCCAGTAAGACAGTTCTTGTATTTTTAGGCTTTAATATTAAAGGTAGATACCAGCAAACCTCCTTTAGTGCTTTCAGTGAATGTGGCAGCAGAGGTTGGTTTTGTGCTGAACTGGAGGTGCATGTTACTCATACTTGGGAGCATGCTAACTAGCTTAGAACACCCCAAAAAACTAGATATCTCGAAATTTTTTTCCAAGGAATTGAGCCCTAAAATAACTCTCTAAAGGCAAATCACATCTGCAAAAATTATTATTACAACTTACCTTGCAGACAAAAACCGTAATTTTCAATAGCTGGAAGTCAGAAAAAAATCAGAGAAGGAACCAAGGTCAAATGTTATCAACACGAAGGGGAAAAGTTTACACTGAAAGTAGTAGACACCACCTATTCTTGCCCCTGAAGTCCTTAAACAGTCTTTGACAGCCATCATGGTAGATGACAGAAATCATTACCTGTGCCCCACATGCACAGTCAAGTTAAAATGTCTGAAGACACTACTGGAGATTTAGATGGTAGAAGCCATAGAGTTTGAAGGGAGAAAAGAAAGAGAGCTGTGCTCTCTCCAGAAGGACATGTTTCGAGTTTCTGTTTCAAAAATGCAGCTGTAACAAACAGTATTAAAAAGGCAAAGTTTCTCTAATGTAGGCAAAAGGATATAGGCAACAACTTGAATTCTTCATTTCACATACTACCTCTCTTTAAAAACAACTGATGTGTTGATCCCTATCCATTTTCTCATATACACCTTTGGAATCCACCAAAGATGGTAAGAATTATGATGGTGTTTGGCTAAAGTAGAGAAAATGTTATTTTTTAGTCATGATGTCTTAGGAATTAGAAAGTATTCTGCTACACAGACTCACTGCATGAAAGTCTGTGTTTAGGTTTCATGAAAAGTAGTCTTTCACCTAGGAGACAAAAGAAGGCAATATATATTGCATCTTTCCTTCAAGTGAAAGCCTGTAAAGCAAGTAGCTCCCTCCCTGAACGCCAAAAGACACAGATAAATGAGTGCTTCCATCAGCTCTCTGCCACAGAATCATATAAACTATGTCACATACTGTATAGACTTCTAAAGTGATTTGTCAGAGAGATAAAAGAGGGAATCATTCAGAGAACTCCTCATCACTAACACAACTAGGCAACTATGTTAAGCTTGTGCATCTGAAACTCCTAATGGTTCTCAGAATATAGCCCTGTCCAGATTTAGATTACTGCAGGTAATTCACATATCACAAGAGCTGTTGTAATCCAGGACAACTCTAAGATAAATTGTGGTGAGAATTGTACTGGACAATTCTTAAAATTTTTATAATTCTTTACAATTTTCAAAAGTGTACTCTTGACTAACCACTCACACCTGAAATTACTTCACTCCATCACAGCTGCCCCACCAACTGCTATGTTTTGTTCAGTGGACAAAACTCCTTACTAAAAGACAGCTGCAAGCCATTCCCACTTCAGGATCCTCTTCTAACTTGGTCCCTGGACTCACGCTTTTGTGACTGCTATTTAAAAAAGTTCCAGAGTTGACTAGAAACTTTGAAATTACAAAGAAGACTGAGTAAAATAATTAGATGAAGGTGAGATTCACTGCACGCTGTCGGCAATGTAGGTGGAAAAATCTCACATTTCTTCCACCTGGGGTAAGAAGGGAGAAGAAGCAGCCCCTACAGAAGGCTCCCAGGTCCTTCAGTTAGTTCTTTGGCCTCACTCCAAAAGGAAAGAATGAAGTACTCAACAGCCTGGTCCCTCACCCAGAACTGTGTGCAAGTTGACAAACTCATAGTCAATGACACCAAGGAGTGCTGACAGATACTAATGAAGAGTAAATATATGTGAAAACTAGAGCTGTCAGCAGCCCTTGGCCATTATTTTCAGAAAAAACACCAACCAACAAGACTGCAGAAGGTTTTATGCCATACTCGAGTCCAAGGGCAAGAAACAAACTGTGTGTGATGTTGGATTAACTGATGAGTAAAACTGAATATTTTTGGGGGTGTTTTTTAGATCACTGAGTAGAAATGAAACACATAAAAATTGTACTGATCTCCGCTTCCTGCTTTGGAAGAAGACGTAGTGGCTCCAAAATAAGATAAATAAGTAAATACAAGCACTAGCTTCAGTCAGGAAGTTCTGGAAATCTCACAATAAACTTTGATCCTTTTGGCTTAGGTTGCTTCAGCATAAGGCTTGTGTGTTCAACCTTTTCAGGTAGGCTTAACCTCTGAGGTTAATTTGAAGATCGTGTGGGATTTTGTTAAACACTGTAAGCATACACAGTAAGAGGAAGTAGTGCAAACCATCCTATTAAGCATGACTTCAGTCGAACTAAAAAGATTGCAACAGCACATGAGACTGGCAACTTCTTGGAAGAACAATGAAGAAGATAAAGAGAGTAAATAAAGCTACATCCTGGCTCCAGGACTGGTTCTGCCCAGAGAGTAAATATCTACTTGTTGAAAATTCTCCATGTGGAAAGGAAAAGTGTAAGAAAAGTAAGTAATTTTTGTTCTAAATTATTGAAGCAAAGTTTCTCAGATTATTGATCAGGGTGACTCTTAAGTTCTTTTTTTCACTATTCCTTTTTTTTTTTCATATATTCTTCAGTGGCCATGAAAGCAGGAAAAATATAAATTCCTACTAGCTCACTGCCTATTATGGCATAATGTCATATATTGCTACTGCCTCTAATTAAACGGGATTTTCAGATAGTACTAATGGTCAGGAAGACATTTTTTCCCCATTTCAAGAGTCAAAGGTGCAGACAGATTTAGTTTTCTGAGGATTCATTTTACATGTCCTGAAGTAACGGAACTATTTTTCACATCTTTTTCCTCCATTCACATCCACAACCCTTTACATCACACAACAACAAGCCTTAGAAAAGGTGTGTTCCCTGTAAGAAAACTCAAAGACAGCTTAAGTCTTAGCAAACAGGGAAGAAGAGAGGCTGAAGAGGTCCAAGGGGCAAGGCTCATGGAGTTCAGTCAGTGTGAATCCATGCAAGAGGAGCCTAGAGGCATGGTCTGGAATTGCCCCTAATTCAGTGTCCATGTCTCTTGCTCATTAGAGAGACTCTCAAAAGTCTTTGTTTTCTTGGAAGAATCATCACCCAGGAGCATAAAAGTCGTGGTCTGTATAGCAGTATCCCAGTATGTATTATGGGGAGGCACACATTATGCACACAGCTGGAGAAGTAGCATTCTTTCCTCTGAATTAAGGCACCAAAAATTTGAAAATAGTAACTTTTACTACAGTGTAACTCAGAATGTCCTATTTTTATTCAAATCACTTTCTAAACACAAAAAATAGGACATAATAAGCAACTTCAGGAATCTTGAGCAGGACCAGTCTCACAAATCTGCTGGTAATATCATCGTGTTTAGACATTTCTACTTTCCATCACAGCATACATCTTAACATGATTGTAAGATACACTTCTCAAGTCATGCATTTCCTTCACTTTTCCTTTCTAACACAAAGAATAATGATGTTAAAATTTAAAAATAAAAGCAGAAAAAAGTTTTTTTAAAAAAAGGAAGCTAAGGTCCCTCAGATTTATAGGGCAGGTCAATATAGACATCTAAATGAAGGAAGAAAAACATTTGCCAGTGTTGCTGAATTGATATCTTAATAGTAATAACCTCTTTATCAGAAAACATATACTGAACACATCCCTATTAAATTGTATGATGATGCTCTGAAAATATTTTCAGGGAGGGAACAGTTCACTTTTGACAGACATACTGCTCGGGACCTTTTCTGTCTTCCAAAGGATGTCAGCTGTGACTGGTTTTGCTGATGTGCTCACTTTTCACAAAGTAACTTGCCTGTGCCAAATAAATCACTTAAGTACATAATAGATAATAAGTGGTAATAAGTTTGGGGAATGTTATCTGAAAAAAAAAAGGTCTATAAAAACTTTATATGAAAATTTAAATCCTAAAATATCTATAATGTTTTCCTTCCTTTAGAAAAAGGATTTTAAAATAAAACTCAAATACTACCATTTACCACTCAGACTCTCCAATGATGTGTTTTCTATGAACAGTGTGTATTTTCAAGAATCAATGAGCTAGCAAAATTTATATTAAGACTCTTGAAATACATGGGGGATTTTGGCACATATAAAACATGTTTAAAGTGCATGCAGAGCTGCAAGCCACACACCTTACACACCCCTGACTTAGCAGACTACATAGGTCTGTTTACGTTTACAAGATCTAGGAGTTATTGTAAGTTAAGCCAACTTACCCTGTGCTACAAAGTCCAGCCATGAACACCATTCTGAGAAAAAGTAATAACTCTTCATTTCTGCTACTGAAATTCCCCTCTGATTCATCATCAGAGAAGAAATAGGTCCACTTTTCCCTTCCCCTGCTCAGAACAAACTGCCCTGAGAAGGTAAGAGCTTTTGCATTACCTGAACTTTGTTCCATAAATACAACAGGTGGCACAAGATGACTTTACAAATATATTTTCCTCCACAGATGCCATTGTTCTTGTAATTATCTCTTTAATTATAGCTTTCTCCCCTCATGACCCCACCCTGAATATTTACAGACTGCTGATATACCCAGTGTCTGATACAGTATATATAACCATAAGCCCTAAGCATATTTTCATTCAAGTTAGGCTTTAACAAGGCAAAGCAAAACTGTTTTTCTAAGATATTCATAATGCTATCTGGAACCAGTCTGAATTGCTCACTCACAAGTACAGTTTATCACTTCTGCTATGAATTCACACCTCTCTTCTCCATCTATCTGATCAAAAAAGTGCAAGAGCATTTCAAGCAGGACAGGTCAATCAAAGTTGCAATCACAGAAAACTAAAATCTCAAATGAATCCCTTTTCAACACTTTTATGCAGCCAGCAAACAAAGGTGTGAATGCAGCAAATAGTAAACACAGCCTTACTCACATGAACCTATCTAGTGTGGGAACTAACTGAAATAAAATTGTTGTGGCAGACTTTAACACTGATCAGAAATGTCAATGTTTGCACAGACCCCAGGCAGGCTTTGACCACACTTCAGGTACATAAATATTTCTGCTATTTTTGTGTGTTCAGTCTGACATTTCCTGCACTCTGCATTTTGCTAGCCTGCCCATAAGCTAACCCCCTCTCCCCTTACAAGAATGCCCAATATTCAACACAAACACTCATACAGCTTCAGGAAAAGATATACCACATCTGCATCCCCTTGGCTGACACAGATGATGCAAAAGTGCTCTTCCTCTAGACTCTTCTTCACTCTTTGTGGTGGATTATTCAGGTTATGGATTAACCAAGCTCTGTCAGACTCACTACAAAAATCTATTAGTATGAGACACCCACACGACAGTGCTGCTCACTGTACCTTTTCGCAGAACTTCTTTGGATTGGAAGGACCCTGTGACACAGACAGTCTCCTCAGCCAGCCATTCATCATATGCCTAGAACGACACACGGAAGCAAACGGCCCTAGAGCTTCAGTCATCTTTGTCAGAAAACCAACCTGAATCCAGAGTGAAAAGATGCAGACTACAGGATGCCTCCAAAGATACTCCCCATCCATACCACGCACAGCACAGACTGAAGACAGATGTCTCTGGCGTCTCCACTTGCCAGACTTGTTCTACAGCTCTCGGTTCAAGCTGACCTACTGTTCCCATTTGCTTAGAGAAAGCGAGATGAGGGAGAATCTCAAAGCGTGGTCTGTGAGCACTACACTGGGATGCCCATCACAAAGGGCCACAGAACATCAGCACCTTGGAAAATCTCCTCTGCTGATGGGAGACAGGTGTCCCCAGAGAAGACTGCTCAGAGCTACACCTTTCCAGGGCTGAAATCCTCCACAAACCCACAACTGCTGTCCCACCTGCTTGCAGCCAGAGGTGAAGAGGCACACAGAAGATACACAGTCAGTGAGGGATTCAGAAACTGTGATGCTGTGTCACAGCACTCACTGTGCCACCCTGGGCACTGCCTGTCCAGGCAGGAGGAGCCACATGGCACCTGGTCCCAAACATCTGCATTCCAAAGAGCAAAGGTCACCAGACCCAGGGCTGAACTAGGGTGAGTGGATAAAGGCAACACAGCCTGCCTCGAGTAAAAGACACCTGCAGAGAACAGCACAATGAGAGTTAGGCCAAGGAGGACAGATCCAACTGTCAACAAGCTGTAAGTAAATAAAGTCTGCTTTGTTAAAATGAAAATAAAACAGAGATGGATTTGATGAAGTATGATGACTCTGGAAGCCAGCCCAGCTTCCCTTATTAAAGTAAATAAGGTAATGCAAAATCAGTATACGAACTAGGACATTTATTGTTCAGTTAAAGGTTTCTGTATTCTATGTTAAATATTTTAACATGCAGGGAAAGGATGAAGTGACAGCAAAGCAAACATGCTCTCAGCAACTTCCAGAGATGCTAATGAAGAGAGAACAAAGCTTTGTGAAGCTTGGGACAACAGGATAGAGCAGCTCAACTTTGTCACCAGAAGAGAGGTGCATACATCATGAGATTCACAGAATCACATGCACGTTTACTTTGGAAATACATTCTGCCAAAACTGTGATGTCACCCAGTGTAGCTACAGGACAGAAATGTTCCCAGGCTGGAATACCTCTCCATTTCCACAATCTAAAACTGTGATCCACCTTCTGTGTAACATTTGGACTGGAAGTGCCACTGAAAGCCAAGGCTTGCTACCAGGAAGGTGGGGAAATTCATATCAGTCCAAAAGGCCATAAACCAGCTTTGACCAAAACAATGGAGTAATTCTTACTGGATATATAAGGTTAACATTAAAAGCCTATAATTGCTTTCCTACTGTCAACAAAAAATGGGTAACAGGAAGGAAAGGAAACAGAATTTTTGCATACTTGACTTCAAACAGAAAAGGCTGCCACATGATCAAAAAGAGTTTTGGAATAATAATAAAGATGGGTGGGAGACAGAACAGACAGCTTCCTACAGAAACGTACTATTTTTTGACTACACACACACCTCTAAATAGTGAAAGGAAGATGTAAGTAAGACATGTTTGCATATCATGACGAGATTTATATTCCTTGGTCTAAAGGAAATCAGGCAAAAAATAGGAATATTATCTGTTAGAATGTGTTCAATATATTAAATTTTTTTCTCCTATGTAGTCAATGCTTTGCCTGTAGTTCAGATAAGCTCCAATCCATTAATAAATGGCCAGCAGGTGCCTGAAACTCATAAAAAGATAAATATCATAAAATATTTGGGGAAAGTAGTGGCTTTTGTGGCTACACTATGGACTGCATTGTGAGTGCTACCAAGTGACAGTTAAATCCTACATGAAAGTAAGACTGAAATTTGAGGAGATCTTGTTTTGCTTTACAAGACAACATCCCATATGGTTAAAATACTACCACATTTTTCCTGATTTTTCTTTATTGTTACTAACAGCAATTTACTTCAAAAGTTTTTCTAGCCTCAGCTGAGTAGAATTGATTGTTAGATTTTGATAATTTACTAGTAAGCACTCCTAAAAGTACCAAATCTTGGCCTCACGAATGCCCAGAACTGGTAAGTCAGGCAAGGTGAAATCTTTACATTCCATAAGTTATAAAATAAAAAAGTTTATAAAAAAACCTCCTTATAATTTTAATTCCACACACAATAGATGACAAAAGACTCAGTGAGCACAGTACAAATGAAGGTGTAAGAAAATCAAATCACCAGAGAGGCATTTTTCTCCTTGTAATTTGTTTTTCTGAGTAAATGTCAACATCAAAGAAAGGAATACTGAAAAGCCTTGAAAATTAACAAAGGTAGCTTAGTTGATGTTGATGTAGATTTCTTTTAAAAGAAATAAAATTTCTCTTTCTTCTTTTTTTTTAAATATCATAATAGGTCACTGTGCATTAAAAAAAACAAGAAAGTTTTAACTAATTACTGAAAAATCTACTTTAGCTTATCTTAGCCAGTTAGGGTTAACTTATTTCCAAAAAAAAAAAAAACAACACCAAAATGCAGCTTTACTAAACACAAAGATTATATAATTATCAGTCACACTAATACATACTGTATGAAACAGAATTTTAGACTGAGTAAGTGGTTGAAAGCCCTAAATTTAGTACATTACAGATGTGATCAGAGGCTTCTTGATTTTTTGAGTACAGTTGCAAATATTTTTTTTTTGTAAATAAGTATACGTTTTAGGAGAGGAATACTCAGGAATGTTCTCCTAGAATGTAAAAGGAGGGCTGATGTAAAGCATTCAAATGTATGTTAAATACTGTCTTACACCTGGAACTGCAAGAAAAAACTCGGTATAAAGTTTTTTTTCCAGTAAGTACTGGTGACAGAGAGTAATTACTGTCATAAGTAATACCTAATACATTGATAAAGATTTGTATTTTTTAACTGCAACAATTGCTGGATCCCTAGACAAGTACACTTTCAGAAAAAAACCCCACTTGTTCCTGTAAGAATCAGTTGAAAAAAAATCAGTAACACAAAAAAATCAGTAACACGAATCCAAGGCTGCTTACTGCTCATATTCAACCCACAATTTAGTCACAACATTCTGTGTACACACACATCACATTACAAGATCATGTATACATTCACCTCACCAGAGCATATTTGATGTGGGTTATTTCTTGAGTGCCGTCTGCCATGAGGGATTTGGAACAATCTTTGTAGGATCCTAAAAGGACTTTCATGTCCTTCCCTTAAAAGGCGGCGTTGAGACATGGGTGTATCTTCACCAAACTCTTCAGAAAAAGAAATAAAAGATCTCCTCTTTAGAATTACTCTCTTCTAACACACTGAAAGATACTCTGATTTTGTTTTTAAATGTCAAAATGTTTTTAAATGTCAAATGGAGTGTGAAATTTCTTTGTCAAATTCAGATTGTACCAAAAATGACAAAAAAATGCTGCAGTTTTAAAGTCCTGGAAGAGGGTGCAGTGCATTTATTTGTATTGTATATGCTTTTCTTCAGGAACTAGTACCTAGTTCCACTAGAAAGGAAAAGAAAGATTGGTTGCACTTAATGGACTGGAAATACCAAGATGCTTTCTGCATGAAGCTGCAAGACTCTCTCAGTTCCTAGCATGCTGCACCCAGCAGACAGGACATCTTGCCACAGCTTCAGTCTACTTTCAGCGTGATCAGTACAAATAAAGGAGTCACAGCTTCTCACGCAAGCAGGTCAGACTAGCAAGACATTTTAAGAAAGTGAAAAAAAGCTGCAAAACTGTCTCTTTTTTAGTGTTTCATCCAAAAGAGCTACATCCAAACTAACAGCCCTGTGCTGCTTAGGAGGAGGAAAAGCCCCCGCAAAACATCCAGGTTGTCAATGCACTCCAGCCGCACAGGGAGGTCCAACGCCAGTGCTCATCCCAAGCAGCTGGTACAACCACCTCCTTCTTCACATCCTTCTCCTTTACAGAACGGACGTTCAGCTGCTGCAAAGAAACTTGTGAGGTTTCTCCTGAAGGCAAGTTGAACGTCTTTCTTTCAATTTTACCGTCTTGCTTGTAAGTTCACAGCTCGGCACTTTGAGGACAGAAATCTCGCACTGACGCTGCATTTCCTACTTCATCTCGAGCAACTGGTATCCCTCAGGGACAAGTACTGTGCTCATGCCAGCAAATTAAAAGAAAATACCATTGTGAATACAATGCTCTCAATTAGAAACTCCTCTTCAGTTCATTCACCCAAAGTTAGACTCCCCACCATCAATACAACTCCTCTTCCTCCCCCTGTATTTGCACAGAGGACTGAACCCTTCAAAGGCAGAGCCTGTTTCCAGAATATGTGAGCAGAGAGGTCTTATGAGAAAAACCTGGCTCTTCCTGGGAGTTAACAAACAGCTAATAGGAAGGAAGGGAGGGGAAATGAATCCCAGGCTTTCTTAAAACATATCAGGAAACCCTTTACTGTCTGTTCCCCCTGTCTCTTTCAGTGCAGGAGAGAGGAAATTGATAATGCTGCTTTACTTGGCAGTAAAGATTTTCCTCTCAATTCTGTTTAACTGTGTCCTATGTATGGCCACAGAGCTGCCACAACCCAAATATACACCATTATGCACATCACCCTGAAGAATTGTTTTAAAATATGATGTATCATCTATTACTCTGAAAGCAAATTCAAAGAGACAAACTTTAAGTCACATTGAAGTAAATATTAAGTACCTTATTACAGAATATTAATTTGCATACACCGTGTTAACAGAGGAGAATTGTTACAGTCCTAGCTGGAAGAGGTTCAACGTTTGACATGAAATCATGGACAAATGTGACAATCTTGAAATGTGACAACCAAGAAAAATATCAAAAATATAATTAAGAACAGATGAGTTTCATGCAAGTAGCACTTGTTTTCCAAATTCATTATATCAAGCAGATGGACCACAGCATATTGCAGCTGTGCAATATGCAATGTGGAACAAAGGCTTTCCAAGCTTATTGGAGTACCCAGAAGTTCACAGGACGGAAGGACAGCAACAGCCTAGTGGTGGAACACCACCATAATACACACTGCCACTGTTCTCTCTACTCAGGGTTCAAACAAAAGAGGAACTGAGGTAAGACACAGCATCCATAGTAGGCAAAATTCTGCATTTTCTTGTGCTGCTTGTCACTGGGGGCACAAAGCAGCAGTTCTGGCCAGATAAAGGGTAACAACAACACACTGCAACGCCATCCTTGCTGAGTTTCCCAGTGGAGGCACCAAATGTGACCAGGGGATGCCTGTGGCAGTTTATCAGCCATCAGGGCTTCCCTCCTACCTGGAAGGATAACTACTTCCCACAGCCAAGTGCGATGGTGATGAAACTACACATCTTCTTTCAGCAGCCAAGCCTCACTAGAAAATGAGGCAGATAGGATAAGAGAAAATGGCCTCAGGCTACATCAAGGAGGTTTATATTGAATACTAGAAAATATTTCTTCACAAAAATATTTGACATGCACTGGATCATGATGCCCAGGGAAGTGGTTTAGTCACCATCTCTGGAAGTATTTAAAAAGACATATATATGTGGCACTCAGGGACATGGTTTGGTTGTGTTTAGCCAGTGTTGGGTTAATAGGGATGATCTTAAAGGTCTTTTCCAACCTAAATGATTCTATGATTTTATGAAAAGTGGCTCTTTGTCCCAGTGGTGTTTTGAGCATGTGATGACACTAGTGGCACATGGCGAAAACCTCACCAACAATTTGTGTAGAGGATTATTACAAGGAAAAAGCATGTTCTCCTCTCTTTCTTCACATATCAAATGCATGCAGAAGATTGATGACTTAAACTGTAAAGTTGGTAAGTACAAGCAATCCTACTGAAATCTAGCCATTAGCTACATCCCTGTCCGCAAACAAGCTTTTAATCTTCTTTCAAGCACTCAAATTTGTGCCTAGAAGCAAAGAAATTAATCACAACAATGGCTATGGTGGTGTGCAATCAGAAGGAAACAGATGGTGTAATGCACTGTTTTCCAAACAGCCGCAGCTTCTATCTCCAGGAAAATAATCTGAATATTTTCCCGTGCTGTTGGCATTACTATAACAAAAGCTCCTATTTGAAGGACATCTTCTCTGCACTGTACAGCATCAGCAAATTACACCAGAGTTTACAGACAGCAATATTCTCTGAGTATTAGCCGGCAGAACCAACTAGACTGCACCTACTTCTCCCTTGGCATCACATAAACAGTAACATTCAGTGGGTAACACCCCTCCAATTATCTTTAAATGACTGCAGACAGCCTGATGGAATCAACAAAATTGTGGCAATGAAACAGGGCTTATTTTTCTCGTGCTTCGTTTCCAGCTCTGTTTCTGACTGCAGGCAGAGTGTTGCACATTGACAACAGAAGCAGCCACACTGACTAACAGCTGTACACCCTCTCTGATTCCTCCTTTCCCAAGGACTCTCAAAATACTTCAGAACCTTAACTTCAAGTTTCCTTGGGAATCTTTAAATTAAGATGCCACCACTTTATTCATCACTAAATGTTCCTACTGCTCCTTTTGATCTTTTTGTTTGTACAGGGGCCTTATCTTTACAGGACATCTCAAATGCCCTACTGTGATGTTTCCTCCAAATCCTAACAATTATTTACAGGCCCTCCTTTAAATCCTCACATTTGATGTGATGCTGAAAGACTCACATTAAGGACCATGTATCCCTCCTGCCTGTATAGAGAAGGAGGCTCTGGCAGCAGAACCATAACTGCTCTAGTGTTTCTTCTAAATTTATTCAATTTCTCCACACTTCTTATCTGCTGATAAGCCCCTGGTGTTGCCATTTCTCCTATTGTAGATCTTGTTTCTCAGGGAAAAGAGTACATCTCACAGACAAGAAACATGGCAGCTCTCATGCACTTCAAGATGTCACCACGCACACAGGGCACAAGAGTCCGCCTGTGCGATCCATATTTTCTGCTCACCCACTTTTTCCCCGGAGTTCTGGCAGGTACGAGAAACTCCAGTATCAAAAGTGCCTTCACGTCCCCAGTAACAACCCAGAGGGCTGCAGGACAGGTCTCACATGAAGAATACAAAAGACTCTGAAAATTTTATGGGGAATTGCATCTAACATACACATATGTAGAGCTCAGAAATGATTGTTTCTTGGATCAGTTTCTAAAAGCAAATATAAAGGCACATGCAAGCTAAATCTTGTCATGTGCATCTTCCAGCATCAGCACACTCACAGTAACAGTGGAAATGAAATGAGGGGGAAATGAAATGTTGTTTATATTTTTCTCTTTAAATCATGTGTCATCAGTTATGTTCTGTATACATATTTATTTTGTTGAGAATAGTCATGCAAACAGAAAGATAAATTGGACTTGTGCTACATTATTGTACAAACTGATTGCTTTGCGCACATTAAAATATAATATACAAGTTAATTCTAATCTGAAATGTCAATTGTTTAAAGAGTTGAACACCCACGTACCATAATGAGTTAGCACTGATTGTTGTTATGCTTAGTCCTGAGCTTTTTTATAACCCTACATAAGTGTTGAATTCTGGCAAGTTGCTTGTGTTGATTTTTAAAATTGAAAACAAGTTGTCAAAGATTTATCCATCCAGAGGCCAGTTACTAGGCTAAAACAATAAAGAGGCAAATAGAGGTTGATTTGAAATGAGAAAGTGTATCTGAGACATTAAAGACACAAAACTTGATATTTTAACATCCACAAATCCCACAGGGCTCCTGTAGAGTGAAAATGCTGAGAAACAATCTGAAAATCATTATTCCATGGATATTCTAGATTCTTGAAATACAAGAAAAAACTGTATCTTCTTTTCTCAATGTGGATGAGTTTATTATAAAGTTTAGGTACAATCTTTTGCCTTTATTATTTTTATTCTTGTTAGAATTGGATAGGCCTCCTTATATTTCACTTTCAGGCTACTCTAGCAGAACATTATACCAAAAAGTTCAAAAAGGGATCCCATTGGGTATTCTAGAGAATCTGTCATCTGAAACTATATTTAATAAATACCATGAGATATCAGCAGAAGCTGGAGTGGGAAGAAATCTCAGAAATAGGTATGAATGAAGAACCTGGGTGAACCTAAAAGCCACTACAATCTCAGTATCTCATAAAAACATAGAAATTGATAAATATTCTTAATATTTTGATGTTGATTTATAAAAGGCTAGGAGTTTAAAGAATTATTTGGTATCCCAAGAAATCTAGATAGAAACCCTGAATTAAGTTGCAGGAGTGAGTTACAAGAGTGAATTAGGTTAGTTGTCCAAGCTTAATCCTAACTGGATGTATCTGCTCAGAGACAAACCACGATGGTAATAAGCATCAGATGAACATAAGTAGATCAGGACTGAGATAAATGGACAGCTTGCATTCTATTTATACTTCCACATTATGCTGCTGAGCCACTTCTGCCAGTCTTTCTTCACAGTAGAAAGATCTCTCAAAAAAAAAGTAAACTAAAATAAATCCTAAAACTAATATAGAGTGTTTCATAATTTAAATGTACAGTAACAATCAAACAACAAATTGCAATATATAAGACTAGGGTTTCAGTATTCTGGAAGTGTTAACATTTAACTGTCAAGATAACAAAAAGCTCTTAAAGCCTAACATCTGTCCCTCTAATTTAGTTAATCCTACATTGCATGTCTGAATTTCCTGTGGGTCAGCAATAAATGTGACCCATCCCTGAAAGAACAAGTTCCTTCACCATAAGCTATAGAAAATACTCTGAAAATCACAGTGGATCAGAGAAATAACTAGAGGAGGATGTCTCTATGATCAGCCACATAAAGTGAGGTTTAACAAGACAGTAGTTCCACTTTCTCCTTCAATTCAAGTCCTTTCACTTTTGAAGGCAACTAGCAATCAATTTCAAAACCTCTGAGATGCTCTGGGAAAGAGTAAGGAAACTGCATATACACTGACAAAGACCAGGAGGTCAGAACATGGGGAAAGCCCGATTAGCATCCATGGCCAATGCAAAGCCACAGGTAAAGCCATTGTGATATTGGAGCTAATTATGCAACTGCCACCACCAGGTCACTCATTTACTTAAATTCTATCAAGTAAAATGACCTGGAAGGTGACGATTACAGGTTGTGATTGAACAGATTTGTCAGAGGTATGAGGTCTACCTTTTTGGTCAGAAGTGAAAGCATGTGAAGAGGAATCTATTCACGTTAGGAAGCTCCTGGGAATTCTTTCAGTCCTATGCTTGATGTGGATCCCTACTTTCACTCAACCACAGTGTCCCAGCTCTGTGTTCAGCACCTGACTGCTGCTGCTCTGAGAGCCCAATGCAAGGGAGGGAGGAGACCATGGCAGGTGGGGGCCTGTAGAGAGTGGACTTTTGCAGCAAGAGAAGGAGAAAATGATGGGAAACCTTTGGTGCCTGCACAGTATGGAGTCACTGCAAGAGGATGCTGATGGAAATCAGATAAAACAATTGGTAGCAAAAAGAAGTGGCTGAAGATGGTTTATCAAATCTGGTTTTATTGACAATGTCCTATAAAGATGCTGTATTTCAGGCTTAACAGCCATTCCCTGCGCATACACCCTGAGGCACAGTGGTCGTTCCCATCATGTACCTGCTAATAATTAAACTAAGGGACTCAGGATAAGTAGCTAAGTTTATATATAGAGTTATGCTAGTGGAAGCTCTGTTCAAAAATCACCTGCATGTAATATGTGTATATACATGCCTATGCTACCATATATGAATGTATAGAAATGAAAAACTCATGCAGTCAACAACACTGACTGACCTTCCAGCAAACAGCTCTGTGCAGAATGAGATGGGGAAGAGAGAACCAAAATTTGATGTTGGAAAAACTTTTGCTGGCATTTAGGAATCTTTGATTATGCTCAAAACAGAATTCTAGTTCAAAAGTTGTATCTTTTAACAACTACAGCAGGTACACAGTACTTTCCCATCAGGCTGAGTTCTGGTAGAAGCAGAGAGAGAAGGAGTTTGTGGGCATTTACACTCTAGAGAGACACTGCTGCTCTCCCCAACCGGATCTGCCACATTTGAGATTAGTAAACAGCTCACTAATGAAACCTGCACTTCCTTAGTTTCTCTACATGAGATAGAGCACCTGGGAACACATTTCTTAATTGTTCAAGAGGGGCTGACTTTTCTGAGGGTCAGGAAAATGCAAAACCCCATGATTAGATGAGTGGTTTTCAGAAGGACATTTCCTGCAGCTAATACCTTTGACAACTATGAAATGCAAAACATTGTACAGATCACAGCTAGATCAATGTATCCAGACAGCTCCCAGCAGGGGTGGGCCCTGGCTACAGCTTCAGGTGTTCTCAATAATCTAACGTGTACAGAGGGAAATCACTGCTGAGCACCTACATAAACAGAGGATGTTGCCTGGCTGTGCTGCCACAGGCAGGAGCACCCTTTCAGCCTTCAGTCTCTGCTACCCTAAACTTCCTTCCTCTGAAAAATCAGTTGCCATGTGCTTTGGACCCAAGGGATCCAGGGCTCAGTTCTTACATCTTCTCTTATCAGACTTCAATTCTTCTCCTCTTTTCACAATCCTCTCTTAGTCTCTTCATGAATGGGCTATTAATAAAACTGAGAGAATTTTCAGTTGAGTGGCTGCTTTGAAATTCTTCTGCATGCACTATTACACCAATTACAAATGTATATGGCAGTAATCCACTCAGCACAGAAGAAGTAGTGCTATTAATACTTTACAAAGCTTGAATGCAGCTGTAAATAATACCTTTTAGGGACCATTCAAAAATTTTGCAAAAATCCCTACGCTGTAAGAACTTCATACAGTTTTTCTCAGGTTACTGTTAGGATGCAGCACAGCAGATTGTGTACAGCAATCTTCTGAAATGGTTATAGAGATAAACCACATAAGCATTTGGAGAAGGAATGAGATTTTCATAATGTTAATGAACATTCATTAACTGCTGATTTCAATGATGCTCATGTCGGCCTCTAGCAAAATAGGATTTTTCCCATGTACAGATAAGCATGCTTAACTGAACTGGGATGAAGGGATTTCTGGTGGATGTTCAACAGTTTCCTGGATAGTTGAAGTTTTAGTTT
This sequence comes from Vireo altiloquus, assembly GCA_013396875.1. Lineage (NCBI taxonomy): Eukaryota > Metazoa > Chordata > Aves > Passeriformes > Vireonidae > Vireo > Vireo altiloquus. The sequence continues at coordinate 275,852 of VZRF01012847.1, read as the reverse complement.
GTTCGTAGTTTGCCTCATTCTGCTTATCAGCTACTCAGTTTTAATAGACATATTTTAATTACACAGTCATAATTAAAGACATGCAAGCAAATATATCTGAAGATGGTGAGAGAGAGTCCAAGGGTCTTTATGTCATCTGGAACTGCAAAGGACTACAACAAGTCCATGCTTCAACTGAGTAGTGAAAAGTTCTTTGAGAACGAAGAATCAACAATTTCCTTCTGAAAACTTAAAATATATGCTGTATGATATGCAGTTACTATCAGTGTAACCATAAAAAGACTGAGAAACTCATTCCTTCTACAGCATCTTACCAACCAGCACCAACACTGAATACAGCCACAATCATGCAGGCACTTTTTTTGACCTGACTCCATACTGCTGCCAAAAGGAGGATTCCTGCTCCCAGTGCCTTTTTGCTTCCTTTGTGTGGGCATTTGCATTTGTGCAGCCTAACAGTGAATTATGCATGGATACATTCCAGGTAGGACAAGCAGAGCAGAGACACGTGATGTGGCTCCTGGCTGAAAAAGTCAAATATGATGGTATTCAAAGGGGTATGTGGAAAGCTGCTGAAATTATATCTATTGATTTCCAGGTGGAGTGTATTATTTAATGAATATTTCCTAAAATAGTACAGCAAAACATGCTTGTGTTTGGATTCTTCAGCTGAGATTTTCACATGATTTAATAAAATAGCACTACCAATTTAATAAACTAGCACTATTTATGGCTGTACATTTAGAACCCAAATAAAGGCACAATGGGTAAATACATCATTGGACTTACAATTGCCAAAAAATTATTACATCAAAATGTGTTGAAAGACACGGAGGATTTTGTGAATTAAATATATGAAGTAGAAATAGGCAGTGATGAAATCATGGCTCCTCTTGATATAGTCATACAGCATGGAAACACTGGGGGAAATAACATAGTTAGTATGTAAAAGAAAAAGTCAAGACATTACCAAAAAAATCATAGGGTATACCTCACCCTGCATATTCTCTGATGTGACTAAAGCCTGCAAGTGGCACAAAATGTGCAGAGCCGTACAACCAAAGGTCAATTTCAGCTACCAGTGCCTTTCTCCCTCCCAAATTTTGATCTTATTTGTTACATTTGGATTCACAGAATAATTTTTTCCAGACGTTCTAAATATTGTCAGTGAAGATAGCACTGTGACAGCAGTTTTTACATGTTCCTCTCTTATACAGAAGAAATGTTACACAGGCACGCTCTGCTGTCTGTTAAGGATGTGTTTCTGAAAAGTCTGATCACAAAAAACACTATCCCATTGCTTCACTCTTCATCACCAAACTGACCTAATCAATCCCAGTTTGTTTAAGGAAGATCATGATGACACTGAAGATGGAACTATCCAGGAAGAGGGGCACAAGTGCTCCCACTAAAAGACTGATTTTGAGGACTTGGTCTCAGGGGTGCAGCAGTTGTGATCTTTAAGGAGGGTGATCTGCTCCAGAAAGTTGGCCTCTCCTCCAGGTAGAATTACTCCATCCACCATGCCATATATACTGTCCCTGTGCACTTAAGCTGTGTGTGCTTTGGTCTCTGCACACATCCCATCCTCCATACAGAAAAAGTGATTTCCTTTCCAAACAACCTCCAGCATTTCCCCTGGATGACTGACAACAGTTAGCAGAGCAGGTTGTTCAGGAGTCAGTAGTGGGATGCCAAACCCAAGGATTAGATGATCCAGTAAAGTGGTCCTTTACTTGTGCAATCCAACACAAATCAGGGACCTTGCTCAGATTTGTGATGGGTAGGCCATCAGCACCAGGCACCTCCATTAGACGTACAGGTCTTCATGGGATATTTTTTCTTTTGTATCCCTAAATACAAGTAGGGCATCTGGAAAGCATTATGCAAACTGACTTTCACCTTGAAAAGAACGTACAGGATTCCCAGATATATCCCAGGAGTGAGAAGGAGATAAGAAAACAAAACCAAAAAAGCACAGATACTGCAGTTCATGTTAAATATATACAATACTCAAATATTTCAGAACTCCCCAGCTGCTCTCAAAGCAAAATAAATCCAGATCAAAACTAAAGTGGTATCAGAGAAGAGGCTGTTACTGAGTGCAGAAATTTTGCAGAATATAGGTTTAACTTCAGTTTATGTAGCTCTTTTTTAAACCACAAATTATACTAAGCTCTACTTTGCAGCTACATGCCTGGACTCCACTGTTCTGGATACTAATAATATCTCACCGCATTTCCCTATGTACAATCATTTAATTCTCTTTAAACATTTAAAACAATCTGTGACAACTACTAAAATGTATACTATATGCATATATAAAACAGTAAATTCCTGAAAGAAACAACTGTCTACTATGAAAACAAACAAATTTTTAACACAAAAAACACAAAAACACAAACAATTTTTAAGTAGCAAGATCTAGAAGCCTTCATATAGTCATTGTGCTTTGATTTATTAAAGATCCATTTAGAGTGAGCTGGAAAATTTTTCTGCTCCTCCACAATGGCACTGGAGCACCTGTACACCTTGCTGCAAAGATTTTAACCTGCATGAAAACTTTTAACACTTCAGACTACCATCAGAATCCACCAGACAGCTAGGCAATGGGTCTGGTTATCCCTGTCTATGTACCCATGGACACAGGAGACTCCTGAATGCCTCCATCCTGGATAATCTCTGCTGAGACTCCACCAAGCAGGTCTCTAGTAAGTAGACTGGCTTTGAGCAGGTGGTTGGACTAGATGATACCCACAGAAGCCCTTTCCAATCTAAATTATTCTATAATCATCTGGTCCATTTAGCTCCCTTGCTGTTATCCAGTTGTGTTCACTGCTTTGATTCCCACAGAGGAAAAGGGAAGCATTTTCAGTGCTTAATTTATGTTGGTTGTTTCAATTTCCCAGTGAATTAATAATTTAGCAGAATTTTATCTTCCTCATTTTAGAGTTATGCGAAGAGGCCAAGTGGTAAAGTAAAACATTAAATTATTTACAAGTTGTACACGTATGCAGGCAGATAAATGATGCATCATATATTTAACGGTTGTTAGAAAGTTCAGAAACAATAAGCATGACAGCCAAAGTCCTTTGTCTAAGGAGAGAAAAGTAATCTTCAAGTCTAAGTCTGTGTTAATTTTTTTAGGCATAAAAAAGGGCTAAAGCAACTCTATTTAAGGCAGATCCAAAGTTCATACAAAGAGCTACCAGAGTAAGCAGTTTCTGTCTGCAAATTAAGGAATGAGGCTCCATTCCCCTGCTGGCAAAATTCTTCCCAAAAGGCAATTAAAACCCTGTTCCATGTTTTAGGAGGATGGAATTGAATAAATCACAAGTGTGCAGAACTGCCAACTGTTGGTAGGTGATTAGGTTATCATACACTGGGAGAATAAATTACAAATTCATTTGTAATGGGTGGACAATGCTATAAAACAACAAACAGATCCTAAATCCTCAAGTCTCTAATTACCAAACCTATTCAGTTTCTTGAATAAAGGATTATGTCTTCTTATTTTGGTGCTTGAGAAATAAAGAACTAATATTAAACTGCTGGTTTTTTATATAACCTGAAACAACCTCTACACATGAGGAAGACAAGGACAGCAAACAGAATTCCTCAAAATTCAACTTTTCTAACTGTACTTACTGCCTTATACATGCAGCTGAACAACTTCCTTCAAATGAAACTTAACCAGAAATAGGTTTGAAAAATGGAAATAATTTTGAAGTACCATGCTCTGAGTGTTTTCTACAAAGGAACTGCAAACCAGGACAAAATACCACTACACTTTTTTTTCTCCCTGTAACTTCACATTCTTCTTGAAAACTGATTTAAAATATATTTCTTTCTTAATGTGCATATATTTTACACAAAGACCTTCTGTTAAAATTCATCTGGCTATCTGAATCCCCCCTTCCCCCAAATGCACACAGAAAGACAGTCATTAAAGGATTGGCAGAACAAGACCGCCTTTCTTTTCTGAAGGGGGCCCTACCAACAAAGGACCTCCGAAAGTAGTCTTTATTGTTAGGTGCTGGGTGATGCAATCTTCCACAGAAGTGAAGAGCTAGGATCTACTTCCTCCATGTTCTAACAAGCAGACACATCTCTTATCCACACTGTATTAGCATCCTTCTACCCTCTGTTTCTGACAAACTGTTCTGACATGTCACTGACTTTAAGCTCAGCAGGAACCCCTTCGAGAACCCACAAGTAGCTCCACCACAGCCAGAAGGCAGCTTTCTCTCTGTGAGGTGCACATAAGCTCTGTGCACCAGAGCACATAAGCTCTGGTGTGATGACAGCACATGGAAGTGAAGGTGTTAAAGCACCTGCAGCCTTGGGGCTTGCCACAGCTCCCCAGAAACACTCAGTCTGGCCTGGAGCTCACTCCTTTCCCTGGTGCAAGCCCCTGCCTCCTCTCACTGGTAGAAAAACCCCCAGGTGTGGGAGGTAGAAGGATCCCCAGCAGAGAACACGTGGCTGCTGGCACAAGGTGGACACCAGCCTGGGGAAGGCTGGTCAGTTAGACTGCGACAACATGGAAAAGGAGGCTGGACAAACAGAGTCAACTTCTAGTACAAGGAGGCCTGTGGAAGGAAAGGAACTTGGTAGTGGGGAGGGACAGCTGGGGACTGAAAAGGAGAGAGGGCAGAGAAGACACCGGCACTGGGAGGTGTGGTGTGAGGCTGGGTGCAGCAGATGGACCTCAGGCCTGAGGAAGGACCTCTTAGGACAGCAGTAGCAGGAGCAGAGGCCAGGATGAGAGTTAACCTCTCAGGACTCTGAGGATACAGCAGCACTACCATGCTTCTGGCTTTGCCAGAATGCTGCTGTGCTTCCTGCTCAGTGCTGGGGACTGATTCTCCTGCTACTTGGAGTAGCTGCTTTGCTGCAGTGTCTCAAAGAAAACAGGCAAGGAAAATTTGGGATAATTGTGTTCATGTTGTATCGATACAGAAATGCTCCCTCCCATGCAGGCAGGGATAGAGGGAGAGAGATAGGAGTGTACGTGTGCAAACAAGACGTCGTAATAAGAAATAACATAATTAAGGTTTATTTTGACAAGTTTTGATGGTTATGGAGTGCAACTTTTAAAAAAGTATAAAACACAATGCCTTGGGTGAGAGACCTAATCTTTCATGATCTTATAGATCATCAGACAGAGGAAAAAACACAAGTGTTTGATCTCAAAAGGAGCAAACACTGGGCAGTCATTCAAATCTAGATGTACCTTGTTTCCTTTTCAGAATAAATCTCACACCTCTATTCCATGATTTAAGGCATTTTTCCAACTGAAAGAAGAAATTCAAGACCTTGAATATATTCTCATCAAACTGCAACACAAGAATTGATAGCAGACACAAAGTATAAAAATATGTATCTCTCATATTAACTCTGCAAGTATTATAAATTATTAATAAAAGTTAATAACCAGTAAATGACCAAAATGTTCTCAGATAACATTTAAGATTAATAATTTAACACTGAAAAATAAGTTTATTATGAATATAGGCTTCTAAATGAAAAGACAAACATCTAATAAGTATGTTTCATATCAAGGCTAGCAAAACAGCACATAGCTGCTATGAAATTTTTTTTTGGAAAGAACAGGACAAATGGCAAATCTTAACAATATTTGTAGCTCTCAACAGATGGCTTGGAAAAAAATCAAAAAAAGTGTCTCATTAAAGAAAATACTTCTGGCTCTTCTTATCATTGCAGTGGATTGCTTACACAGACTTGAAAGTTGTTACTAATATAATGTACACTTTGTCTCTAGTTTAAGGAATGCTGCTTTTCAAACTTTTTTCTCTGATTTTGGACTCTGCTAAGGGAAAACTGTAAATTGATAAACCAGGAAAAAAAATTATAAATGAAAGTCACAAGAAAAACTCTCTTTTTAGACTCAATAGGTACACTCAGCTTTCGGTCTTGTGCCTTCCCAGATCACCATCCCATCACATTTGTTTCTTTAGACATAGTACAAGGTTGAGATGCAAAGGCAAACACAGAGTGTAAGTCAATCACTGGTTGCAGCTCCATCCTATTTACTCACAAGATGAGTTAAAAATGTGGCACTTGAAGAAATTCCAGTATTAGTTTATACATACTAGAACCTGAATTTCCCTGTAATTTCTAACTATACAGTTCTGATCCTCAAAGTAAAATACTGCTTAGCACATCATGTATTTGTTTAAGAGGTGTGAAAAAATTAAGAGTTTGGATAAGTGGTACCGTATAAAATGTAACTATGTCTACCTTTTACAGCAATCAAAATCTTTTGTGAAAACAAACTGTGCAGGTATCACACCTTGAAGAACAGCAGTCCTTAATTACAGGCAGGGGAGAGAACGAACAGAAATGTCATATGTTTCTATTTCATGCAACATGGAAGACTAGGAGCCCAATACTACACCTACTGAAATGAACTCCAAGATAACTGGTGAGCTCAAAATTCAAATAAATCTAGACAGAAGCATGCATCAAGTAAAAAGACTCAGTCGAGAAACTGGGTTTAGTAGGCAGTGGACCCATGCAGATCTCTGCAGTACTCACCTGCAGCATGGTGACAAACAGATCAAGCAGCTTCTCTCTGCTTTGCCAGTCAACAAACTAACAGCCATAATGTTCTACCAAAAACCACTCATTTCAGATTTGAAGTTAACCAAGACAACAAACTTCTAAAGAGACAACTGTACCTGATTCAGTTACCCAGGAAACACAAATTGCAGGAGATGGTCACAGGAACTTCACTATTTCTCCTCTTAATTAACTGCAGACCCCTAGTGAAGGAACCCCATACCCCATCCCTGTTCCTCCAATGCCACGGCCATGTGTTCTCACTGTTGCCCCAGTATCAGCTGTCAAATGGCCTCAGGAAAAAAAAAAGGTAAATTTCTGTTGAATCAACAACCAGTTTCATTGTTCAAACAACTGCAAGGTACCCATCTCTCACCTGATACAAGAGCAACCACGAGAAGCCAAAGGCAAGAGAGAGAAAAAAGCAGATGTGCTTGCAAAGTGTTTTGAAACCAGCTGTTTTCAAAAAGCTTTAAAAAAATCAAAAACTTTATTAAAAATGGTTGCTGTTGGGTTTTTTGTCTGCTCGGGTTTTTTAAAATGGTCTCATTTATTAGGTAGCAGCAACATAGTTTATTAATAGCAGTCAAACTGCTGCTTGACACTAGAAACTTTTGTGTGTGGAAACCCCAGTTCTGTTGACTGGCCATCTAACAGCTGTCAGAACCTAATAAGCTCACAAAATGTTGACTCTACATCATACAAACCCACAAATCTGCATCAAGTATGGTGAAATGTGATATTTTACGCCATTTTTCAAACAATTTCTCAAAAACTAGGAAAAAAAGCTACAAAGATGGAAACTAAAACACTGGAGCACAAATACTATTTCATGCCTTAACTGTTCATAACCTAGCTTCGGTTGCTTGCTGACAGAAGCAGGTGAGGTGAAGAGTAAGAGCAGGTAACAGCCCAGGATATCCAGGTGTACACAGAGTCAGGCTGCCTCCAGATGGGACGGGTGTTGCTGTTTCCCTAAGCTCCCACCCTTGCCGTGCCCTGGCTTTATCAGGGGAGGAGACATGCAAGTGCCAAGCTCTGCCTTGCCCTGTTCCCTCCCATCCCACCTCTTTTCTGGGAAAGGAAACCCAGGTGACTGAGCGGGGCGGGAGCCACAACAGGACTCTCACCTCTGCAAGCAGAGCACCAGGCCTGCCGAGAGATACCATGGGGGCATACAACACCCCTAATTCTCCCAAATGAGAAAACCTGCTTGAAGCCCACTGGCAGTTCTGTGCAGTGATGTGCCTGACCTTATTTCTCCTGGGAATGTTCCTCCCTCCCTCCCTCATCAATTCCACCACGCTTGTCTGATGTTTCCTTTTCTGCTGTGTCAAATACAGATAACAAGTTACTTGAGGCAGGGATCTGTCGAGAGCAGTATAGCTCATCTGCAAAGGATTTGGCAGGCTGTACAAAAAATGGAGCAGAGCAGATGACCAGCCTTTTAAACAAACCCAATTTCATTTATTCAGCTTAATAACTTAGTAATTCATTGCCTAATGTGTTATTAGCAACACACTTTAAAAATCACGCTTTGACCCTTAAAATTCCTTTCTAAGGGCATAAATAGTCAAACTAAGTTCTTCCCTCTGCACTTACCAATCCATTGGTAATTTTCAAAGTCTGAGGTCTCCAGCATCAATGATGCTATAAAATTAAACCTGACACTTCTACTAACTTTTTCCTGAGCACGAATTTTCAACTCCAGTAAATTGTAGCCAGTGCAGCTGCCTGTGAAGCACTCTGATCTCAATGAGATGAAGTGTCCCTGATGGACAGGGTGGTCCTTGCAGTCCCAGACAGGCTGTAGAGCAGGGTCTGTGGAGAGGCAAGATCTGCAAACCCTCAGCATAGCACCCAGTGTGGCCCTGCTCCCTGCAGAGGAGAGCAGCACACAGGTGCCAAGGCTTGTGAGAAGCCCGCAGAGCCTAATGAATAAAAATAACCCCCTGTAAGGCCACCCCACAGCTGATCTGCTGCCAGGAGCAGGAAGCAGACAAAAGGGTTAGGAAAGAGAGTGGATGTACACATCTTGCTTCCTTTTCTTCCATGTGTATCTTTAAAATTGAATACTTTAAATTATATTTGTTGCTATTTAATGACACAGGTCCAGCTCTCCGTACCAGCCATGCACCACATGTCTCACATGTCAGGAAAACTTGCAAACTGGTTGTCGAACCAGCAAGACTCCAGGGTGGTGGTGATACCGAGTGCGGGGGAAGGCTCCTCTGTGTTGCAGCACTGCCTGCTCCTGCTTTCCTGCTCAGGCAGGATGCACACCAAAGAGCCACCAGCCACGCTGCAGCTCAGGAATGTCCACGTGCAGAAAGTCAGGAGCTACTTGATGGGAAAGGATGGGAGAGGAACTCCTGAGGGAATGTGGGGGAACAGGAGGGGCTTCTCCGCGATCCAAGTGCCAAACGGTAACACCCACATCCCTTCCTGCCTTGGCAGTCGCACACCAGGACTGTCTCAAATACCTGTATTTCCCTTCAAACTGCTCTTGGATCTCTCTAAACTCTCACCCTCCTTCGGGGATAAAATTCAAATCCTGCCTCTTCCCACCAGCTCCAATAAGAGTTCCCTGCAGCATCATACGAATGTCAGGCAGAGTCTTTACTGAATTCAGCCCTAGACCATTATCCTAAAAGAATCATTGTGAGGTTAGAGGGTGTTTAAAAAGAGTATCAAGTAAGGCCCAGAGTAATTGTTCTATTTCCATGTTTTAAAAGGCCTGTGGTAGGATGCAGCAAAGTTTCTTCCTGATTTTCTGAAAGCTGGAAGGGAACTGCTAGTACTACTTTAACCTGGATAATTGCTAAGTACACCTTGCAAAATTAGCAACGTAGTATTTAATGTGTACATTTACTTTCCTTATGCAAAATTATGCCAGCTCTCTATGCCACCCAGACCTTTTTAATTCCCTGTTGGATCTTAAAAAATGTAAACAATTGCTTTGAAAAACACCTCCACCTGCCACACTGAAGTAATTCATCTTCTGTCTTCATACAACAACAGAGAGAAACTGTTTCTATTAATATCCCTATCCCGCTCCAGGCTTTGTGGTCTCAAAGAAATTCAGGTATACCATTTTCAAAGGAATTGACTTTGAATCTATGATGGCACTGAAGTCAGATGCAGATTGTGATGTCATTGAAAGGCAAGCAAAGCATGAGCTGGGAGTAAGAAACACTGAAGAGACTCAGCGGAAGGAAATTAAGAAAGTATGGAATTAGAAAGCCAAAAGTGTTATGTGTTGGTTTGTACTTTTTTCTTACCTTGACTTCACAAGTGATTTATCTGATGTGGGAAGGTCCTTTTTTTTTTTCCTCTGTCAGCTGTTTGTAGCATTTTGAAAACCATCAGCAACTTTGGTGACTTCCTTTTGATCCCTCCACTGCACTCAGATGCTCTTTGCCTCTCTTTACCTTCAAATCTCTAGTATCAGAACTCCAGCATACATCCCACAGGTCACTTGCAGCCTCAGCAGCTGCTGCACAAAACCCAGAAATGGAATTTTTAACTGTGGCTGTCCTCAACAAAACCACCTGTGCCAGGATCACATTAAATGTCTGGGTCCTGAGCAGACCAGACTATCTCATAATTAGAGCCTGGCATGTACTCAAGCATGACTTAAGTAATGATAATGAATTTTCATCACTCTTGTGATTCTGTGAATGTAGGTCATATTCCATCGTAACTATTGTTTTTCAGACAGTGTATTATGGGGACCCAGCTTCATGTCCTACTAAATGATCATCTGTGAGTAAAACATCTAGAGAATCTTTTTTATACCACCTCGCTTCTGCCAGCTTTCTGTTCTCATCCAAGCTGCATAACCAAACACACCTGTTTTGCTTCCATAGCTCTTCCATCTTTCTCCTCCTTCCATTGTCAACAGTCCTCAAAGTAAGCTGGAAAAATTCCTTCCTCAAACACAAACATGCTTTTTTATCTACTTTGTTTCACTGAATGTTTGTGTGGGAGCTTTAATTTTATTTTTAAGTATTATGACAAAAATTAAGTATTTCATATAAATGTACTTTGCCGTTACAAATATGTTGAAAGGCTGAGTAAAGTGTCTCAAAAAAGTGAAATCCTAAGTAAGAAAGCATTGAACTTCCTTTTATAAATCCATTTGGTAATAACAACCACGTTCCAGACTCAACTATAAACTGAAAACAAAAGCCAGGGGAAGAATTACCCAGTGTTTGGAGAGAGGAATTCCTGTATGTATCAGCAAAAGGATACAAGATGGGTAAATTTTGCCCTCCCACATGGCAGACACCTGCCTGAGAGTTCAGGCACTACTCAGAGGCAGACAGGGAATCAGAAAAACCTACTCAGCTTTCAGCTCACCATATGAATTACCAAATGAGTCTCTTCACTGCAGTAAGTCTGAAAATTGCAAATGCTGAGATAATGGAAATATAGAAAAACCAATTCAACTACGAATATTCCACAGCGGCAGGATACAGAGCCGTAAGGAACATTTCAGTTTGGCAGGGCCTTTCCACAGCAGTTGCTTCAGTAGGCATCATGCCTGTAGTAACACACACAAGGTAAACGCAGAAAGAGGAAACAAATCAGTCACGCAATGCCCTGGTTTGTTTGGTTCGTGGGCCAAAAGCTGATACAAGACTGGTTTTACAAAGCTCTTGTTCAAACACTGGCATGTGACGTGAGGTAACCTAAAATGACCAGCTAAGTAACACAGGGTTACTCGTAGAGAAAACCAGCAGCCCAGGACAAAATAGTGACCATAGGAAAGGACTTTCTCCATCCCAGAAGCCAGACACAGGACCGTTTACAGAAAGGCTGCAATTTATCACTTGATATTTTTAACAATGAGGATTGTAGCCTGAAGAGAAATTTTTAAAATCAGCTATGTGTATTCTCATAATTTTCTATTTAGACAAATTATCCTGGTGTTTCATATGCAAAGCCACCCTCCCTTTAAATTCATCAGATGATAGGCAGGAATTGAAAGAAAAGGAAGATACATTTCTGGCTCAACAAGAATTGAGACTATAAAAGAACTAGGACAGTCACTTCTCAGTGAAAATTTTCTGCTTGCCACATGAAATGCTGAAGGCAGAAAGACTTAGTAAAACTGTCACTTAGCAAATGCCTCAAGCACAGGAAGGGTGACAGGACTTACAGCCCTGAAGTGACAGCACAGGTGAAAAACAAGAGCTTACTTATTGCACAGCATTGTGGTTCTCAAATTGCCAAACTCCTGTTTGCCCAGATTATCAATTTTATAAAGGTAGATGGCTGCCAAGCAGCATTGCACACCTAAATCTTCAAAACCTGGCAGTACCACACTGCACTGTACTTTATCAGCTCACCACAATTTGAGCGCCACATTCTGTGAGGAAACTGCCTTCCCCTGTGTCCTCAGAGGGATTTAACTGCCTGAGGCACCATCACACCAGCTCCTACCAAGCTCAAGCACCATCAACCTTCACATGAAGGCAGGAATGTTTGGGGATGGCTATCACAAGGCTTCTCCATTTCAGCTTTCTCCCATGCTGAAACTCACAGTCAGTTACACCTTTTGTGTGACTAAGTTTAACAAGCAGCACGGGTTTCACTGTGCCCAACTCCCTGCTGCTCCAGGGAACCTTGTGGGAAGCCTGACAGCCAGGTCCATGCCCTGGTACACCACAACTCAAATAGCACTTCCCATCAGTTATCAAGAAATGTAAAGCATTATTACAAAATCTCAAAAGCCACAAGAAACCAGCAGAGACAGACTAAGGATACAATTAACATCCAAGACTGCTGTAAGTAAAGGAATCTATTATCTGAAACTGCCTATTATCTGTGCAGGAAGTCAACCTCCAAGATGATTATTCCACCTCTACCTGCACTCAAGACTGTGTGCTTAGGCTGACTGTTCCACAAGGAATGAGGAGGCTGCACCCATGGTGCTGTTAAAGGCCGTGCTAAAGGCTGGACTTCCAGACAGTTTGCATCACCACAAAGCTGCATTCCTGTGTGTGGTGAGCCAAGTGGCTCATGCTTGAGCTATGCAGTTGTGGGGATAAGGAGCTAGAGAGAGGTCAAAATAGCTAACACAGTATTGCACAGTATTGGTTAACTCAAGAGACCTACAAGCAATTAATCCATATAAAAGCATTCAGGATCCTGTTCATTCTGTCCAAAATGAGAGCTGATATTTAATGGGACAAAAGAAACAACAGAACTAAGCCAGACACTGTAAAACAGTNAACTAGAGAGAGGTCAAAATAGCTAACACAGTATTGCATGATTAACTCAAGAGACCTACAAGCGATTAATCCATATAAAAGCAGTCAGGATCCTGTTCTTTCTGTCCAAAATGAGAGCTGCTGTTTAATGGGACAAAAGAAACAACGGAACTAAGCCAGACACTGTAAAATAGCAGGCTCAAACTTCCAGATGAAATGCAGTGTTTCAGATACTGAAAATCTTAAGAAGTTCCTGGAGCTGACACACAAACAACAAAATATCAAGTAGCTGGCTTGATCTTCTTCCTTAAATGAAAAAGTGAGTGCCTCCTGCTCCCAGGCCCCGGCCAACACACCAGCTTAGAGCAAACACCTTGAAGACAACCCAGCCTGTGTTACATGCTGTCCCTGCTCTGTGCTGTTCCTTTTCTTCTGAAGTTCCCTGTTATTTGATATGCACGAGGTAATCTTGCAGCTTGGCTCTCTATGGTTGGAAGCGTGGCAGGCAGCTGTGCCAGGCACTCTTGCCAAGAAAGTATTCTGAGACACCATGATAATAAAAACACATCAAAGTAACAGGCTTTTCTCTTCTTTCATATCATTAAGTACTTAAATCAAGGCAGGGCTTTCCTGGCTCTGTAAGCTCTAAGTATATATACCCAAAGTCCATAAACTGAAGAGGAGACTGAAAAACATGCACCCACAATCCTCTGAAAAGCCATTCTAAATATGCCATCATTTACTGTTTAATACCTATTTTGCCCCAAGTCTGTCGAAAGGTGTCTGCCCAGATTGCAATTTTCCTGCGATTCAGTAGTTCAGTAACTGACACTAAAATCAGTGAAAACCTGGGGTAGATGACGTAAGAGGGTTGCTGACAGTACCAAAAATTGCACATGGATATGGATATGGATATGAAGCCAAGTGGTTGGTGGTTTTTTTGGTGGGGAGGAGGGAGGAGGCAGGGGGAGTTTTATGTAAAAAAAAATGAAACCCTATTGTGATGAAACATTTTGGGACATAATCTTTAAGCAATCCTAATCCTTAAGCTTGGTTAAAAATAAAACATATCAACCTTAATGTTGATCAAAATATTTTTCCTCAGATTCCCAAAAAGGCAGCAGCTACTTTTAATAAGGACAATACTGTTGCCATCTCTGAACATTAATCCCACTAGTTTCACTAGATTCAACTGTTTCAGTAATAAAATAAAAATTTTGACTTAGGCCAGAATACGCTAAGAAATAGATGCCATGCAGGTGCTCCCAGGAGCCGTGACAGTGCATCCTCATAGAAAATATGAGCAATTCACTCCTAATGGCTTAATTGTGTCTGCTCAACTGCAGCTCCCACCTTTACTTTTAAAATTTTAAACCTCATGTCAGGAACTTCTACTTTCTACTTCCAGCAGAAAAGCTGAAACGAAGGGCCAGCAAGTTAATACCAGGCAGAGGCATTCCCCCTTACCACGAAAGGCCACCTGGGTGCCATGGATGTGCCAACAACCTGCAGATTTCAGAGCATTCACATGGATCTCTCCAACTCTACCAGCTACATAAAAGGCTGACGAAGTTTCCAAGTAGTAAATCAATGCTCAGACCTGCCTACTTGCCAAATTAACAGAAGCATACGGAGCACTCTGCCACATGGAGAAAGCCTTTTTGGGTTCCCAAACTTGGAAATCAAGTGAATCAAGGACAGAAGCTACCAGGGTAAGAAAGAGCAGGCAAGGTCAAAAGAGCGTAGGAATGGTAAGGATGCACAGAACAGGTCCTTCCAGCTGCCCACAACTTTAAAATGTCCCTTCAGAATGCCTGAGGAGGTTCCTGGTTGTTCTTGCAATAATCCAACTCACCCCAGTGATGCTGGGTACCTGGAGGTGGTGAGTGAGTCTCTTCCTCCTACATCTGTGCCTAATTTGTCAAGACAGGTGAGACAGCCTTCAAAACTTCAAAAGCCTGCCTGTCAAGAATAGAAAGCCAGGGAAATGTAATGTAAAGTTTGGGCCCAAATTGTGAATAAGACCGAAAATCTGGAGCTACTGAAAAGTGACTGAGGCTGAAATGGCTATGGGATGCTACCTGCACTTAAAATACCAGCACAACATACATATTTACCAAGGAACCACATGTTTTCCTTCTTTGGTTTGCAGATGTTTCTTCTTTCTGCAGAGCATTAAAATTGTGTTTGAGGAGAGGAAACAGATGGTAACTGTAATAGTGGCACTTTTCCAAAGTGGAAAGAAACCATTATAGTGGGGCTTCCACAAGCTTAAGGCTGAGAATGTCAGATTTGTATTGCCTGTTTGCATGAATTAGACAACACATCACTGCAAGGCTTCCAAATGCTGCAAATGTAGGGTAGTGACTGACACTGGGAGCTGGTGCCTTAACCCTGTTTCTGTGTCAGTCAGAGCAAAGGGAGTCCTCAGCAGAGCCCCCACGGCAGTCAGTGATATGGACAATGCATGAGGTCCCAGGTCAGAACTATTCATCATCTCGGGCTTCAACCTCTGAGCTACTGTTCCATGGGGAGGGGAAGCTCTGCCTGTAAACAGAAATTCGTGGAAGAGGGTTGAATTTAACACAGCAACAACTGAAAAAGAAGAAAAGCAAAAACTATGTCCAAATGAACAGAAACGATGCCATTATCCATCAAAACAATAAACACGGACATAAATAAGATTTTTTTTTTTAGTATCAATAACAATGTCACCATTTTTTTCTGAAATAACCCCATGATTCTAATGGAAAATTAAAAAAAAAAAAACAAAAGCAAAAAACAAACAAACAAAAAAACCCCAAAAATAACCAACCCTCCCCCCCAAGAAAAAACAACAACAACAAAAAAAAACCACCCAGAGAATTTATTTAAATAATTTCTGCCTTGTTTTTTGGATTTGTATGAGAACAGCAAAAGCAATTGGTCTGGTCATCCAAGTCCAGGTGGCCATTTGATAGAGGGAAAGTGGCTGGAAAGACTGAGGAGCATATCTGGGAAAAAATAAAAGAAAATGCCGTGGGAACACCCTCTACAGTTGTTGGAAAAGGGTAGGGTGCAAGGTTATTTTGAACTGTGGAGCAGGAGTCAGAGCAGGAATATGAAGCAAATTATAATATTAAACTAGGGAGCATGATTTTGGTAGCAAAGTGTATCCAGAAGCAGAAGATAATGCATCTGTAAAGCACTGGAAGATAAGGTGAAGGTGAAGAAGATGAGAAATAATCAACCAAAGCTTTACCAGAGAAAGCTGTCTGGATTTGAGAAACGTGGCAGAGGAAGGCACTCGAGGGATCCAGTGAGAGGATCACACATTCGTAAGAGAGTAAGGAGAGGTCAGAAATTTACCATGGGGGCTGGGAATGTGTGTAAATCAGAGTTTGGTCAGAGCAGAGGGAGCAGGATGGCTAAGAAAAACGCTGGTGTGGCAGTGAGGGATGAGTAGCCCAGAAAGGCTGGGTGAGTGCCAGACTGACACAGGGCACTTGCCAGCGGGAAAGCAGCCAGAGGCACAAAGGCTGTTGAGGTAGAACAGTGAAAGATTACAGGCACACCCAGACTTACCACTCCTAACCTTAGGCATTGGGAGATGCTAGGTTAGGAGCTGGACTACTCCAGGCTTCCTGGCCCCCTGACCCAGCCATAGGAAAGACCAGTGCACCTCAGAAGGTGTAAGGACTTTCCTTCTTAACACGCCTCCTTTTCTCTCTGTTCAGCGCACAAGGATTTTAGGAGAATTCCTCTTCTGACTCAAAAGCTTAAAACTACCTGGGATAAATCTCAGCCTGCCTACGGTATAATTCAGGAAAAACAAATACAAGCTAAGGAAGAAGAGCAGTTTTTTGTTTTTTTTTTTACCTAGAATACTACAAAGGAGAAAATTCCTCGATGCCTGAAGGTGGCCAGCTGTACGAGGGGGAAGCCAGGGGAACCTCTGCATTTCAATTACTCCTGAGCAGGGAGCTACTGAAAAAGTCTGAACATGATCTGGGGCTGTTAAGCAAATCTTTGCTTACAAAAGGTTTCTGAATCAACAGAACTGCTGTGAAGCCAGTCAGAGGATAATTTGACTCAAGGACAGCCCAAGTGTACAGCCCAAGCATAGCAGACAGCGACAGAGAAACAGTCTAAGCAACCTGAAAGCAACAAGAGAGGGAGGGGGGGTGAAACCTGAAAACCTATAAATACAACCACTGCCTGCAGAAAAGTGCTGCCTTTGGCCTGAGAATACCGGCACAAGGATTATAATAGGGAAGAAGAAAGAGAAGGGGAAGAAGAGGGACCACCTAAACCGCATGAACATGAAATTGGCTGTAAAGTAAAGGCTGCCTTTTCTCTCTTTCTTTTTTTTTTCCTTTAAATATGCAAGTTTAACAAGCTAAATACCAGCACATGGTCAGTGCTGCCAGCAAGAATGAAAACAGCATTCGGAGCTGCTGGTGGCTTACATGAAGGTCACAGCGTACCTGCAGCTGCACAGCTGAGAGACAGGCAGTGTCACAGGCAAACCTCCCACTCTGGAGGCTCCCTCTCCTTCAGTTTAGGAAGAAAAGGCTCCCACATTCCCAGCCAAATCCACCATACGTTCGTAGAATTTATCTTGCTTCAAAAAAACTAGATCAACATTTTCATGAGAGTGGAAAAAGTAATGTACAAATTACTAGAATAAACTGCAATAGACAGTATGCCCTAGCAAATATCAGACTGGCTTTCTTCCTAAGAAAATCAAATCAGGAAATGAAATAAATATCCAGACATTTAATAAAGACATGTTTTGAAAATAGGAAGATAATCAATAGGAAAAACAAGGAAAGAGAAAATAGTGTGTATGTGACCTTTACTTGTAATTTAGTGCTTGTTCTTGTCAGATCAATTCTTGTTCCCCCCCCAAAAAATGTTATTAAGAATGTTATTATTTTTTCCCTATCCAAGAAAACAGAGGCAGCTGATCTCTTCATTCCATATTTGTCATTTAATCTATGTGTTCATCAGACTACAGCATCAGCCATCTTGCTAATTATCTCCTTCCACCACATGGAAATTGAAAAGGATGAAAAAGTCACCCTTAAGAAATAGAGGACTAGGAAAATGGGAAGATAAATTCCAAGTTTTGATACTGCAATGAATAATACCTTATATATTGTGTATTTTCAAATCCCTGTTTTGCCTCACATGACAAGAAGATGCAAGACTTCTGTAATCTGTCAATCAAGAATAAAGGGCAAACCAAACAGTTTCAAAGGATGCAAAAACCACCTCTCTTGTCTTTCCAGGTAACTTTTTATTCTGAAATATGTTCACATCTCTGCATGAGCAATAACCAGGAAAACATTCCTAGATCTAATCAAAGATCACATTATCATGCACTGCTTCTTAGGTCTAGTTTTGAACACACAAGCATTTACATTTTCAACAAATGAAAGAATCTCAGAAATTGTCATAATCTTTCTACAGCACTAAAACCATTTTAGCAGATCTGCTCTAGTTTTTAATCCATACAGATGTAAAGCTAAATTTACCACGATTAATTCATGCAACTCTTCATTCTCGTGGAAGTGCAATTTATATCCACCCAAAATACTGGCTTGCAGTGCTTTCAGTTAGCTGAGCTTTTCACTGCTTCATATTAGCCCCGTTTCACTAGACAAACCTGTAATTCCCCCAATTTAGGCACAACCGAGTCAGATTAAAAGGGAATCAAGACCCGTTTAGAGTATATGACTGGGCTAACAGCTACCCAAAACTACTCAAGATGATGTTCTAAAGCATGCTTCAGAAATATCTAAGCACTAAAAAATTTTAATTAGTGTTAATATCAACGAAAGTTTAACCTGCTGACAAAAGCTCTTAATGCTTTCTTTCCTAATAATGACAGCATGCATAAAGAAAGCTAGTCAGATTGCCAGGATTTTCTGTAAATCCTACAAAATCACTAACAGCATCCACACGACACATTATTTAAGACCAGCAGCTCCTCCTACCAGCGCACTGGGAAACCGCATTTAATCTTTGCATCAATTCTTCTAGGGCCATTTCTTCAATTTTCAGCATTCTCAGATAAAACAAAAAGAATCCAAAGCAAACATGCCCCCCCTGCCCAAGGATTAAAGGAGGCAGAGGGGAAAAAAGCCCCCAAGCCAGCCCACTAGAGCAGAGCTTGGCAGCCCTGCATCTCAATCGCTCGGCACGATCCCCTCGCACAAAGGGAGGCAGGAGCCCACGTTCCCTGCTGGCAGCCACAGCCGGGAATGTTAATGACAGCAGGACCGCTCAGAACTTCTCTCCCCTCTGCCGGGAGTGGGTTTGCCCGCAGCGGAGCCTTCAGAGCCGGGAGCGATGCGAAGCGCCGAGGAGCCGACGTAAGGCCGGCGCTGGGAAGGGCTGCCTGCATCCCGCGGGAGCTGCCGGAGCTCGCAGAACGCCCCATCCTCACCCACGTGAGCCTCGGCTCCTCCACCTTCCTGCCGGCTTGCTGTCAGGGTGAGCAGCTCGGAAGGAAAATGCCAAGGGCACCCTCGCCAGCCCGCAGGATGCCCTCATGATCAGTTGGGAATGGTCATTTTTGAAGGCTGAGGGCTTCAAATTTCTTTTAAATGCTGTCGAATTTCCTTTAAACAGCTGTCTTCTGGACTCTTAGGAGGACTTTGCTTAAATGTTGTGCCACAGCAGTGTTATAACTCTGCGAAATCAGTATTTTCACAGCAACTGTGAAAATGCACAATTCAATAGGTGTTTTGCCTAAGGTGTTTCAATACACCTTAGGCAAAGGGGTTTTAGAGCCGGGCTCTACAGACCCCTCAAGGTGTAAGGAGTATACACAACAGAACTGCTGCAGAAGGCAGCCAGGAAAACCAAACCTCATAACCAGTAAACTTCCATTTACTAAAGAGGGTACAGTATCACTGGAAAACTTTTAGGGACACAGAAAAACCTACAAAACTGAAAGCAGTACAATGCTTCTCTATACTAAACTCCTCATAAATGATTTCCAGTGCTTTTATACAGACTGTTTCACAAGTTTGAAACTGACGCTTTTAACACTTCTTTTTAAAGATCATCTTGATGTCTACTAAATCTCATCGTTGGCATGTTTTTGCTGATGGTCAGCTGAATTCTTCCACTCTTCTAATTGTCCTGTTGGTTTTATCTAAATCCTCTTACTTTTTGACCACAAAAATAAACAAATTATCCATGGCTAATAGAAAAAGGGATGATTTTTGTTATGTTTAAAAAGCCTTTGCTATGTTAGTTAAGATGAAAATTCTTTTCTACGGATTGCATACAGCAGGTAAAAACAGCAGCCCTTCCTAGGAAAGTAAGTGGACACCTATGAAGCTTTGTTGATAATTCTCAACAATATCATTAGAGAGGACATGAACTAAAAAAAAAGTTTTTATGAGGACCCATCAAACTATCTGGGCTTTCTCTGCAAATAAAATTAATTTAGATAATTCATTTACTACATTAATTTACATGATTTCTCCTCAAAGTATGACAGGCCTACAGCAGCTCCATGTATTATATGACAAGAGCCTTATATGTTTCCATTTCAATATTAATAGAAATGACAAATGAAGTCTTCCGTGAAGCTTTTCCATAACAAATTATTACCAGTGAAAAACAGGATCTGTAGGAACTTTGCATGCAAAATGTATTTTGTTTATGTGACTGCCATTTGAGCCTGCATTTAAGAAAGGAACAAATGATGGGCAGCAAGGCCACGATTACCAGGGCAGGCTCTGGCCATTCTTGGGGTAAACCAGGAGGAGCAAATGAATGAGGAAAGGTGTGCAAGTCTGCAGGTACACTTGGATAGCTGAGACTAGTTTTGAAACAAAGGCTGTGTGACCATACTGCATCCACAGACAGCCCAGGGAGAACTCCAGATATCAGATAGTCCATGGGATTTTTTACTGCGGCAAGTTAAAGGCCTGAAGCATTTTTGCATATGCAGAACAGCAAATTTCACTTGCAAGATTACACTATTTCTTGGTGCAGCAAGAAATGCAGAAAATGTATTCAGTCGTAAGCACCTACTACAAGAGAAGATGCTAGTTCAACCCCAGCTTTCCCTGAGTATCCTGCCTCAATTCAATAGTAATTTCATCTTTTCTCTGGTGAATCAGCAGACGGCTTAAGCTTCCCTTATATCAAAGGTCCATCTTTCCATGGAGTTTCTCAGTGAAATAACAAATGAAAAGGAAGATAAAAATGTAGTGAAGAATTTTATCATATCAACTAGTCAACTTTCAGAATCACAAACACATAATAATTTATGCTTGTGTAAAATGAATGGAGAACCCTAATATGCTAGTTAAACCTCACTTATATCAACACTACCACTATACATATACTTTCTACACCTTCAAACAAACTCCAAACATGCAAGGCATGTGCAAACCATCCACATGAAAGGTTTAGCTAGCTCGGCTAAAAGTTACTTTACCTAAAAGTGGGTTATTTGTAATCGTGTACTTGTTTAATCATGTTCATTCATGGAAATCAGGCAGCCTTGTCTTCCTAAGAAGCTTTGGCACAGCTTCTCTATGAAATAGAATGAAACAGAGAGTATTTTCAAGATACTTAACCAAATGTGGGATTACAATCTCTGCTGGTTTGAAACAGGACCATCCATGGTTTCATGAACAACCTTGAGTCACACTAAAGAAACAGACCTTAAACTAATTAAAATAAACTCTTAACAGGAAGACCCAACCGAGCTTTCTTGCAACATGAATCAATCCAGTATCTGATCATGAGCTACCTAAGGAATCAAAACAGTCCTGAAAATACAACATCACTATATCTCAGGGAAGAGCTACTGCAGTTTTCAATCTTTTGAAGTTTTCACTTGATCCTTACACCCTTGCATATCATCATGTCAACCATGTTTTTGAATTAAACATGCCATTTCCGTCCCACACATCTCATGCTTAATTAAAATTTGATAGTAAAAGAACTAATGCCCAGTTCCAGCACTGAGAGTCTATAAATACAATGGGAAATGTCATTTTTCAGGTACAATATGATTATTTTAAATTACTTTTTAAATTAAAAATTCAAGCTGCTTCTGGAATTCTGATTTTTACCTTCTGCTAATGTATTACCTTTAGCAAAATACCTTCACCAGTTCCAGGCAAGCCCCTGCTGCTGATGCCAGGACGATTTTTTGCTTTTTCTTTTATACACCTCTTACATACCCTGTGATATAATCTTATGTAGTCCTAGTGCTTTTAGCCTACATACTCGTAATTTTTCCAAGTCTGATGACTTAGCTGAAACCCACTGTACTGTTAGGCCAGAAGACCAAACAGTCTGGAAGCCCCAGACACCAAGGTCCTCTCCAAAACATATTTTTATAAACTAAGATAGGTCCATCCAGGGGGAAGGCTCCTCAGAATGGGGAGTTCACTCGAGCCTCTCATTGGGGAATCTTTGATAGATATGCTAATTTACAAGGCCTATAAATGTGTGCATTTCAGTGTGTGGTGGGAGGTGCAGTGTGTGCATTTTGGGGCATTCCACCTGGATGAAGTGCTGTACCCAAGGATCCTGAAATACATACTGAGGTAAAAACCCCTTTTCCCCATAAACCCTGTTTTGGCTTTAATTTTAAGACCAGGGAAAGGCAACACTGCAACAAAGGAATTCATAAAGAAATCTGAGGAGTACACAGCTTTTCAGTTCTGTCTTACATTTTTAAAATACATTTGAAACATTTTTTGTCAGATGGTCTGTACTCCTGTTTCTTTCAGTGAAACTGAAAAGATAATAAGAAAGGAGCAAATGTATTACAGAATTTAATCAATTGATTTCCATGGCTGCATGGGTGTAATATTTGACCTGATTTGTATTGACTTTTTTCTAAACTTCTATTGGATTTGAAAGCCTCAACAACATTATTTTTTCCTTTGGTTCTCTACTTTGCTCTGGTTTTGGCTGTAGTCTTCAGCAAATCTTGTTCAAACACAGCAACATCACACATCTTTTATTTCCCAACAATCCTGTTCAAATACAGCAACATCACACATCTTTTATTTCCCAACAGCTTCACCCAAATAGGATTACCTAGTTTTTCAAGAAATTGTGGCTATTTTGAAAGTGTTCCAGAAGTAACACACAGCTATCCACCCATGTGGGGGGGCCAAACCAGTAACCTTAAGTCATTAACATATAATCATGTAATGAATTTTGCTAGAGCAAAAAATACTTTCAACAATATATCTAAAGATTTCTCTGCTAACTTTACGCTGATCTCCGTAACATCAGTCATCAGTGAGTTCCAAAATTTAAACATGTGCTGTGTGAAAAACTGTTTTTGTTTAAACTGCCTTCCTGGAAGTTTTCTGTGTGCCCCAGTTTCTCCTTTGTGAAGCAGTGAGAAAAAAACCCCCAAACTACAGGAAATAAACACTCTCTTTTCACATCTCCAAGCCATTCATGACTATACAGACCGCCACTGTAGGTGATATTATGTCTCCTCCAACTGCCTGTTTTTCAGAGAGAAAATTTCCTAAACTAATTAGTTCTTATTTGTATAGAAGCAACCCCATACCTCCGACTGCCTTCACCGTTCCTCTACGTATACTAATTCTACTCTAACAAAGGGAACAAAACTGGACATGGTACTCCAGAAGCAGGCACAGCAGAGATTACTCAGTGACATAAGGATTTTTTTGTTCTCGGTTTCCCTCTCAGCGGTTTGTAATGTTTTGTTTGCCTTTCAGACCAACACTGAATGCCAACGGAGCTGCTGCTGTTTTCAGGGAACTACCCACAGCCAGTCAAGGTCTCTCAGCAAGGGTAACAGCTTAGTTTACAGGATAGCATTTTCTTTTTTCATCTGTATTGTTTGTACAAACAATTAACTTCACCTTCTCTACTGATCACTTGCTTAGCACCACCAATTTCTCTTCCAACAGTGTGTACTCAGCACTGAATTTTACTATTTTGAATAGATATTTTTACATATTTGCAAATTTTCCATGCTTTCTTTCAATTTACAGTACATCTAGAATTATGTTGAATAGCTGGAACCCCTGCAGAAATCCCTGCCTATTACCCACCAGTAACTCCCCCTCCACCCGGCAAAAACTGATCACCTGAAGCAACTCTCTGTTTCTTACTTTTCAATCAATTACTAATCCACAAGAGGGCTTCCAGTTTAACACACATGAGTTGAGTTTCTCTACAAGCCAAAGAGTGGCTGCAGCAGAGGAAAAATTATGTATTGATTTAAAGAAGGATTACAAGAAATGAAAACATGCAGAGGTTTCCAGGCCACTTTGTGCAGGCCCGGCCGCAGTGCTTGCAGCAAAGGAGACAGGCAGAGCATATGGATGGTTGTGCCTGTGCAGCTGAATCCCCTGCCAAACATCCCATAACGCTTTCTAGTGATACCACATGGTCAGCATCAGGCAGCCAAGTCCACACTCTCTTTTCTGGATGGCCCCAACACCACAAAACTCTATAGGCTGTGTGAGCAGTGAAGCTACAGCATCCATGCCACCACTGCTCTCTAAAGACACTGCAAACATATCCAGGGAGACTTACCTAAGCTGGGCTCCTGCAGAGAGGGAAGAGACCCATGGAACGTGGTTTTCACAAACTTAAGTCCTCTAAGGTCCTACAAAAAGCTGCCACATACACCCACTGCACAAGAGTGATACTGATCCCCAGCCTTAAATAAAAGGCAAAGAAAAGGGAAACAGGACAGTTGATATGAAAGATCCAAACAGAAAATGCATTTTTAACATTTCAACCTCCTCTTGGCACGAGTTCTTCCCTCACGAAGAAAAGGGATTTTTCCCTTTTATTTCCCTGAATGACTGAGTTCTCTTGGTAATCAGCCCAGTTAGGCTTTATTATGTAAAGCATCTGGGATTTGAAACTGGGATTCATAAGCAGAGACGGCAGTATTCTGGTTTTGGCAACACCTCACTCTTTCACAAGGAGAAAATTGTTTCTAGATTCACAATCTCAAGGAATACAGAGAACTTAGGAAATGCATGGAGGAAGGAGGGGAAACAAAAAAATCAAAGTTTTTATTTTTAAAAACTTGACACTCAAAAGACCCATAAAAAGCCAGAGTATGGACAAGGTTCATTCATACAGGAACACAGGCTAAAGAAGCTTTCAGATGTGCAAGTAAAGTTAACAGAGCAATTCCATCAAAATTATGCCTCGTTTAATTTATATATTATTTTCCCAAATCTCCATCAAGTTCTCAGTGTCTTCTCAACCTAAATAAATTTTCCTTTGAGAATATAATTACCATACAGAAGAGGTCCTAGCAGCTGCTCTCCAGGCTCTCCCATCTGGGATGAGTGATACCCCCACAAAGGAACTAGGCACTAAGTGACACCCAGATCAAATACTTAGCAGTAGGGGAAAAGCTTCACTCTCCCCTTCATTTCCCATTATTGCTCATGCCCATGGCTGAGAAGTAGTAAAAGACAGATGAAATGCAACATACTCATCTCTATTGGATTGCCTCTTCTCCAGTACAGCCCAAATGTAGCCCAGCTACAATCCAGCTGCCTGTACTTTCAGTCTTCCCCAAACAGCTTGCTTCCTCCCCTAGCAATTGCAATCTAGCCTCTCCGTAAAAAGAAAAAAACAAAAAACCAAAACAAAAGCAAAAACCAAATACATCAAGATTTGTTCTTAAAGCTTAATTTAGTTATTAACTTTCCATATTTATTTTCTTTCATAACCTGTGTCTAGGCTTCATGCTGGACCAGCATTCCTCATACTTTGGTGAAGTTTTGTCATTAGGCTCCTCAGCCTGAATTAACTTAAAATGATTGACCAGAGCACAGGTTTCAATACTTCCTAGCATTACAGGTAGGGCCTTCTTTTTCCCCAGCCTCCCTTGCTTGGATGAAATGTCATTTGAATCTCGTCTACTGGTCTGCTGCGTTTCTAAAGAGTATCAAATTTCTTTGTAAGTGCTTCATTCAGATTTCTTCTTTGTCCTTTTTTGCCACATGGGATTAAGTAATCACTGCAGAGCCAAGAGCCTTGAAAGAGTTTATTTAATTTAACACCTCCAGTTGCCCCTGCTCCAGCTGAAGGGTGTTCCAGTCTTTTATTCTTCTTCAGTCTGAGGAGCTAAACTATCCAGATGTGCCCACAGCTGCACTCCCTCTGAAAGCAGGCATGGCAATGAATGAATGAATGTTGCCTTTTGCCAATGCAGTGCCAAGTAAGACCCTTCCTTTCTAAGTTTACTGAGATATCTTTATAGATGAAGGAAGTACTTTGTACAGGAAGTTAGGAAAACCAAGAATAGGAAGCATAAAGGTGAGCAGGGAATGAACTTGCTGCAAAAAGGAGTAATATGTAAAGAAATGAAGCATCACTGTTATTTCCTTCATTGGGGCACTTCCACATGTATGTATAGTTAAAGGAAAGGCCTCACTAGGGAAACTACTCTAAAGAAATGAAACCACAGTACTTAAAATGTACGAAAATGAATTAGTGGATGTCAGGGAACTCTGGTTTTAGGTCAGCTACTGGTACCATGATAATTAAATAGATGGTAGAGTATAGATGGAGAGATGCCACAGTCATATTCTTCCACAGACTTAGTATTATGTATGTAAATGCTGAAATTAAATGGATCCAGAAAACACACACCCTTTGTCTTCTGTTGGCAGGGTGATTTTCTTTTCAAAGGAAATGCTAGATGAGGGGTCATAAAATTAATTTAATCTCTCCAAAAGAGTCTGTCCAATATTTTTTTAGAGCTCAAATCTTTGAGGTCTCCTAAAAAAGTATTAGGCTTTAAATCAAAGGGTATGTGTGTGTTCAGATTTGGAGTATTAAAAGTAAATTTTATGACATGCCCTACTTTGTAAAACTCCCTATTTCAAAAGAATGAGCTGCACACATAAAAGTTCAGCAGGTCTACCATTCAAGTCAGGATTGATTTAAAACACTCGGGAGATTTCTCTAACAAAAAGTGATATTTAACTGCCACATACCATTGCTAATTTTACATACAATCAACGATATAAAAAGTATTCAGAATAAAAAAGTAGGATATTTCCAGGACCATTCAATTTGAATACACAGAATAAAACTGAAGTGCTTACCCCTGAGGAACAGGCTAACAAATTTTATCACAGATAAAGGACACAGTAGAAGGATGTCAACTTTAATTTGGAACTTTTTTAAAATCACAGAACCATTAGGTTGGAAAAGACCTTTAAGATCATTGAGTCTGACCATTAATGCAGCACTGCCAAGTTCACTGCTAAACTGTGTCCCTAAGTGCCACATCTACACAGATTTTAAATACCTCCAGGGATGGAACAGGATGTATCTTAAAATTTGACTGTCCTTTTCCACTTGCACATCTTAAGAAGTAGCATTCAGGGGAGCTTTAGGGTGACAGAAAGCTTTTCCCTTTTTATAAAAGGAACTAGTGCAATCTTCAGGGAACACACTAAGGGCATGGGAAGATTCAATTTGTGGCTGGTCTGGCTGAGCTGCCCACCTCTGGCAGATGCATCACCCCAAGGCTGCTTACCATTCCTCACTGGGTGCTGGCCTCCCTCCTGGAATGCACCTCAAGCACTCTTAAAGGACTTGGCTTTCTCTTAATGCAAAACAGGAAAATTTAGTAAGTCTCAAAAAACATCTAGAAATAGGAAAATAATTTCCAACAACCACAAGTATATTTCACCTGCAGCCAAAGAGGTCACGCCCCAAACAAGATCTCAGTCTTGCTGCAGGACACTCACAGCTCCTGCAATGGTGCTGTTGTGTCCTTCACAACAGAGCTTGGAAACTTCTCTCGCTGTTTCCTTAACAGACCTATTGCCCTACCTATTTTAATGCAAACAATCCTCAGAGTAGCATTATTTTATTTTTTTGTTGGTGGTGGATGCTTAATACAGCAGATACCATCAGAAGTGGTAGAAGATTCCAGGCAGGGAAAAAATGCCTCTAAAAAATGTTTTGCAAACAATTACAACTTTTTCATTTCTTGACAAGCAAAAATCACTAAATCTAACTCACAATAATTTGTTGTGTTGTGCTTTTTTGATTAGGATATGAAATGGTGAATATTTCCAGATCCCCTTTATTTTCCATTTAATATTCTTCATGGAATATGGTACTTCTCAAACAAGCCAAATAAAATTGATCTTTCTGGGGAGATGGTCTGCACAAAACCCTCAGCAGGTAAGGGAAAATGACTGTTCTTCAGATTATAGCTACTCTGCTGCATTATGGTAAAACTGTCAGAAAGAAAAGTGTCATCTAGATTTCTTTATATTGTAAGCCATATCCAAACCACCATTTCATGCTTTCTTGAAACAGAAATCTGAATTTTTGCTGCAATAGGCTTATGGAAGTACTACCATTACTTTTCTTGAATGACCACAGACAGGGTTTTTTTCACTTACTTAAAATACAGTAAAATTAAGTGCTTTTTGATAAACTATTATACCTAAGAGGTTTCATGGGCTTCATTTTCAAAGAATTTAAGCTTTAAAATTACTAGATACTTAACAAAAATATCACAACCACGATCAAGAGTTGGCCCATAAATCCACAAAGATTAATGCAGATTAAACACACTCACAGAGACTCATCCCCAGAGTACAGTACACCATTTCCTATTCCAGCTCAGGAGACATTTGTTTCTAACCCTTCCAGGTGCTGTTAGGTCAAATGCAGAAAGTTACTGGCAATTAATCTCCAGGATGCACCAAGAAGTGCAATCAAAAGATCTTCAACACTGGTATTTTCAACAGTTGCTTTGTAATCATGCTGCTCTTTCACTGTATCTGTTTTCAGTGAGCCATGTCACACTTTATAAGATCTAAAAGTTTGAAGTGAGATTTACACAAAATTTCAGGTTTTGTGTTCTTGCCATTTCTCAAATGCTTCAAGTTTGTTTCTGCAAAACTTTGCTCGCAGCGTTGTTCTCTTTATAAGATCAGTTTCAACAGGCTGTAAAAATCACTCCTTCAGCTGCCAGCTTCCTCCCAGAGCCTCAAAACATCAGTGCCATGCCAGTGCCATGGCAAAGTCTGAACCCCTGAAGAACTCTTTGATCCTCTTCACCATTCCTACTTGTGTAGTGCCCAAGATGAAGAACATTTTCAGGGTTGAATACTGTCACTGCATCGGCAGAGCACAGACAAGCAGCAGGAAGAACAGGTTAGCATTATAAAATGTAATTTAAAAACATAATTCCAAAGGTCAGCATAATGAAGAGGCTTAAGGATACCAGATAGCATGGATGGCCTGACTTGAAACTTTAGCTATACCAAGACCAAGAGAGTCTCTTTGGCCCCTAGAGACTGATCTGCATTTGCACCCTCTAAGACCCATTTACTTCCTTCAAGATCTCAACCAGCCCTTTAGAGAAAAGTAACTTTAGAGAAAAATAAGACAGGCATTAAGGAAATAGTCACTTTTGCATCTGTAGTTCTTAGCACAGTTGGATCTGTCATTGCCAGCATCCCCCGCTACCAAAGCAAAAACCATTAAGTAACTGAGTCTGGAAGGCTCTAGTTTTTAAAACCAAAGAAATGCATAACCATAAACAATGTAACAAATAATGTTTGAAATATTGTCATTAAATACAGAAACCAGAGGTTCCTCAAGTATCCAAAAGCTTTCCATAGCACAAACTTACATGTATAAACTGTTATTCTACTTCATCTAAGTATCAGATTTCTCTTCACTGTCACGTGCATGCAAATGGGGTATCTTGTAGAGTAATTACCAATGGTGCAGTGGGTTGCAAGCAAGAGCTCTCAAAAGCAGAGTAGTTCTAGATGGTATAACTTTTATTGCTTTCATGGAATGGGGCAGCATGATGTTCAAGAAACTAAACTGCTCTACAATAGAAAAAGTATTTTTGCTGTCTACATTTAAGAAAGTGTAAAGGCAGCAAGAAGGGGTATGATGGGATTCAGAACATGAATAACTGCAACATAAAAATAGTTCACTCTCCTTTTGTCCCTTTTCTTCTCCCCTGACATTTGCAAGGGAGTACTTAAAACTTTTAAGTACTCCCTTGCAAATGGGAGTTTCTCATTCACATGACGAATTTCTCATGTAAAAGACACTATCTGCCTGCTCTCCTCACCTCCTCAATCCCCCAGTAGACTCAGTTTGTGCACACAAAGCACCATCCTAAAGCAATATTAATAACTTAGAGCACCCAAAGCAAAGAGTAATAAAAGAAAGCCCATAAAAACTTTAAGTCTCTTCTACAGAGAGCTCTTTAAAAAGATCTACCTCAGTAATGACATTCAATATTATCTGTGGGGGAAACACAGTAAGATCTCAGATTCAAAAGTTGTTTAATACTCATGAACAGACCCCAAAAGCAAAGGGTCTAGTAACTAAACTCATACATAATTTCATGTGAACAGTTGCTTCCTTTTAGAAAGGGAGTTTATGAAACATTTTAAAGCCTATTTTAGACAGCATTCCCACCATGGAGTCACTGCCAGATGTCTATAATATTTGACAAGCTACAGACAATGTTTTGTCACCATGTGTTGTGGTTTTTTATGCTGCCTAATCTTCTCAGTACTGTATGTTATTTTCCTAATAAATGCAGGAAACCCCTTTGCAAAAAGAAAGGCAGTCACAAATATGACTTCTGCTTCATGTACTTGTGACCCAGGTACACACATGAAGCTATGCTAAACATACTTGCTGAAAAACAATTCAACTCTTCAACAATACTTGCTTAACAGAGTTTATCTTTCTTAAAGTACAACAATACAAGTTGTAAATCAATTCTTTCTGATATAATTACACAGCCACACTGTTCCATAGATTTTTTTTTTGGCTCAAACAGTTGAAGCTAATCATAAACATCGCTAAAATCTTCTCACACAATATATGAAATCATACTCCTTTCAGTCAGAGCAAAAATATTCATCTGTGAGAACATACACATGTATCCCATATTGAATTACTTAGAGAAATAAAACCAATGTCCTGCCAGAATTCTATTATATGGCATATGTACCAGCAATTCCTTTCACCAGCTCTCTGATCTCCAGCTCCAAAAAGCAGTTAAGACAGCAACAATATGCAAGCAATATTGCTGAGCTTTAAAAGGCAAGACTTTAAAAGTGTTCAGAAAACAAGATGCTGTAAGGAAATATTTACACACACATACAGAGCCCATGTTTAGCCTTGTAAATACCAACCTTTTTTGTAGTTTTGTCCAAAATCCAAAGCATGTCGCACATCTCCTTTAATCAGGTATTTTTATGCAAGAACAGCATAAATGACACAGCATTTGAGAAATTCATGTATCAAAAGGTCCAAGTGTGCACGTTAAACTCTCCTCAAATGCAGTACAATTGACAGGCTCAGTGCAGCGCATTTAGCTTTCCCAGTGAACTTGTTACCAAGGAAACCAGCAGCTGCAGGTGTTTTCCCATTCACCAGGGCATGAAAATTCAGCAGCGAGCTTGTCTACTCAGTATTTTGTTCACACACTTTTTTGGCCTCAATAACAAACTATTTCTCAAACTCTGTTAGAAAACCAGATTGCATTAAAAACATAATTTAAAAAAGCTTCCCCTACACATGACATTACTGAACAGTAAAAAGCACCTTTAAATGCTTTCTTCTTTATTGCCTCCAGTCTCCTCTCCAAAAGTGACCTACCTCCCTTGCTTTGTCTCCTTCAATAAAAGGGTGCAAAACTCACCCTGTGCAATGGGTTTTCATCCCAGAAAGAGCTCTAACAACTTGGCAAGGCTTCCATGAACCGATGCTGACTTGGGAGAGGCTACCAGAATGCCTATTCTGATCACAGAGCATAGCTTTGCAAAATTGTACCATGCTACAGAGATATCACCACAACTGGTATGATTCATGCTTCTTAGGACGAGAGTATAAATACAAATACTTAGTAAAACCATAATGGAAATGCAAGGTAGAAAAGCCACTTTCAATGCAGTTTTTTCCATGGGACATTAAACCAGTAACTCAGTTATGCACACAATGCTTACTTCTCATTTATGCTACAGATTGAAAGGCCAATACATATAAATGAAAATATGAGCACTGCCTTTTTTTTTTTTTTAAAGTAGCCCCTTTTCTCTTAATAAGATACTGGAATATTTACAAAATCTTCTGAGCTCCTAAACCTTTCCTCTTCTTGTCCTCTTTCAGTGTTAGTGAATCAACAGCAACATCTACTGGGCACAGAAGGGCAAGATTCAATTTCTTAAAAGAGATTAAAGGGCCAGGCACAGTAGCATATCATACTTACAGTTCTATTTCTGGATACTTTGGCATCACTTTGGCAGTCACTGTGAAACCTAAAATGAACAAAACTTTTAAATATACATTTGCTCTCTTTTCGCCTCTCCAAAAGGAAAACAAACCCAACAGAAAGATGGACAGAAGGACAGCACTGATTCCTGGTTGCCCTTTGGAAATGACATATTACAGAATGGCATACATAGGATAAATAATATGTTACAGTTAGGAATATTAGATACACTGGGCTAACAGAACAAGTTGACAAGGATTCTGCCAGTAAAACTATTCAGATATTACTCAAGTTCATGCAATGGAGTTTTATTATGAACCTCTTTGCTCTTTAAATCTGTTTTTACTCTTTGTTTAAAAATTACACAGATTTACAAAATAAATAAATTTAACCCCACCAAACTGATATCAACCAAACAGCAATGACTTAAAACCAACCAGATCAGACCAAACAGAAGTTCTTCAAAACTTTACAAACAACAAGATTGACACATGTGAACCTAATAAATGCTCAGAACAAGGATTCCAAAGAACTTTAGCCTAATAACACCCAGTATTTGCCTTTCACAATAGAACCTGCTGGGGTCTAAATTCCCTAACGAGAACACAATAATTGGAACCTTGTGAGAGGAACACAGGACAATCCATATTTCTGACACGCTCATCTAAGCAATCCAAAGGAAATGACAGTGGGGCAAGCTCAGCTTCATCCTTGTTGGTGCCCTTCTGCAGGGACTGGTGTTTCACCTGCCTGGTGAAAGGCACACACTGCAATCAGGGTTCACAAGCACAGCCCTTGCCTGGATTTTGACATCTTTTAAAATGCAATCAGATGAGAACATGATCTCTGCTCCAAGCACTCACCATGCATCACAAATCAGGTGATTATTTATTAGAAGTATAAATGCTACTGGAAACTGAGAAAAACTCAAGACTCTCCTTTTACCAGTTGGGGCCTTAGTCAGCAGCAAACCAAGTTTCCCCTTGCCACCACCCCCTCTGGTCTAGTGACACTTCAATTCTTCAATACTGTGTTTTCACCCAGGAAGAGCTCAGCAGCCAGACTGAGCATCCACCCACACTTCCAGGCTGAGGAGGATACTGGAGAGCATTCTTTTTCTGGGTGAGCACTCCGCTCACTTTGCTAGGGCATATGTTTGGAACCCCAATGCCTTTGTACCCCTTCTGCATGAAGCTGATTACCCTAACATCTGAGAAGCCCAACAAGGTGTGTGCAGGGCACACGAAGTAGCTCCAGAGCACCACACACACCAAACTGCAGACAGCCTTCTCAAGAATGACAGCAGCTCTGGGCAAACGCAAGAGAACCCATGATGAGGTAACTCATCAGGAAAACTACTGAAGGAATTGCACCCTCTTGGACTTAAAACACCTAAATGCTATCGAAATGCCCCAAACATTGGCACTGTTCTCCCACATGCTGCTGGAGGCCTCTTCCTTTGCAGTGCAGTGAACAAAAGTCGCTGCTGGAGACCCACCAGTCAGTAAAACAGGAAAACCCAACTGCTCCATTTGGGACTGGTCCTGGCTGCACACACAGATGTCATTTTCATACCTTCTATAATCTCATTGATAGCCTTCCTATGTAAACACGTTTTGCAACAGTAAAAAGGGCAGGCACAGGCCCTTTTCTGTGCAATGAGGTATTATGCCCAGGTACATGATACACCACATCAGGCCATTGCTCTGCACTGAAACTACACAGAGGCACAGTACAGCACACAAACAGCAGATTTCAATACACGGTATGGTTACAGAACACACAGTCTATGTTCTAAAATGAGGTGTTTCTCAAAAGAAGGGGAGGGAAAAAAGTACAAAAGCAAATGTGTAACATGGCATTTTTTCCATATTTTCACCCCCTACTCCTCTGACTGCAAGCCCTGTCTATGTGGAAAAAAGAAACTGCTAGTATCTCACCTAGAAAATATCTGCCTTCAACACAAAGAATGCTAGTGAAGAGACTTCAGGACTTAAGAGAGCTGTCTCTGCTTCTAGGCCCACCAGCCTTGTTTTAATTGGGATTTTAGCAATTCCTGGCAGCATTACAGAGGTCCCCAATACCTCTGCACATACCTGGCCTCGTGTGTATCTCCACACCTTACTGGAAACAAGCTGCTGGCAAGACTGCCTGGTTTTCATGGACTTGCTCCCTACCTCAAAGAAGCCTCAGCAGAAGCACCACTAATGTGTTTTCCTCGAAACCTTCACCTTTTGGACATGTTTCCTTGGTAGCAGCTAATCCCAGGTGTCTTAATTTCCACTGAATCCAACACTTTCAGTGTAGCTGTTTTTCCCCAAGATGATTTTCTGATGGAAGTGACACATGTCACAGGGATACCAGAAGGCCTTCCCCTTCTTCCTCCACACACTTAGTAAGTAAGTACATTTCCCTAGGTAAGTCTTTGCAAAACAGGTTGTAAAAATTTAACAGCAGAAAATTTTAACTGACAGACTCCAGATACATCAAATTTACTTCCCTCTTCTCTATATAAAGAGTTGTTTAGCAATTTCAGTGGAAAATATATTAGTCTCATCTAAACTGTATATTAGTTTAGATGACATTTGAAGACTACAATAATCTAATTATGTGCAACAAATAATTTTAAATAATCACAATTTTTCTAATGACCCCTATGATCAACAAATAGGCTTAAGCAGGTTTGATAAGCTGAGCTGAGAAAATAAAACTTCTCACTAGGCAACTTAAATTGCTTCCAGCTATAGCAGAAAGGAAAACTAGAGTTGAAGAGAAACTTCAATATTTTATTCATTATTCTCAACTCTTTCTGTTACGAAAGTTCCCTCCTCCTACGTAACGAGGGTTTGACTTCCTAAACACTGAGAGAGAGTGCATTGATTAAGCCCAGAAAATCTGTGCATTTGCATGAAACAGCCCTGAGTAATTCCTCAGCGCCAGAGGCAACAACTGAACCCAACACCTAATGGGGTATTGGCGAGGACTGAGGCAAAGCAGTACATTTCCATGACAAATGGTCCTGCACAAACAGTCCGGCTGGAAGCCAGTGAGTCTGTGTAACCCCACACTTTACCCTACAGATAAGGAGATGACGCTGAAGTGATATTAAGCATGTGAGACCTTGTCACTCAGAGGGTTTCCACTGCACCCTTCCAGGACCTGACATTTACATTCACAACTTCCCCATCTTCCCGGCCTGAGGAGCAAGGGCCAAAACCAGCAAGTAGCCTGTGCTTGCAGAAGAATAAGCCAGTTTCTGATATAGAGTTTGGATTTTTTTTCTGTTTAGTTATTATAATCAAGCAGATTTACAAAGATATCCACTGCCTATAGATGCAGGAAAATTGGATTTACAGAATGCCTAAGCAGGTTAGACATGTAACCCCTCTTGAATTTGAATTATGCTGCTGCTTAGGCACTTTTTCAACTTCTTTAGAGCCACCTGAGGCACCAAAAGCACAAAGGTACTCATGTCAGGGACTAAACAGAAGTGACAAAGCTTTCCTATTTTGGTTTCAGCAAGCATCTATTGCTTCATCCTGCACTAAGAATATCTGAAAAGCAAAGCATGATTTAAATAAAAAGAGAAAGATTCACTACATTCAGGTGTATCACAAAAGCTAGGAATTTTCATAATAAACTAAAAGTTACTGCTTTGCATTCTGATTTCCATCTGGCTATAAATTTCAGATAGATTATAAACGAAAGAACACCTGTAATTACATAATATTAAAATATATCAACCCAAGAAAGTTGTATTCACTTCCACTAGTTTAATGTTGCTAGAGAATAATTTCACACTTCCCTATGTCCCATAAAAATGCCACTATGTGAGGAAATTCCAATTTCCAGTGTGCATTCATCACATCTTACTGTGGAAGTGTACACATCTTACTGTGTACTGTTTCAGCAGCTGAACTGAAAATCCATCAACTGTGGCACTTAATTACAAAGATGGATAGACAGACAGATAGATGCACACACATACACACACTGAACTTTAGTCCTGACATTACCAAACTATCTCTGCTTAGCTCATTTTTAGCTGGCAATGCCTTTTTACACTAATGAAGCTTTTCCACTCTAACTTCTTGAACTGAACAAGATGTTATTTTTATATATTCCGTATCTGCTGTAATTCCCAGGAAATAAGGAATTAGAGTAAGATGTTTAATATTAATTTCATTTAAGAGGCTGGTTAACTTGCATAGCTTAGAAGTCTTAAGACGAAAATCCTGACAAGACTCCTACTGATTTTAATCAGACTGGATTTCACTGCTGTATTACTCAAAGCAGCAACACGACACAGAAGAGGTTTACCATGCAAAGGTTTTCTTTTCCACGTTGTTAGATAGATTATTCCTATTAGCTTTAAACGGGTCTCATTTTGAGGAGTAAAAGCTCATAAGATTTCGCCAAATCCCCTCAGTTGAAACTCAGTTTTAAT
The DNA here is from genome assembly GCA_013396875.1 of Vireo altiloquus. Lineage (NCBI taxonomy): Eukaryota > Metazoa > Chordata > Aves > Passeriformes > Vireonidae > Vireo > Vireo altiloquus. The sequence continues at coordinate 239,329 of VZRF01012847.1, read as the reverse complement.
AAAAAGCAGCTCCTTTAGCTAACACATAAAAACACTGGCTCACACACACGCTGAAACTGGTACCAGTACAGCAGCCAGTGAGGGAACAGGCTTGTAAAGACATTTATAAGCAAATAGCCCCCAACAAAGGGAAATGCTAACCCTGCACACAAAGTATCTGCTGTATCCTACTTGGATATGCACTTCACATCAATGAAAACACCAGTACCAAACAGAAAGCTCTACATGGATTTTCTTAAAAGCTCCACAGCAAAACACAACCAGTCTTTAAAGGACAACCCACTGACACCAAGCAGAGGAAGAAGAGTGCACAGCAAAACAAATACGCTTTTCTGCCAAAAAATTATGTTGTGCTCAGATAAATGTTCATAAAAAAAGAAAACAAATGCCAGGTTCCTCCTCCTTGAGCATTGTGACAGATGCCACCAGGGATAACAATAGCTCCCAGCTACGTGCTGGACCGTGTATCACTAAGTGGCTTGTGTATTATGGCTTAGAGACTCCTGCCCTAGTTGGCTTGTATTTAAAGGTAGAAAAGGTCACAGGCTATTTAGCACCTGCAGGACTGACTGAGAAGTCTGTAATGGCATCTTCCTTCCACAGAAGATGCACCAACGTTAATCAGATGACAGTACACTGGTGTCACGCTCATGAAACAAAGCTGTCTTGTAGCTGCATTTGGAATTTTAACAGAGGAAATCTCCAATTGCCTCACAAATTTTGGTCTTGACATTTTAGTTGGGATTTTAGCGTATGTGAACAACCTCATAAAAATACTTAGCATGATATTCATAGCCTCCTTTTTCACATATACCTTCTAGCTACATTAATCTAGCTTATAAATTATCACCTGAAAAGAAGTTTCATCAAGTTGTTATTGGAAGCATGCTGTAATGTACAATTTTGCCAATTAAAATTCTATTAAGACATTGAATCTGAAAAGTTTCTTGAGAATATAATACAGCTCCAAGGATCACAGAACTTTCTAAATATATTGCATAAATGAAAGACTTCTCCCCAAAAATGCAATGCACTCTTCTAGCTACCAATAAAAGTAGCTTCTAAGAGATAATTTTGAGTGCCTTAGTTTGTAATTAAGATTTTTAAAGGTTCTTTGTACACTATCAAGGAACAGAAAGGACTCGACCCAAACAGCATTAACTGTTGTTTTTCTGAAAAGTCACTTAAATTGAAACAGTATAATAATTATAACAATGAATACCTACAATGTTTCCACTGTACATTACTACTGAAATCTTGGATTTATGCAGTTTTGACTAGCAGAAGCAAAGGGCTAATACATGTAACTGAAGTTATATTATGGGCTCTTATTGAAGCTACCAGATGTACAAATGTTTAATAGAAATGTTGGGTTTTCTCCCTTCTGATGCAGGTGATGAATCATCAGTGGTCCCGATAATGTAACCTGAGCATCCTGTTCCAGAGATGTTGCAGATGTATATAATTCAGTTAAAATTGTCACTTTCAGTAAAGACATTAAGCAGTACCTAAAAGGTGTTAATGTATGGAAAACAATGCAATTTAACATTTTAAGATGATAGTATGCACATTTATTTCAAAGAGTATGAGTGTAACAGATGAGCATTTCATGAGTACAACAGCTGATACTGTTGCAACACTATTACAGGTGTTAGAATTGGCACATCACAGTCAAGTTGCTGTCTTTTCAGCTGCCTTGTAAGTTCAGATGCAAAAATGCCAAAAATCAGGTAAATTGAGGCAAGAGTACACTCAAGTTGGGCTGATGTTATTATGTTTCCATCTCACTTGTGCTCTGCCTCAAGATGAATTTTGCATGCTGTTTCTTCTATCGACCCTTAAAGCTTTCAAGATGCAGTGTCTTCTCTCTGTGTGTAAACTTACAGACACAATGAAGACCTGATCTTAATTATAACTCCTAGGAGGACACTGCAATAAAAATATTGCTGTTAATATAGTATCAATAGCACAGCAGATGAGTTCCTGGGGAGGGAGAGCGAATTAAAACTTCAGCAACGACAACATATGGTTTAAATAAGAGCAGAAAGATGCTCTCCATCATACAGTATTATTAGTCTGCATGGGAGACTAACACCCCTCACATCTGCTTTCAGAAGTCAAAAATAGACAAGGGAGAAGACTCCAATGTTATCTTCCATGGCAGCATCTCTCTTTCTGCCTTTTCCCACTACAAGACTATTAGGATTAGTTTCACAGAACAAGGCACTATAGCTCCCTTTACCAACAGAAAAAAAATACTTGCTTCTTTTCTTGAAATAAATATTTGAATAAGTATTAAAACTAGACTAACTATTAAAACATCTTGTTTTAAACGTTATGCCACTGTAGTTCTTTTAGAGCAGACTTGTTTTAGCAGTCCCTTGATAAAGTCAGAAAATCTTAACATACAAATTGCATGAATTAAGTGCAATAACTTGTTAAAAAATCAAAACCCAATAAAATGCCCACAAACAACGATTCATTCAATCCTCAGTACTAGCAACAACAGTATTAATTATGGCACAGAAAAGCTTTCATACTTCAGCAGTAAAATTTATGAACTTTAGCAGAAAATTATCTGCCAATTAGTTTCTCATGTGGTCTCTGCTTAGTTCTGGGAAAGTTCCTTTCTCAGTCTACACACTGTTGTCTTCAAGTCGAAAGAAAAAAAAAAACAACCTTTTTTTGAAAACTACATCCCACTTTTTCCAGGGATAAAGTGTACCATCGGGTGCTTTGCAGCTTCAGTTAATGGTTTGCAACTCAGCTGCCATGCCAGACATGGATATAATCCTCAATGAAAAATCTACTTCTCAGCCCAGGAAACTTAGTCTTTCACTAAACTTCATGTCCCTTTCACATACACTACAGTGACAGAAGGGTAGCAGCCGCAGCTAAAAGATGAAATTAGCATAGTTGTGTACGTGCAGGCCATTCTAGGCAGTCTCATGCCAATGAAGTACATCTCTACACTCAGCTCCTGGTCTGCCTCCACTGCTTTCACTTCCATCCCTGCAGTTTATTAAGCTTCCTTTGTAGAGGAACCAGTCAGCCATTGACTCACTGGCACTTCAGTAGAGAATACACACACAGCTTTGTCTGAACCCAACACAGCTCTCACCTGAATTTCTGGGGAGGAGAAGCAGCAATTTCCCATGTGAAACCCTCCAGATGACACAAATCAGAACCATCTTTCCTCTGACCTCATATTCTAGGCCTGCCTTCCCAGGACTTGTTTGTTTCTTCATCCGCCACAGAAGAAGAGTCCTCTTAGCCCGGCTTAAAGCACTGAGATGGAATCAAGTACAGCCAGCTCACCTCTAGCAGGGGTTTGTTTCACTAGAGAGTTCATTAAGAACAAGCCAGAGATTGCACAAATTCTTTAAGTAGTCTGTTTAGCAATTGCCCCAATTAGGTCTAAATCTTCTCTGCAGGAATCAAGCTCACATTTTCTTGCTCTTATTCTAATGGTTATGGACAACAAAATTGAAACAAGCAGATATTCACCTTCTTCCATAAGTAGCACAGACCTCAACTAAAAATTCAGAATATGAGTGATTTGCCTTCAGTTTGCTCTTGTAGTATAGATACACACAGGTTATTTCCACAGAAATCATATCTGATCAACCTTGACATCATCCTCTGGAATTACTGCAGGGTTTTTTTGCATCTTTCCTTGCTGCCTTCAAAAGAAACCTCATTCTGGCTGAGATGTCACTGGTACAACAGCAAAGTGATTACTCTAATCACTACTTCCTGTTAAGTCAGAACTGAGTATGAATCATTCTGTAGTAGCAACGCCATTAGTTCATTCCAGCTGAAAGAATGAGCTTTTTTTCTTTTAGGACAAAGCAGTCATATCCTGTTTTATAATTGTATATTAAATGCAAAACTGTATTTTGGTGAATTCCACCTTTCCAGTTTTGGGACATCTTTCCAACTTAGCATAAATATATTTAGGTATTTTCTAATTACATAGGAGGCTTTATAAAAACATTTTTCAAAATGAACTGAAGATAAGTTAAAAACCAAATGCCATCAGATGCAACTGCTAATAAAAAAAAAAAAAAAAGTATTTCTAATACCAGTAACTATAAACTAGCATTCACTACAGTTTTCTGCTTACGGTCTGCAGCAACAAAAGTAATGTGATATGGTGCAGAGTTATTTTTTTGCTTGCTTCTCAGCAGTTTCTCAAAACTATGATTTTAAAACTGTAGGAAGGTAGGTCAGGTTTCTCTGGGATGGCTATTTTTTGCTAAATGATTAATTTATGGAATTATTTTAATATCTTATGACAAGTATCAGTCCTCCTGAGTACAGGTTTTCACTAGCTGTTATTAAACATTTGTGTTCATAGTGACATCTCCCCCTTCCAAGTGAATACTCAGCTATTCCAGTAGGGCTCCCTACCCTGCTCTCATTGTTAGAGATGAGATACAATTGCTAAAATTCTTGAAGCCATCAGTCCTCCTCTTAACGGTCTGGCAGCCAGCAGGACAGTTTCAAAATATGCTGTGTTTTTCTCACCTGCCGTGATTTCTGTCACCTCCTGCTTGTCTTGCACAAGCTGCATGGTATCTGACACCACAACCTGATGGTTTGTATCTTCTTCTTTCTCTTCATTAGGCTGGTTGGCTGTTGCAAAACAGTTGCAGCTTCCAGTTTCTTTGCACAAGATCAGGGTCCGATACCAGTAGTCAGACATGAAAACTCTGTGAGCTGATTTCTGAAATATAAAAACAAGCAAAAAATCATTTGCTGCAAAACATAAGGAAAAAACCTAGCTACTTGAAAGAAGAAGATGTTAAGGATGACAATTACATACAGATTATCATATCTTTGATTTTATTTGAAGAAAAAATATGCAGTTAACAACAACCATCCATGGTACAGTACCAAAGTAAAATGTTCAAGTTCCCTGCAGTTTCTCAAAATGCTTATATCATAGATCAGGAAGCTAATATAAAAAACAAAGGAAAAAAATAGACAAATATCAAATCACATGTTTTCTGCATAAAGGCAAAAAAAAAAATCAATATCACTCTGTATTTTCAGCAGAACAAGTCAATATTTATCTTAAAAGCACCTTCTAAAACCAAGTTCAACTAGGTGAAAGAACACACCAGAACACAGGTTGTCAAAAAAGTGAAAGAATAAAATAGTGATGAAAAAGGACAAGATACTACAACTGCTGTTGTATGGGGGACTGAAATTACAGTTCAAAGTTTTCATAAACAAATTAACTGAATGAAACCTTGACACTTGAAATCTGGCAGGAAAAGGAGATGCTTTTTCTGACACAGCACCCACGTCCTTCACCACTGCCCTCTTCCCGAGCAGAAGGAAGGGGCAACAGTTCCCTCAGCCTAGAAGGAGCTAGAAATTACCAGGCTTATTATACGTGTTTGCAAGTAAGAGAGCAAGCACAAGTTTCTTAGTTTATGCCAGAGAACTACAAGGACATTTGTTTTTTAACATGAACAAAAATCATCCCCTTCTTGAAATAACAACTAAAACGGCATTAAATGTGAAAGACTTGGTCCACATGAGGAAACATTTTGATCTTTCCAAATACTTAACAGTCGTTAAAAGGTAGTTGGGAACTTTGAAAAGTTGAATCATTGAATAGTTTAGTTTGGAAGGGATTTTTAAAAGTCACCAAGTCTAATCCTCCTGCAATGAGTAACTCAGTCAGGCTGCTCAGAACCCTGTTCAACCTGACCTTGAATGTTTCCAGGGATAGGACATCTACCACTTCTCTGGGCAACCTGCTCCTGTGTCTCGCTGCCCCATTGTAAAAAAAAAAACAAACCAAAAAACAAAATAACAAAACGTTTTCTTACTTCTCATCTAAAACCAATCCTTCTTCAATTAAAAATATTACTCCTCGCTCTATTTCCACATGGCCTTGTAGAGAGTCCCTCTCCAGATTTCCCACAGGCTCCCTTAGGTACTGGAAGGTGCTGTGAGGTCTCTTTGGAGCCTTCTCTACTCCAGACTGAACAACCCCAACCAGCTCAGCCTGTCTTCACAGGAGATGTGCTCCAGCCCTGAGAGCATCTTCATGGCCCTCCTCTGGACTCACTTCAGCATGTCCACATCTTCTTTATGTTGAGGACCCCAGAGCTGGATGCAGGTCTCCAGGTGGGGTCTCACCAGAGAGAAGGGCAGAATCCCCTCCCTCAACCTGCTGCCCACACTGCTTTTGATGTGGTCCAGGATTCAGCTGGCTTTCTGGGCTGCACGTGCACATGGCTGGATTGTGTCCAGCAGCACTGGACACTGTTTCATGCACCGGCACCCCCCAGTCCTTCTCAGCAGAGCTGCTCCTGAGCTGCTCATTCCCCAGTGCAGATTGGTACCAGTGGCTGCCCTTACCCAGGAGCAGCACTTTGCCTTTGGCCTTCTCAAACCACATGAGATTCCCAGGGTCCCATTTCTTGAGTTGGTCCAGGTGCCTCTGGATGGCATCCAGTCCTTCCAATGTGTCAACAGCACCACTCAGCTTGGTGTCATCTGCCAGCTTGCAGGGGGTGCACTCAATCCTTCATCTTTTTTTCATTTGTGAAGATATTAAGTAACACTGGTCCCAATACAGACCCCTGAGGGACATTACCTGTCATTGATGTCCATCAGGACTCTGAGCCATTGACACCACCCTCTGTCCTCATCCACTGAACAGTCCACCATCAATCCATCTCTCTCCCTTTTAGAGAGAAGGACACTGTGGGGCACCATGGCAGAGGCTTTACATAAGTCCCAATAAATGTCATCTGTAACCCTTCCCTTGTCACTTGATGTGGTCACTTTGTCATAGATGGCCATGAGGTTGGTCAGGCAGGGCTTGCCCTTGGTGAAGTCATACTGGCTGTCCCTAATCACCTCCCTGTCCTCCCTGGGCAAATTTAATACTTTTTAGATAAGAAATAGATGCACAATCTTCATTTGTCCTGCAAGCATCAAAATCCAAGTGTTTCTAGGGCATCTCTTTCTAGCTGCTGATTAAATTGAGCAAAAACATCACTCCAGACCACAGATATTATTAATGACATAAGCCTGTATTCTCTATATTACATTTGAAGGTGTCACTTTTATAGATTTGAACAAAGTAGACTCCATTTTAAAAGCCTTCTTAATATAAAAGAGTTATCTGTTTAAAAAGAGGCAAAAAAAAGACACATTATTTAGTGCCAGATCCCTCAGGAATAACCCATAAAGAATAAAGTACTCTCTCTGGCACTTACTACAATACTTCAACAGAAGAGAAGAGTTCCAGATAAAATACTCTTCAAGCATTACAGCAAGGCCCATCTTCTCTCCAGTTTAAAGACAGCAATTTTGTTTTATTTTAGCCAACATACTGCCATTTCCTCAGTTCTCCCTTTGCCTATTTCCCGACTTTGAAGCCTTGCAGTGTTTGTCAGAGGATGGGTAATGGAGTTAAAAGCAATTTGCTCAACTCTTTCTATAAACTGGACAGGTTCATTGCACACGTCCTCCCTGTCACACAGAAAATGGCAAACACTTCCAGTTGTACTAATGCACATTCTGCTAGTGAATATTGTATGTAGCAAACAGGACACAGTTTTAAGCTGCTTCTGCCTCTACACGTGTCTGGCATGCCATGTGCAGCAACTGGCACAAGTGTGCACATGCAGGTACCTAAACAGCACAGAGGGTTTCATTAAAAAAACACTTAATAGCAACTCAGTTTTTTTTTTTTAATTCTGTGGGAGCAGGGAGAATTCTTTCCATTACCCTTACATCTGAGACATCAAATAGATTTTACTTTTTAAAGCCACTTAGCAAAGTTAAAGTTCTCCAGTCCACAACTTTTTATCCCAAGAATTGGGGCAGAGATGGGGAAGTCTTCTCTGCAGGAAACAAAAATCCTAAAAACTTCCGGCAGGTTTTCTCCCTGCTCCTGTGCAAGGTGAACTGAAAAGCAGCTGGATCTATGCTTCAGGAGGCAGCAAATTACTCTAGGAATAATTTTTAAATTTATTGCCTTTCCTTAAGGAATGGAAACTCCTGAAGATTAGCAGAAATAATTATATACAAACATGCAGTTAAAGACACACATTTAATTTATGACCTTAGTTATTTTCTGATCCACTGATCATCTTTATATTAAGAGTGTTAATGCGAACTTAGATCTCTGGCCAACACAGCAGGAACTCTGGAGGCAAAGAAGTTGGAGAAAAAAATACAAGAGAGACAGTCCCTGTATATGTTTGTCACATTTCCACGAAGAGAGGCAGCTTCCACATTCATAAAACTACTTGACCAAGATTGCCTAGAAAACAGAAAACATAAAAAACAGAGGAAAAAAGAAAACCCAAACAATCTTCTTCTTTTGGTTTTTGAGCTAATACAAGATGTTCCAAATAGCCAAAGCATCCCTGATGAATGTATCTCCACTTGGATCACTGAAGACACTGCAGATGCAAGTAGCTTTTCTTCAAAGCATCTAAAGATAAACTCATACCCTCATCCAGCATAAAACTAGGCTGATACACCAAGAAAAAAACCCAAGACTAAAATCTCCTTTTGACATTTACAGACCTGAACAACTGCTCCTGAACCTCAGTTTCATGTGCTAGAACCAATGCTGCTTGAGAGTTTTCCTGTTTGCTTTAAACTAGATTGCTGATATCAAAGTTGTTGAAATACCCAAGGAAAAGCAGGGGCAGAATTTGGATTCATTTATCAGGACACAAAGGCACTACTAGACTTCACTGCAGCCAGGACCTCTCTACCTGTGGGCCCAAGAGCAGTACTTAAGGAAAAATATTCTTAATATCCTTAATTCTTAACTCCACATTACTCCTTAATTAGGTGCAAATGCTTCCTGAAACGTTGTTTATGAAATTCAGACAAAAGAACAGTTTTTGAAAGTAAGAGTCCTATTTCAATCACTTTGCATGCACACTTCACTGAATTTACTTCAATTTCCCATTCAAAATCTCCCTTTAATTCAAGAATAACATTGCAAAGGCAGCAGTTAATTATTATCTTCCAATGTAATCAGATTACGTAAGGCACAGAGTTATCTCAGGGACTTAAATCCATGTTCTGCAGCCACTTCACCAAGGCAAAGTCAAACCAAACTCCCAGGGTCCCATCACGGTGAATCCATGCACTGTTACCAGATCACTGCTGCTGCCACATGATGCAACTTCTTCAGCCATTTCCCTGGGGAAGTGCATTATTTCTAGTCAGATGTAAGACAAACATTTAAATATATCTCACTTCTAAGACCATTTGTCCAATATTTTCAGATTGTCCTGTGAATTACTTCCCTCAGCATTTAACCATTGCAGCATTTTACTGTGCTTTCATCATTGTTCCATTTAAGTCACTGAGAAATAAAATGTATTCGTGTGGGGAAAACTGCTCCTAATTTAGCATCTACTAAGATTTTTCACACTTACTTTCCATATACATGATGACCCTTTATGCCATTGCCTTTAAAGAAAAACTGTTTAATTTCCAGCCTGGATAGCAGGCTTAAATTTCGTAATTCACCAAGCTCAGTACGGCCACATCGAAAGAGACAGAGGAGTCCAGATGATGACGTAAGAGCTCATCCATGTATCCTGCAGGTCTCTGCAGAAGAATTGGACTAAACTGAACACCAACATCTGTATAATAGTATTTCTTTATTTTAGAATGGATTAAAATACACCGAATGGTATTTAAACCTGTCAATATTGCTCTGACGAGAAACTTATTTCAGGTGCATGTATCTGGTCTGTAGCATTCTTTCCAGTTTTTATGCTTTGCAATGCTGGTCAGTCATTCTTCCTGTTGCCCAATGCAAGAGGAAAGTGCAAAATACATCAGACACACATTACAGCCCAGGTTCCTCACATCCAAGACCAGACATGACTGAGATGTTTAAGTCAAGAACCTACTTGACCCACATGATTTCAGCATTCCCTGGAGTACGAGACGTGCATCCTCTGAGGCTCATCAGCCCCTTACTTCAACTCCAGAGTCCAAGGTAACTGCACATGAACCCAAGTTTGTATAATGAAAAGTCTCACTTTTGTATACATTACCGACAGTGCCACAAAGAATGAGTCACATAATAAAAACAATAAAACACTTTAGGATTTCAGCAAAGTCCAATAAATTACTCAAGTTCTGCCTATGGAGATATTGTATTTCTACTCTTGCCCTTCTCCCAGTCCTTTCACATTTTGTCCAGAAAGTTGAAGAGGAAAAATCAGCAACAAAACCCCATTCTCATCTCTCTCTAGGGCGTGTAGAATACCCTCACATGTTTCAAGTCAAAATCAATTTAAAGACTAAATTCTTTCTCATTTGGAGTGGTACTGTGGTCAACATTTAACTTGAATAATAAGTAGTTGTGCAAGATAAAGGGTCTCACTTTTTATTTAAAAGCCTTTCAAAAAGCATTAAAAGTCATCAACAGGCTTATGTAGAAAATACTAATTTCAAAGAAAATGCAAGACTATTTAGTAAGAACTAACCTGAGGCCTTGACAAAGGAAAAAAATCAAATGTGTTTCGTAACAGAAATGCTTTCTTATTTATTCAACTTCTCATCCTTTAGGTAGCCACTTCTTTGAGGAATGCTTACAAACTTAAATGAAGTCACTCAGCTGTCTTCTTTCCTCTTTTAGGGGCAGGCAGACATAAGAAGTTTATCTTTTGTTAGTCAACTCAGAATTGTGCATTATATTTTAAGACCTCTAACGAAGAGAATAAAAGGATAAACCTAAGAAGCCAGAGGGTAGCTGAGTTCCCAAGACTCGAGCAACCTTCCCCCCAGCCTGACCACAACCACTCCGCACACAGGTACAGGAAGGGCTTCATGGACTCGGCCAAATTCTCCTCCTTTTCAGACCTATGGGCTCAGTGCACACCAAGCCATCCATGGACCATCAGAGCAGAGCACAAGGACAAGGAAACAACAGCTCCATGCAGGAATGAAATGAGGTCTAGAAGTTCCTTGTTCTCCTCCACTGGCTGAAAGCACCCTCACCCAAGCTGCATTCTCATGTCCCTCAGAAACCTGCACCTTACACATGCCTCATTTCCCCTTAGCACCCACCACAGGAAAAAACAGGGGGCCTCAATTTTTACACAGCATCGAATTTGAAAAGAGGCTCATCATTCATTCTGTACAAACTCCAATGCTGAGTGCAATTCTTCCATATTTTCAGTGAATTTAACCAAAGAAAAGTAAGAGTTTGAAGACTGTTAATGTAAACGTGAGAAAATCTCCATATTACAGAATTCCTGTTGCCTAGGGATCATTATTAGCAAAAGCATAATTTTTTTAGTCTTCTAAAACTCCCACCAAACCACCTACATTCCTGAAAACTGAGCTTTTGGAACTAGATATCGAAACTTCTCCTCCTGTCCCCTCATACTGCCCCCACACACACCAGCTTTCTTTCCCACTCATTTCTCTTTCCACCCATGAGACGTCAAATAAAACACTGGCCTGAACATGGTGTCCTCTAAAGCAGCATGGAGAGTGGCTTATACTTCTCTAGAAGAGTTCACTGTCTCTATTTTCACTCAGATCACATTTCAGCAATTTTTTTCCAAGACCCCAGAGAATGGCAAACCAAGTTTCATTTTTAGATTAAGCCTGAAACACAATAGAAGCTGACAGTGCTATGCAGTACTCTGTGGAGAATGAGGTGATTTTGTACTTGACCCCTTATTTCAAGGGGCTGATAAATCTCCCCTTGTTCAAGTTGTTGTCACGATAAACCCAAACTCCCACTCACCAATGCATTATTCCATGCACAAAGCCCTGGCAAACACAAGATACTGCTCACCAGCATGAGGACACTACACAAATCCCATTTGTTTAACCCATTTGTTTGCCTGTGGCTAAGCATGCAAAGCCCAACTCCTAGACTAATTCAGTTGAAAGAAAAATACATGCTACATTCTGAAGCTCAATGAGTACATGGCATGTTCTGGTTTTTATATATTTATCATGAGAACAAGCATATTAGCAGTTTCTCTTGAAATCAGAACCTGGAACATCTAAGACATTTCTCTGAAGAAAGCTCCAAGGAGAGTGCCTTTGTTCAGTGACCGTAAAACAGGAGTACGTGCTTTGCTCAGCTCAGTGGACACAGGTCTCTGGGAGATCACTTGGGTCACTTCATACCGCCGACTTGCTGACAAACATATAATAGGTGTCCAGTTTCAAAGGGCTCACAGAACATCTACTCCACATGTCCCTTCTCTTCCTCCTCCCCCACTCCAGCCCCAGCTTGTGGCCGATCAAAAGCATTTTGCAATAATCCACCAAAAAACCCTCAAGACTCATAGCTTCAGCATTCAGTCTTTTACCATCACACACGCAGAGGGAGAAAAAAGGCATGGCTGAGGTTTCCTAAGGCTCAAGAAGCCTTCCCAACTGCCTGTCTACAGAGATGGAGAGCGCTGCCAATGCCCTGTGCCGGCAGAATTTGTTGACCCTAAGTGCAAGGTAAAGGTAACGCTTTAGGAAAGAAGAGTCAAGTTGTCTTCTGATCTGCTTGGATTTAATTTCCTGTTAAGTAACCATGATGAATACTTCCTAATGAAGTTGTTATAGATTTACCCAACAGTGTAATTTTGTTATAAACAGCATCTGACAACTTTAATTGTGAAAGGAGTGCTGTGTTCGAAGTTGCAAGTAGATGTATGTTTTAAGACGATTAAATCTGGTAGCTATTTTGAAGCTCCTGCAAAGCCTCAACGGTGCACACAGGTGGCTGCCTTCAAGACTGATTTTACAGACCTCCATCATTAAAAAAAAAAGTCCTTCCATGCAACTTCCGTAATTACTTTTGTATAGTTCAGTCCCAAATCAGTGAAGCATATCACTTCTGGAAGCCATCTAAAACACAAGAATTGCAAAGTTCAACAGAGAAAAAAAAAAAAAATCATGTGCATGTGACCCAGACCTCCCTACAGAAGGTCTAAGAATGGATAAGGTTGTGTGGTAGCAGCCAGGCCCAAAACACAAGAAAGGGTATGCAACATCAAGTACAAAAACAGTGCTCAAATCTCTAACCTACCACTGTGCCTTTATTAGACATGTGCTTTAGCACTTGAATTAGGGTCCACATGAAATCTTTTTCCTCTCCCCTCCTACTAAAATGATGTTTACTTTTGCTCAGAATAGTATTATTTCTCTTTCAACATGCTAAGCAAACTTGCACAGGATAAGTACCTTTAATAAACACAGACCCAAATATTAATTTGACTGTTCCACTCCCCAGGCCAGAAAAAGCTCCATATGTACTAATAAACTCCAAAAAGCACTTATGATTAACATAAAAAGGCAACCTGCAAAAGATTTTTTAGAAAACAAATTTGGCTTCTATTTCTTTGCTTTCTAAGCTTTTCTGTTTCTCTGCTATTCACATTCTCCGTTATTCTGAAATCACTGACTCAAACTGGCTGCATAAAGGAAATAAAGGGCTTGCAAGAGCACATAGGCAGTAGCCATTGCCAAGTCTATCCAGATAAAGTTTTAAATTCCCTTTCAAGGTTTTTGGCTAAAATATCTTTAAATAAGCCTTTATTTCTTGTTTTTAGATTACAAACACTTAAGTCTCCTTCCTTTTGTAGATACAAAAAGAAACAGAAGTAAAAAAAATAAAATCCCAAACGAACAAAACCACCACCAAATCTACAAACACAGCTGGCAAATTCATTTTAATAGTCCAGCTCCAGTGAAATACAAAACGTAAATAAACACCACAAGCGGCAGAAACATCCTCTTTTATAGTCCCTGTGATTAACCATTGCAGGTAACGCCAGCCAGCAACACCTCGCATCTAAAACACCTTCTTCCTATCAAAGGACCGCTTTGTTTCTCCAGTTGGGGGATGTAATTCGGGGAAGCAACCCCAACAGCACAAGCCCTGCTCGCACCACCACAGCGCAAGGCAGGGGCGGCCCCGGCCACCCCCACGCCCCCGGGAGGAGAGGGCATCCCGCGGTGAGCGCCCCGGTTTTTCATTTCTCCGCTCGTTTTCAGGCAGGTTACCGTGCTTGCCTTTGTTTGGCTTCCTCCCCCAGCCCGGAGCTAGCGCCGCCGAAAGCGCGGGGGCACAGCGGAGAGGAAGGAAGAGGC
>VZRF01012847.1:94780-225075 GCA_013396875.1 Vireo altiloquus | reverse complement strand
AGCCGGCGGCCTTTTGTGCGGCGGGGCGAGGGAAGGGAGCGGAGCGCTCGTCCCCACCCCGGGCGCGCCGGCCGCGCTCACCTCGAGCACCTGCAAGGGCTGGGGAAGCACCGCCGCCTCCTCGCCGCGGGCTACAAAGGGCAGGTGCTCCCCGGGTAGGGAGGGGCTTTGCGTGCCTTCCCCAGTGAAAAGGGGTTATTTCCAGGAAACCTGTTGCTACCTGTAGGAGTATCGCCTCATCTTTTGGGGAACTGTGGTACTTAAGGACATGGTTTGATTGAAGTGCTGGGTCAGCTGTTGGACTTGGTGATCTTGGAGGTCTTTTCCAACCTAAACCACTCCATGGTTCTGTAATAGCGGAGAGGTACACCGTGTGCCACGTGAAGTTTTGCAGTCTCAATTCTGATGTTTCCCAGTGTTTGGCTCCTAGCATTTTGTTTTGCTTTTATTGGAATGTGTATATGAAGGTAACAGCACTTTCTCCACTTGCATCTTGATCAGACAACTGAACAGCAGGAAGTGGGTTTGTTTTCCCATTATTAAAAAAAAGAAAAAAGAAGCAACAGGCCAGCCACCAACAGATACTTGCTTTTTTATTCAGGTATCCTCAAGAATTAAAACATTTGGTTTTAAGCAAAACAATGCACAGCATGTGCTTTTGTGTGCTGCATGTATAAACATGTGAGAAACGGGAGCTGCAGAGATGTGTGTTTCATGGGAAGCACCCGAGGCGTGTCCCTTACTGACCACAGGCTTTCCCAATCCTTTCTCCTCTCAGGTGTTCAGCAGTCTTCAGTGCTACTCTACATCCCTGCTGCAACAGTGGTGGTTTATGTTTGTGATAACGCAACTGCAAGTTTCAGACACTAAATTTTTCAGGAAAAATATTCCAAAACTGAGGACAAAGCGGGGGCTACCACATATTTCATGTACTTCATATTTCTTGAGCAAGAGGTTTCTGATTTTTAGAAATACATCAGATGACAGAAATATGCTGTGTACACTTGTCTCCTTTATAACCTGAAATGCTCTTTCTTATAGCCCAGTGGCCCAAGGTAGTGTCAGGAAATAGCTTACAGAAACAAGGTTTTGGTGTTTGGCAGCTTCTTAGGGCAGCTTAACCCAAAATGTGGATCAAACATATTTGCTGAAATGCAGGTAGGTAACCAAGTCACCTTAGCAGCAGCCATGGTCTGTTCTCCACGAGATGTCCTATGCTCCAGTATGTCATGGGAAAGAGTGACCCTGTGACCCTTCACTGCCAAACAGGGGACTGCAGAGGGAAAGTGCAGATTCAGATCACTCTTTTTTCATTTTTTTTTCAGTACCTCACAAGAACATTTTCAGTGTTTGTTGAAAAGATCTGGTTGGTCATCTAGGGAAAAGGACCAATTAATGATGACATGAAAGAACAGGGAGAATGCCTTAATACCATCAAAAATAGCTTTGAGAGAAGTCTCTGAAGCACAAGGGAGGCAGCAATCAAGCACAGAATTTAGATTCAGTTCTGTTTCGTGTTGCAGGCATTTTTTGATCTCTATCCCTATAGCTACCTCTAGAGCGGTAAACTAAATGGGGCTAGGGTTCAGGATTAAAGCACAGCACTGGCCATCCTCTGTACTGTCCCCTGGGGGGTGGTGTCCCCAGCGTGGGTCTGGCACAGCTCAGGGGTCTGTGTGTGCAGGGGCCGCTCCCAGCAGACTGTCTGCGTGCAACTGACCTATTTCAGGAGATAAGAGTTTAGTTGTGCGTATGAAAGCCATGTCGTGCCAGCTGGTTCCTGTGCCAAAGGACAGTTCCTGACCTGCTTTTTTTGCTAGTAGAAACATGAGGTTTTTGACTTTTGTGATCCCTGCTGTGTTCTGTGTCAAACCAGAACCTTAGGCACTGGCCGGAGTCAAGCAGTGAGAAGTCAGACTGCAGATCTGAGCATTTTATTGATGGAGCAGGATTTCTGCAGAAATCTTTGCTCAAAGGAAGATACAGTTGCATTGGTTAGTAGTATCGGAGCTTATGGAAGAAATGGGTCATATTAGGAATAAATCTTTATTATGAATAAATTTTTATTATGAATAGATTCAGAAATGTTATTTCTTCTACATTAATTAAAATATATTCATTAATACAACATTGGCTTTTATAAGAATGCCATACACCATGGAAAATACTTTTGTTTTGACTAATGCTAAGAAGCTGGTGTGAATTTCAGCAGGAGGCAGTTAAGTTTCAAGCAAATATCAAGAATAGATGGCATTTAGGTCTGAAGAAATTAAGAAAGAAAGAAAGAAAGTCACTAGAGCAAATGTGTGCTTTCACATTATAAGAGCTGAAGGTAAAAGTGGGTTGGAAAGAGGTTGAATTATCTAAAATATCTGTCCTAAATATGAGAAGTAGGGTGGGATTCCTAGGAATTGTAAACCAATGAAGTATTATTGCTCTAGCAAAAATTGTACCGTGGAGCACCTCCTTCACACATGTGTACAAGGTATTTCTGGTGCTGTCAGAGTGAAAGTGCTATAAATTAATTAATAGCATGAAATTTTCTTAGTATCAGCTGTACCTGTTTCTGCCAGTTATGAAGTCTGGAGGTGCTACAAAATGACAACAGGTTGGCTTTTAGGAACAGATTACATTAATTGGGTCTATCAAAAATCTGAGACCTTTATTGAGCAACTGGTCTAAACTACCATTTGTACAGAATCCGAAGCTGTCTTTAAAATGATAGTAATGTACTGAGAAAGAATGGAATTTCCGCTTGCCTGTATACACTCATTACTATTTTACTCTTGGTATTTTTCAAAAATCTCCCTAACTTATCCTGGAGAACTTCTGCAAATAACAGCTTTGAGTCTTAATTTTCTGTGTATTTTTTCTCAGCCCTGTGGGTTTTTTTACATAGATTGACAGTGAGTCCCTTATAATTATAGCAATAATTTTTAGCACACAGGGCTGAAAAAATATATTAGTGGCAAATAAAGTGGAAATGTGAACAAACTGGTAAGAGTCAAGACTTTAGAGAATCCCATTGGTAAGCTGCACAAATCCATGTTTTTACAAGATGTGGGCAAAATATATTACTAGAAAATCTAGCCTGTCTAGAACCATGAACATTAACAAACATGACTCTTAGGTTCAGGGAATACTATTGCAATCATACTCTGCTGTCTGATGGTGTAAAGTATCTCCAGTAATTCTTCTTTCTCTGGTATAAAATATTTACTTTAATACAAATCCTTAGAACTCATTAAAAATAACACCAGTTCCTCCGTAAGTATTAGAAAGACTCTTGATTTCAGGTTCCTCTAGGGCTGAAAATTCAAGCTGAATGTGCTAGAAATACCAGCAAAGGCCATGATAGTCCTTCTGGCCTATAATAAGTTAGATTTTATCCAAAGCAGATAGTTTCAGCTGGCTACTCCTTTTGTTTCCACCAGAGTTCTTGATGAAACACAGGACAATTGCTATAACAAATGGGAAAGGAGCTGGCTTGGGCAGGAATCGAATGGACAAGACACTCAAATATGTGCAGTGAATAGGAAGAAAGCTAATTAGCTACAAGGAAAAAGCTTTGCACACCAATTGCTCTTTGATGACCTCCCTGAACTCAGTTTTATCAAAAAACAGTGTGCAGGCTTGGGATTTGAAAACCAGATGGTGCAATGAGAGACTTTTTGTCACTACTTGTGTGAAGACACACAGGATTCTGAAGTCATCCATTGTAAATCTCCTACCATTTATTGCCATAATTCTCTGAACCAGTCACTGGAACAAAAGTGAAGATACACTCCAGTCTTGCAAGAAGTATGAGGAATTTGAAAGCCAGGACAAACATTATCTCCAGGGGATCAGGTGATAAAAGTAGAACCCTTTGGTGGGACCTTCCTATTGGAAGGTACTAGGAAACCCATAGTAACAAGAGTGGGGATCAAGGGAAACTATAGCTAATGGGGAGAAAGCCTCTCATTTACATGGCTTTAAAAGGGCAGATTAAAAAACTCTTCTGATTTTATGAAATCTGGAAAGGGGTTTTTTTGTGCTTTTCCGTTCTAATTGAACCAATGCTGTGGAGAGCATAGGCAGCAAAAAACAGGCAGAGTTCGTGCAGTGGATATGTCATAGCTACCCTGCACAGCACAGCTTCCAGCAAGGGCCTGGAAGAGCAATGCAATTTTAAATGCCAAGACAGAAGGTGGTTTCCTGCAGGTATAGGAAATCTACAGGGCAAGCATCTCCCCATATTTTGATTTAGCAAATATTCATGCTGGCAGTGGCCATGGAAAATCTGTCCTGTTTTTCACCTGGGTGGTTGGCACAGAATCAGACTCTTCCACCACTCCTGGTGCCTGTAAAACACATCGGACATGTGAAGCATGTGATCCTCTTTCCTCTCCTCCCTTCCTTCCTTTCAGGGTAACAGGTCAGACCATGTCTCTTGGCAGCAGCCCCACAGCTGTTAAAGGTATTGGGAGGACTGGGAGACCTGCCTGTAGCCTCAGGTGTCTAAACGGAAGGAGGAAGATTCCCCAGCTAGAGCTTTGGGATTCTGAAGATGCTGTGGTCCTACAAAACTCTACAGCTTCAGGCTGCAAGGTCTGGACTTTGTCTGCTAAATAAATTGGTCCTAATATCTGTACTGGGAACATGGCCACAAAGAACAAAATTTATGTGGGAGGACGAAGCTGTAAGCAATCCTGCTAATGGGCTTGTGCAAGAGCCCCAAATTCTACCTTTGGTATTCACATTTCAAATTTTGTGTCTCTCTGTCTTTGTTGTCATAGTGACAGAAGGCACCAAGAATATTCTATGGGTTTTTTTCTGTCATGAGTGCAGAACATCCTTTGGCATGTATGTTTTCTCTCCCTCCCAGTTGCTTTTCTTTTAGCTTCCCCAAGAGCTTAAAAAAAAATTAAGTTCACTGTGCTTATGTTCAGTAAATTAGACAGTAAATCCAAACATACACTAACAAATACAATACATACTAAAGAAGTTGGGCTGAATGTCACGATTAAAAATATGTTGCAGGTACAATTTGTTTTTATTTTCAGTATCTGCCCAAAAGAAAATCTTCTGCTGGCTGTAATGGGAGCTTAGACACCTGAACTGAACAAAAACAGCTGTAAGTGCCTGAACCTAAACCCGAATCTCACATTTGACTTCTTGGATGATATTTTGATTTTGAGTTGTTCAAATACACAACTCCCACTTAATTCTGCTTGTGCAGAGAAGAGGCAGAGAGGGCGAGGGGACTGGAAAAGTTCCTGGGACTAGAAACATGGTGTGCTTTGGTCTGCAGTATGTGAGGCAGGGACTTCAAAGTCCTAGGTGCTGCTGTCTTGTGTGGGAAACACTATCTAGGTCAGAGTTTTGGGCTGTGCACTATGAAACAACTGAAACAAAGCAATGAAGACTCATAGTAAAGGAAAGAAATTGGGACTGAAAAAAATCATGGACTTTCTTTTAAAATATTAGTACAGCATGTTAGTTTTGAGTACATGTGGTGTAGAGAATAAATGGATTTGCAACCCAGGAACACTATTAGAAGAGTGGTGTGACATGGCAGTAAGATGAAATGTCTGTGAACAGTAATGTAAAATGTTCAAATGGACATTCACCAGATTTGCAGGTCAATCCACATGAAAGGATGCCTGAACTCTACTGTGGAACAGTGAAATTTATTTTTATGCCACTCTAATTAACTTTCCTAACTCCCAAGCTGACATACTTTCATATAACACCTCCAGTGTCCACATACAGACGAGAAAACAAGTCAGTGACAAGAGTATCGTTGGATCTGTAGTGCCTGGCAGCAGTAGTCTCAAAAAGCAGCAGCTTTTTGCTCAACATCCATTTTCTTCCCTAAACCAGTAGAATTCCAAACATAGTGTCTTGGATCAGTACCTGGATATAAAATTAATTATATCAGGATTGGTAAGCGTGCATCTCTGTGAAATGTAAGAGGAATGTAAATCTTCATAGACTGAAACATTAAAAAGTTAATAGTGTGGCTGGTAATCAACCTTATGGAAAACACAAGTAGCTTCTAGCAACAGCTCTTAAACAATGAGTCAGGGTGGAGCCTTCTTGAATGAGATTAGTTGCCAGTGAAATTAAGATAATATCTCAACTTTCTGTATTTCACTGCTCATACACACTTGTAAATAAAAGTGTTGACAGATGGTTCTCATGAACTACATCTGGATATATAAGATGCCAAAGTTGAGTGCATGAATATTATTCAGATAGGTTATGGAAATATTCATGGACTCAGGATAATAGCATATTTCCCAAAGTTAATTGAAAGATATAATCATGATTGATGCAGAACCAGCTCAGTAGGAAATCAGGGTAAAATTTATCTTTTGGATATGGGTAAGGATTTCCTTGGTGGCAGTGGTGTTAGAACTTAAAAAGCTATTCCCTTTCTGCGTTAGCTTAAAATCTTTGGGTATGTATGAAAACAGACCTTTTCTCTTGTCAAGACAAGGAAAAGGACACTGGTAGTTTGCAATATTTAAGTGAGTTAAAAATTCTTTTTTTTTCCCCCCAATACCTTCAAATCACAATTTTTAATAAAGAAAAATAAATTAAGTAAGTCCCATGAGACCATGTATCCTTTTGGAACAATTCACATGAATGGACTAAATAAGGAAAATGTTAATTTCCCAAACATGCCCAATTTTGGTAAAGAAAAGGATTAATGAGCTTACTTTGAGAGTCAATTTGCTGAGAAAGATGCCTGGGAAAGGCAGGATGATGAGCGATTATCTCCCACGTGAAATGGGGACACAGAGAGTTTGTAGTGTTTATGTGCATGTGTTCAAGTACTTTTTGTGTAAAAACAACCAAGACAAGTAACCATTGTGCTGTTGACCATATTGCTTCAGATCTGCTCGTTTGCCTGCTGAAGGTTCCTCTGAGAGAGCATGAAAAAGAGAGATCACTGCTCAAACATAAAAGAGATAGTTTTTTCCTTTCAGAATTAAGCATGGTATGTTAAACAGACTTCTAGGGGAAAGGGAAGCGTGTCAGGTAAAAGATAAGGGGAAATCTAAACATACATATCCCATTTTCTACCTATAGCAAGAACAGGAGTTGAGCAGGCATTAAAGTTTGAAACTCTAGTTAAACTCCAAATGGACAATTCAAGAAAGGTGGATTCCAAATCATCTGCTGTGGGCCATATTTGAGATGACAGAGAGAAGCCTGACTCATGTTCCAGTACAATCTACAGTGGAAGGATCTTGAGGTTCCTTTCAGCATAATGATACACAAACATAGCTTTTGTGCTGAACTAATACAAAATTTGGACTTTCTAAGAAAACCCACTTAAAAGCCAAGTGAATTCCAACTGTTACTGAGTTGTATCACTGCATCAGTGTTAAGCTTTACAGTCTTGTACCTGAAACCCCTCAGGAAGAGAGGTATTCCTTTCTGGGCTATAATTTAGTCAGAATAAAATTACACACACTCACTACCTCTTCATAGCTGGGAATATGCAATTAGATTTCAACTTAATTGACAATGTTCTCTAGCTATGCAATTTTATTCATCCTAGGAGCAACCTGTTCAGTACTTCCTAGAAAAATATTCTTCTAGGCTGGCTACTTGGTTAGAAGTATTTTCTGAAATGAAAGTCAGCATACCACTTGATGGTTTGATCTTTGGACCAGGATTTGGTTTTCCTTCTCTTCTAAAACCCAGTGTTTATTAGATTGCAAGATTCAGAACTTTCAAATTTGGTTAACATTTCAGCATGAAGTATCTTTACAGAAGATATGTGAAATCTCAAGGTAAGTTGTTGATCTACTTCTTTTAAAAAAAAATTACATTGCTTTCCTTGTTAGGAAGAAAATCACATCAGTTTTTCCACATTAAATAAGGAGAGACTAAACAGCTCTCCCTGAAATAGGAAGCCTCTGAAACTAGTAGGACACTGATCCTATGTATTTTTAAAAGCATAATGCACCATGACATTTCTTAACTGAAATGAATAATGGGAAACAACAAGCCTTTTGGTGGTTTAAAAGTGGATACTATTTGTCACCCTTAAATGGAAAACAAACACTTAAATGATTAAGACTCAACATTATTAATTTACTGCAGACTTGCCAGTTTAAAAAGAAAGCTCACACAGTGCAATTTTCTTTTAAAAAAACTTTTAAACATAGATGGGGACATTAGGCACCCGATAAACTGGTATGTATAATGAAGGAAGTTGATGGATACACTTGGTTTTATCCCTATTTTATCACTTCCTAGTGTAAATGAAGCCTTTGAATAAAATGGAAATTAATACACCTGTATGTGCAGTGGAAACACACAACAAAGCTTTAATAGAATAGTCAAATACTGTTTCTAAATTCCTGCAGAGTGTCACCTAAGGAAATTGGAATATTCAAAAAACAAAACCAAGGAACTTCAGTCTGTCTCCAACCTACCTCACTTCATATCAAGACAACCTTCAGGAAGGATTTTATAGAGCAGTGTTACATATAGCAGAAAACAGTGTAGCCTCACTGTAGAATACAAAAAACAGTTTTCAATTAATTCTATAATGTAACTTACTAAAGAGCATAACATAAAAGATAATGGAAAACACAGAGTATTTGATTTAGAATACTGTTCAGCAGTTAAATTATTTTCTATCCTTTTTTCCTTTAAATAAGTCAATGTATTTTTATGTGAAAAATAAAAAGTTGTGTGGTAACATGTCCATATTGGTACTGTGTTTTTCCTGAAATTCAGACACATCACCACATTATTTTTTTCAAAATGTTTCAATGTAGTATCTAATTGCAATTTATGCTTTTTTTTTCTTCTTTGCATGAATAAAGGGAAAAACATCTTCCATATTTACATATCCCCTCCTATCTTCTCTAGGAGTTCATTCAGTAGAAACACAAAATTTTTGGATGTATGAAAGGGAGATAGGTACAGCATTCTTGTATTGTTTAGATTAAAATTTCATACAAATACAAACGCATTCCTCTGAAACCTTTATTACGGGAAGTGCAAAATCAATCCAGAAGCAAAGACCCAAGCATTCTACACATCCTCAGAGCAGCAGAGGGAGGGACCAAACCTGAAACCATGAACTGCTTTGTGAGGCTGTCTGGGATACCTTCACACTGACAGAGCCAATGTACTATGGAGCCTGTAATGGTTTTGAAACCGCAACAAGTTCTGTAATACTGTATCACCAAATGAAACAAAATCATGGTCTTTCTGTGCACTCAGCCTCTTCTGTAAGAATCTATGAACACTGCTACCAACTCAGATGTCACAGCACATTGTTTCCTACGTTAGTTTCTTTAAATTGACAACATTGCAAAAGAATAAATAGCTCTGGGTACCTCACGCAGCAGAACTGTAAGGAAATGTAGCAGACCTTCTCATGTGTAGCGTATGAATTTACTTTGGAAAGAACCTTAGCACTTACTCAATCTGTGCTGGAGGAACAAAGCTCTCCTGGACTGGTACCAATTTCAACTAGTTTTGGAACAATCCCCCAGCCCCCAGCTCATGTTCCAGCCCTTCTTTGAATTTCTTTTTGTTAGCTTGCTTTTTTAGCTGACTACATACACTCTGAAAATCGCAGAATTACAGAACTGGTAGGGTTGGAAGGGACCTCTGGAGATCACGCAGTCCAATCCCCCTACCAAGGCAGGATCACCTAGAGCAGGTGACACAGGAACATGCCCAGGTGGGTTTAGAATATCTCCAGAGAGGGAGACTCCATGGCCTTGCTGGGCAGCCTGCTCAGTACTCTGCCACTGTCAATGTAAAGAAGTTCTTCCTATGTTAAGGTGAAACTTCTTGTGTTTTAGTTTATGGCCACTGTTCCTTGTCCTTTTGCTGGGCACTGCTGAAAAGAGCCTGGCACCATCCTCTTGACACCCACCTTTGAGATATTTTTATGCATTGATGAGATCCCCTCTCAGTCTTCTCTAGACTAAACAGGCCCAGCTCCCACAGTCTCTCATAAGAGAGATGCTCCAACTCCCCTTAATAATTTTTGTGGTGCTCCACTGGACCCTCTCCAGTATGGGAAATGAGCATGACTACAAACATATTCCAATAACAGAATCAAACACTCATTCTGTTTAGTTATATACTTACATTTTATTACAGACTAATATGAAACCATTTCATATTCATACTAGAATTATTGTAATTACTTGTGAGCAAACTTAAACCGGGGTCTTGAATATTTCTATTTATTGCAAGCAGATTTGTATCTCCTGCTTATATATTCTACATAAGGATCCCAAATGTGGCTGAATATAAACAAGTCATATTTGGTTGTCTACAGAAATAAAAGTTAAAAATAGCACTGAAAAGAACTTTACAGTAATGTATTCACACACCGACTCTTCAAATCAAATAAATGAAGTAGTATAGGATAATCTGAACATTAGATTTGAAGGCTGATTTATTTTCAAATAAATGCACCTAAAATTGTTCAATTAAAAATAAGTGTCAGTATTTGGTGCTGATGACTACAGACATCTTTAATGTTTAAAGCACAGATAACTACCCCCATCCCCATACAGCAACTTTCACAGATTCTACTTTACATTAGATCATGAAAGAACATCTAAAATGCAAAGTGTACATAGCACAGAATTTATGTCCAAGACAAAGCAGATTGAAATCCTGTGAATTTTCATAAGGTAAAAAATTAAAGCTATATAAACTGATTTTTTGATTATTCTGCAAAGTAGAATCATGTATGTTTTCACTTTTGTAATACTTTTACAGATTTCCATTAAAGCTTTTTTAACAGAGACAGTAGCATGAGCACAATGATCCCACTGACTTCCAACAGAAAAGTAGTGCAGTTCCTCAATTAAGCTATTTTTGTCCTCTTATTTTTGCAAGCCAGTTGGGTCAAGACAAAAAGGCTAATGCAAGCAAGAAAGTAAACTCTAAGCTTTTACATTGAGTGGCTGAACAAACAATTATTGTACATGGTAAAACAAAAAAGATCTTTTGCCACAGGCCACTGCAGGAATATATGAGCTTCTGTGGCCAGAAAGCTTGAAATACTTTCTAAGTCTTCACATACATTTGGTTAGCGCTTACCAGTTTCAAGACATTTACAGAAGCAGTTATGGAGACATTATGCTGTTAAAGCTGAAACAATTAAACGAGGCAAGTTAGAAGGTTACATAGATTTTTAGACTTTTCCTCTTTCTTCCTTTTTCTTCATACATAAAAATCTGTCTCCTTTCAGTGTCCCACCCATAATAAAACACACTAATGCATTTTGATCTAATTTCTACTTTTTCATCTTTGTATATTTTGCAGTGAAACTCCCAAGTTAACAGTAGACTAGGTAGACAGTAGACTAACCTGCAGCAGACTAGGTTAACATGGCAATAGTAACACGGACTGAAGCAAAAACACATCAAGTGAAGCCAGGTTGATGTTTTACGTTCATTTCATTAAACAGTCTATTTTAACAAATAAACAGCACCAACTTTTAAAGGTAAAAGTATTGCTAAATCAAAGCAGAAACTTCCACTTAAATTCAGGCATTCTTTCTCCTCCAAAAAATGCCATGTTTAACTAAAATTTCTCAGACACATATACAGGTGTTTCAGCCTGAACAATGTTGTCATCAATATCTAAGTGCAGGGCTACATGAAGTTTGCAATGAACTGCTTTGTTAGTAGGCAGAACAGGAATGCAGCATTTTCAAAAACATCAAGCGAAAATTTCCTTATTTAAGGCTAAAAGATAGAACTCACAAAATAAAAAAGCAGGAGGCTTTATAGAGTAAAAAAAGCTAGCATTTATAATATAGCACTGCAAGTACAGTGCTCTAATCGCTGCTACCACAAATCCCAACAAAACATTGATAACTTGGGTGAGACTCACAGAGCAACAGACCTGTATTTCTAATTTGACATTCATTAGAATTTTAACATTCAGCCACGACTCCACTCTAAGCTAAATTTAAGTGGCCAAAACTCATAGTTATAAAAAAAGCCTTCAAAACATATACTTAAAAAAAATAGAAATGGTGTGTTAACAAATGTATGCGTAAAACAGATTTACAAATAGCTACAGTATGAAAAATATTTCAGTGCAAAGGCAATTTTAAGATTTCTAAAAAATACATTACAAATAATTTGTTAACTACACACAAGAAATTTGTCACTGCTACTGGTATAAAATGTATATCCATATTAACTTCTTAAAAATATATACACCAGTGTTTTATGTAGGGGACGGTTCTAACTGACCAACATTCAAGTCTGCAATGGCAAGTATATGTACACACACCCACACATGTGTATGTATTTCAAAATGCTACTGCTATAAGGACATTCTTTGAAACTTAAAAGTGCTATATGTTAAATGATAAAAAACCTTTATCTGTGGTGCTCACTGTTAGACTTCGTAAAATTCTGTTATCTTTGGTATACTGAAGATTTCATAACTCACTTTACAATCTCTGCTTGAGCCAGGGCATTTTAATAATAAATCACTGTTTGTTTAACATGAAAACTACTCAGAATACTGTGAGGAACATTTCCTAGTAAGTTGATTTTTTTTTTTTAATTAAAAAATAAAGTAGTAAGTAAACTTACTTTGCCTCTGTTTTTTCTTGTTAAAACACAAAAAGGGAAATAATTTTTCTCTGCCACCCTTGTTCACGTGTAAGACATCAATGTCTTGGCTAGGTCTTCCAATAAATGCTGCAGGTCTGATTCCAAATATTTTGTTTTCACACTGAAATAAATTTTTAGCTAATGTCCTCACAGAGGTATTGAATGAGGATGGCCATTAACCTATCAGTTGTAGCCACCAGGCTGAAATTGACTGAAATCGGATTACTCCTTCAGATATTTTTGCACCCCAAAATAAAACACTGGACTAAAGAAACAACAAAAGGATGCAGCTAACAGTTGAATTACTGCAAGGTAACGTAAATGTAGCAGAGAAAACAGAAGTGCAAGTTGGCTGTCATTCTTAAGGGAATTCAAACAGAATCCTTGCAGTCAAACTAGTTTCTATATCCCAGCTGTGGTTCAACTGTTAGTCAACAGCTGTGTGCCACCTCGTGGTTGGCTTGCAATAACAGTTGTGTGCTTTGTAATACACCTACCAAGCCCATTAGCCAGTATCTAACCATACATGCACACACAAAAAAAAAAAAATCAAAATTCAGAGGATGAATCAAGATAGTAGAAGATACTCATCCAGAAAAACAGCTTTTCTTCTTTTAAGGAAAAAACCCAACAAACCGTGTCAAAAGAAGTTTAATATATAATACTTTCTGCTATATATATTTTATAATCACAGGGATAAGAAGTGGGAACACCAGGTAATGTGCATCTTTGACAAATTCAAAGATGTTTTAGGCAAAATGCTTACATTCAGCTTATACATAGATACCAACATTGGTGATATTTACCTACGTAACAGCCAACTTGACTTCATATTGTGTGTGCATACTCTACACAAGGATTGCTTTGCCTATCTTTCTACAGGGGAAAACTAACCGAAACCATACATAGCTCTGATTTGGCCACTTACAAGGAAGTGAACATTAGAGAGTGTTTCTTGAAAGCAGATTTGCACAGAGGAAACACCAGTTTGTTCTACAGAAAGAGCAAAGGAAAAAAAAAAAGGACAGAGGAAAATCAGAAACAGCATTTGTTAAATATGCTTTAGGAGACTTTCATTTGAGATAATTGAGATCATTGCTTCTGGCTGAAAATTAAAACTGTTGATCTGACCGAAACTATGCACTTCAAGTAACAAAGAAAATCACTAATGATGACAGAAGTAGTAAATGCACAAAAGTCTTGACACAGGATGAAGAGAATTTTTAGTGCTACCAGTGTCACAGTACCAGACTGTGCAGATTGTTCATTGCTCCAGTAGTTCAAAACATAAAAAGAGGCCTATTGGCCTGGAAGGATTCATACTTCTAGCTCTTGATCCTGTTTGTCTCAACACTACCTCAGACAGCAAAAGCCACATCTAGTTTAATATATTTCTGTGACATGTCTGTTTCCTGAAAAAAAGAAATAAACAAAACCACAGTTTTTAAAGGCTTGACTTGGTGTTCTGTCATATGGAGGTTTCCAAACCTGACCCACTGTAGTGGTAGCCTGCAGTGGAATGGCAATGCTTATTTGAATAGCCAAAGACAGATGGAAGTACTGAATAATCAATGCCTTTCCACTGCGTAAACATCACTTTTTTAGAATGAGAATTAGACCTTCTTGCTGGGGAATTGCTGCAGTCACTGCTCCTGTATCTTGGGCTTTTCAGACAGGCAAGAGGTGTGAATTCTGAGATGTGCTCCCGACAGTGCCTTGATGCATTCTATTAAAGGAAAAAAAAAAGAAACAAATATGCAGTAAATAGATGATCTTGGAGCCAAAAGTATATAATTGTTTTCTTTCATAGGGCCACTTTCCCCTTGCTATAATAATACCTTTCCCTAGATCACCACTCTGGCTATTTGTTTCATGTGAAAGTATAATCCTTTGTGTTGTTTTGCAATCAACCAGTTGCAACATGATTAGTTTTATATTAAGACCTACAGAACCAGGCATGATTTTACACTTAACTTCTAACCTGATAATGGGGTTTTTAGACAAAAGATGAAGACACAGAGGCCTGCTTTCAAATAAAAGTGTTTTAAATCAAGGTTATGCTTCATTTTGGAATTTCTCCTGGTACATCTTTTAATCTCTGATCTTATGTGGAATTTTCAGACAGAACAGATTCAAGTACTTTGCCCTGTACTTCCAAAGAGGAAATTCTTTACAGTCAGTTTGTGCTAACAGATGAAAGTTCTAGAGGTTTAATGCACTTGCTTTGTACTTCTAAGCAGTATTGAATTATGAACTTGTTTAGGTTACATGTAGATCTATACAGGCAATTTATACTGTACATCACAATACTATCTTGGTCTAATTTCCCATTAAAATTTATCTTTCTCATATAATCACTCCACACTGCGGCAAAATTGGCACTCCCATTCAGGAAATGCTCAGGACTAGAGAACACAGCGGCTGCATGACAAGAGCCTGGACCACATGCACAAACTGAAAGAAAATTACTACAGCTCTTTCCCCAATGAGTTTATAAAATTCTTCTCACTAAACGCACATATAATTTCCAGGTATAGAGGTATGGAGGTTTTGTGATGGTATCTAACGTATAAATGCATTACAAGCATTTTTCAAAGCAATGTTATTTATCAATCTCTCCATGAATGCTATATAAACCAGTTAATCCTCTATTCTTAATCATCCTCTTCCTTCTTTGCTGTTAATCAGAACACAGTAGCAAAAGGACAAAATCACAAAGTAAATGTAATGATGTAGTTTATTGAACTTCGGCTGAAATGTAATCTTACATTTTAATGCCAATCACAAGCTTGAAACACTACCCTTGCATAACCAAGAGCAATCTGAAAGCTCTCTTAAAAAAAGATAATCTTGGAAAGATTATCCTGAACTACTCACCACAGTGAGGCTTGGGTTCTTTTAAACACATATAGACCAAATGGCAACATTACTACAGAAAAATCAGGTGACAGATTAGCAGATTTGCTTCGGAAATCTAAGACAGAGTAGCCATACAGTTTGGTAACTAACTTTCATATTCTTTCACCTGGAAAGTGAAGCATTTTAGTTACCATACGGAGTTCTAAAAATAAAATGCTTTTTCCTACACATGGCTCCAAGGCAAGAGCCTTTACCAAGCCTGAATCTAGTCAAGGAAGTTGGGGTTTTCTACTGCTACTTGTCCAACAGTCATTAAAAGCAAGTCAGCTACTTTAGCTACCTTCAGCTATTTTAAAGTCCTACAGCACACAGAGCACATGACATTTGTCCTTTTCACCTACTGCTAACTTTGCACCTTCACTTAATTCCTCATATGTGGCTTTTGGGGTCAAGAGAGCATGAAGGGACTGGAACAGTCATGGCATCCAGGTGGGAATCATTAGAGTAAAGAGCATACCTTCTTACTTGTTCCTCTAATCAGTGGTATAGCAAGGAGATGATGTAAAGCAGAGAACTTCATTCTGCTGGCCTAACGTTTGGGGAATCTAGTTCACCACTCTTGCTGTTTTCTCAGATATTTGGCTAAACTAATCATGCTTCTCTCTTGATCTGAGGCAGTGACACAGCAATGCCCTAGTCTGTACAGAACACTGCACTGTGGTAGACACTGTCAAATGCACAGCCCCAGTCTTCTGACCCAAGGCCCTGTTCACAAGTAACTCGCTCTGATTATCTTCACATGTTATCATCTGCATTTGGTCTATATACATATTCAGGAACATGAAAGATGATGGATAAACTGCTCGTGGGTAAGAATTACCTATGACTTTATGTTTTCTATACTGTGGTGTAATGCGAGTACACACTGCAATAATGACTGCAGTTTTTATAGGAGAAATGTCACATAACACCTATACATAAGACAATGTATTTACAGGACATAAATATGGGTATATTGATTTATTGGTTTGTTTTACACAATTAAGTTTCTGAAAAGATCTTACCTGTGGCATGGAACATCTCTTGCAAAAACTAGGCTCTCCAAATAAAACATAATGATTTTGTATCAATACTGATAAAGTACATCAAAAACTCTGGAGGAAACAGTTGATTTGTAAATAGCACCAATAAAAATTAATCCGAATTGGCAACACGTACAGTACTGTTACCTAGCTTTGATCTAATTATGGCTCGGAAGCTGAAAGATTTCCTTCAAGAAGTGGCCCATCGCTGTTCGCCAGTGCATTTAGGACTGTTTTATGTCTCATATACTTCTGCAAGGATGAGGAAAAACAGTGAGACTCTTGCTGAATACAAGAAATGTGAATGAACTGTACCATTTGGTAACTGTTATAGCAAAGCCCTGTAAAAGTGATGGATTTTCTGATAGATTTAAAAAGGAAAGGTTATCCAGTATAAAATAAGGTTTCTATTCCTGGATCCTGACATTAATCATTTGAGGGTGTTTCTAATTCCCTTCCAAACTCTGTTAAAAAATTATTCTCAAAAGCACTAAACTGACTAAGTACTGTGGACTGTGTGTCCTACCCCTCTAACAATAACCTGCACTTCATGGGAGAGGTGCCTGTGATCCATGAGGCCAAATTGATCCTACATTAAGGAGTGGACATCCTGCTTCACTACTCCCCAGAACAACCAGCACACTGAAGGGAGTGCTCCACACGGAGGTGATGGGGCCAGTGCTAATGAAGGCTGACTTACAGCTTAGTCATTACACTGTGGACAGAGAGGGCCAGGGAGTTGCCAAGGAAACTTCTTCCACAGGATTCAAATATTGCAACAGCAAGATCCATTGCTTTGTTTTCCACAGAGGTGGAGCCTGACACGTGACATAGGCAGCAGTTTGCTGGTGACCAGTTTTCCGAGCGCCCAGTGCAGTTGTTCAACAGCAGCTTAGCCCATTGAGGAAAAGAAGAATTATGAATCCCCAGAGAAGCTTCCCCAGGCAAAAGGACCAATTTGGGTTTCCCCAGGTGCAGCAAAGGGTAAAGATCTTGTAAAATGGCTGATGGCCTGAGCTTGTGACTGAGTAAAAGTGAAGTAAAAAATCGTCAGTCAAAAACAAAGAGAAAAAGAAAAATATTTCTTAAAAAGGGATGAAAGTACAGAAGTAATTTACAGGTCATGAACTAAATACCTGTTATTTCAGCTACCAAATACTTGGCATTGCTGAAACACTATCAATTAAAGCAAAAATTATGAAGTTGGAAATAGGATAATTTAAATTGAATTTTTATTTTCCCTAACAGAGCAGCTGAACTTCTGCTACTAGAAGAATAAAGAAAGAGAAAATATAATCAATGTAGATTAGATATATTAAAAAGAATACCCTATTGCTTTTTAAAAGTAAAAGCTGAAAGAAACTTCACAGCTACACAATTACCTTGCTACACAAACACAAAATTCAGTTTGTGTCATTGAGCCAGAGTTGCAGAGACTACATGTATAAGAAATAAGCAGATTTTGACCGAAATTACCAAAAGCCAACAGATTCCTCCAAAGCTTTTGCAGAATGAATGTTTTAGCCCAAGAAAGACAGCAGTTCATATGTATATATATAAAAATATCAATATACATGCACATATATATACATATACTTGTATGTACATATATGTATGTGTATACACATATATGTCTGTATGTGTATATATATCACTGAAAAGCTCTCTGAAGAAAACCCAGAACTATATGTGGTATGTTTAAAAACATCTGAATGTTAATGATGGTAAACAATCACTCACCACACACCGGAGTGACTCTCAAATAACTGAAAAATTTAGAAGAACTACTTCAAAGGCATTATGCATTCTCATTGCCTGAATAGAACTAATTCAGTAACCTGAGAAATGGTCACTAGTCCCACGTTAATCTTTTCAATTGTTCCCGAAGCCCTCTTGTTATAAAGAAAGCAATATAACTTTTAGGAATGAAGTACATTCATTACAAAATAGTTATTTATAACCTCAATTCAAACCAATCCTAAGGCACAATTTTAGTCAGCATTTTCGATAGTGAAAAAAACTGTATTTTCCCTCTGACTTACATATTTACAGTAAATTTTACTGACTATATATTTTTGAGGGGGAAAGAAGGAGGAAATACACTTTTTAACTTAACCATTTGAAGATCTAGTCTAAGATCTAAAGATCTTAACCATAAAGATCTAATCTCTGAATATTACGTAAAAACCAGTTTTCTTGCAGACTGTACAGGAAACAAGATTTACTAGCATTTCTTCTACTTTTATATTAAATAATGTCATAAACTTTCAGATCTTGAGCTGTTTTATTTCTAGAAAGAGCACAGAATTTCATAAAAGGGGACATAAGGAAAGCTCAGTTTCAAAATGCATGCTGGGAAAAGAAAAAACTGCATTTTCTAGCAGCAGAGAAGATATATTAATATATTCCAAAGCCTGCTTAAGTGGTTTCCAGTACCACATTTTCTGTATGATGCTAGTAACATCAGCCTAATCAGAATTATCACTTGTTTGTGTGGCCACTATCCTACTTATTCAGTTACAATGGAAACACAACATGCATTCACCTACAGACAGATCAATGATTAAAATGGGGATATGAGAATCATAGATTCCTGAGGCAGAAACATTCCATAAAATGCAGCAAGAACAGTGACAAAAATTGATAGTGACAGTGATGGACAGTGACAACAATTCACACAATCTTTGAGATACACAGAAGGAAAAAACTATACCACAAAGTATTCCTCAAAATATAGTTGACGTGAATCACAAATGGAAATAATGAGTATGGTAAATAACTTCTGATGATGAACTTTATAACTGTCCTTTGAATGAAATGGCCAAGCATGCAGAAAAGGCAGAAAAAAGTCACCTTTTGTTCCATTAGAAACTTAGACTGCTTGAAGTCTGAGAAAGCATAAAGATGGTGGACTGCTCAACAGAAAGGCACTGATGTCTAGTCTGATTTCCCCAGAAGATTGTAGGAAGCAACCGAGCACATCATTTATGTTTAAAGCACGGTAGCAGTTATTTAGACAAAGCAGATTGGAAGACAGAAGAAACAAAGAGAGGGAAGAAGAAACACAAGCGATACAACTGGTTAAAAGTCACAGATCTTCTACTAAATTTTAAAAAATGAATACTGACAGTGTTGAGCCCAAAGTCTGCTTTACTATTGATTCATTTTCCAGTACTAATATACAATGTCTGTAAAAAATGCTACAATACTTTGTTAGGGGTTTTTATTTACTAGCTTGTTTCTTTACCTTAACTCTTGCACATTCTCTCTCTTTAGACTTTTAGATTAACTATTCCGAACCTACACTGAGGTCATGCCCTTGCATAAGTAATATATATGCCAAAGAGACATCTACAATCTCAAAATGAAAAAACATGAAATACCAATCTGCCTGGGAATGCTTTCCTGCTATTCTTTATTCTTTCCTAAAGTGAGGCATTATTACACCTCTACATTCTAGGAATACAAAACAATGGCAAGGGGTTTTACATTTGCCACAGGGAAATTTTATTTTCCTTGGCAGTAAAGTTCCTTTATTCATTTCCTCCTAATGCAAAGTACCTTCCCAATTAAACATCAAAATGCTACCTAATCCCTTCTGTTGTTGGTAACTCATTATTTTAACCTATCAGTGGCAGCTGAAGGGCTGAAAAGGGCAAGGGCAGTAACATTAAGTTTAAAGTTCAACACCTCTGCTGTCCTTCACATTCCAAGATATATAATATATAAAAGTTTTCTAGGGTTAAAATACAGGAAACATTTTCTATTCATGTCCCCATCATAGCATCATGGTTCCCACAGAACCCCAGCCTTAGAAGAGTTGGCTTGTATTTACACAGCAGTTTCTCCTTTTGGGCTGATCAGATGAAAGGAGAGAATAGATTTTAAAATCCTCTTCCCATTGGCACAGCAAGGCACATTTATGTACAAACAATAGATCAGAACAGGCAAAATGTAAGTTGAAATATAAAAGAGGAAAAAATTATTAATAGGATATGAATAAGTTCTTCTGTTTTTGTAGTAGGCATCAGTATGTTACAATATCATAGGTGCCTCTTATCTACCCTTACAGAGATCCCAATCCCCTTGCCCTTATCTCCTCAAATCAGAAATTATGTTGAGCCATGCAGCTGTTTGCCATCATCCTCATCAGCTGATTTCCCTGTGGTTGTTGGTACAGAGGCACAAGTGTTACCCCAGGATTCAGGTTAATGCCACCATGTAAATAACAGGCAGCATTTTTCACCACGTTGCTCATACACCACAGATGGGGAACCTCTCCTCTAATCTTGTCTCTGACCTTGACCTAGGTTATTAAACACTTGTAATACAAAAAAAACTAACTTAAAAATGAAAAAGATTATTTACCTGGATTCTTTCTGTTGCTGTAGGCCACAACTGCCTGCATAAGACCTTCTTCAGAACATCTGGAAGAAGGCTGACAGTTATGAGCAGAATTATACCCAGCCATGCAGGACCACTGGACAGCATTTGCATGAACACATAATACATCCTCTGATAATTGAGAAAAGGCCTGGGAGTAAAAAAGATAAAATAATTATTACACTTCACAAAATAAAGGCTGACAGTGTTACATGCAAGAATTATGCCAGTGATAAAATACTTTAGATTCAGCTTCCCAGTTTGTGGGAGTTCATCCACACCAGTCTCTCAAAAGGAGAGGTAAACATGCACCGTCTGGAGATAACTACCTTCCTTTTGTCTCCCAGGCTGCAGGAAATATCATGCTGTCCCCTCCCTGCCATAGTGTTTCTTCCTTGCAAAGATAAACTAAGTTTCATCCTTAACCTGTTTATGCTCTTCCATGTACCCTGATCTTGCCCCAGGTATTTTCCACCTTTCTTCTTAGTGTCCCACCCACCACTTCCCTCCTCTTTGCTAAGGCACACTCCTTCGTAGTATCCTCAGAGTAAGGCCTGTTAACCGCACCTATTTTCACACCTCTCAGGTTCCTCTAAGTATCTCTAATGGTTTCATCCTATTCACCTCATAGTTATCTAACCACACTATCAACACCTTCACTTCCCTATCTCCCTGTATCCCATGCAGTTGCACAATCATTAAAATGCCATCACCGTATAATAATGGGAACCAGAGGCCGTAATCACTGAGAGCCAGGATCAAGGGAGAGTTTGCAGAAACATTGCAGTGTAAAAACAGTAGGGCAGTTTCCTGACAGTTTCCAAAATTTGATAGTATTTGCATTCTAAAAAGGTAACTAAGCTAAAATACATTGTTACATTCACACAGTCATATCTCTAATACACAGCAAAGCTGGTTGGAAAACACTGTCTGGGAAAATGTCACTTCTGCAAACTGATGCTGGAGAAACTGAGATCTGATCTTACTAGGAAAAAGAAGAGGCAGCTAAATATTCGAGGAGTTAAGAGACAGTTACTCATTTGCAAAAGACAAGCTGAAATACAAATCCTTTCTCTAAATTAAATGGCACCTTAATCACCATGCAACAGTTGGCCTCCTTCTTCTCTGGCCCCTCAAAATATTGTGTATACAAAGTAGAATGGCTCCAGCAGTAGTTAAAAAGTTGGCCTCGTAACTGAGAGCTCTACAAGCGTGAAACGAAATTTCCAGCTCCTGATGGCAATCAGGCACAGTAAGGAACTGAACTTGTTCCAACTTGATTTCTTTCCCAAAAATTTCAGTTTCAAGTACACATCATTTTTGATAGAAAAAAACCCCAACTCTTTAAATTGGCTATGCACAAGAGTTATATTAATTCCCAAAAAGCTTCTTACCAACAGGAACAAGTAGGTGCTCAGACACCTACAGTAACTCTACTTTGCTAAGTAAGGAGGCAAAACAATGAGCATGAACACAGGACTCTGGGACATCCACATCACTTCAATATTGAGTTCCACTCCCTGTCACTAGTTTTAACTGCTACAGCTAGCTTCCAAGACAAGCCCAGTAGGTAGGTGGGTAGTCATCAACTGCACAGACATGACCTATTCTGTGACATTTCAACTCAGATAGGCAACCTCAGCTCCTTGAACCTACCTTGCGCTGCTTTTGACTGACACTACTGAGATAAACCCAGTGGTAGTCTGAGGTCTGATATTATTTTCCTTGTATTCTTCTTTACAAAGGTTTTAGCAGACATTCATTGAAAGAAGAGCTGAGCACTCTCCAATTAGTATTAATAATGCATTTAAAACAGAGTTCTGCGTTGTATAAAGGCTAAATTTAATTATGTTTGTGACAAAAAGATGAAATATAACAACTTTAGGTTTCTGAAACAACTTTTGCAATGCAGTTAATATTAGGGTTCATACCAAATAATTCCTCCCCAGAGCAGAGAAAAGATAATGTAGAATACCAGTGATCCCCAGATCATGAAGTGATTTATCCACGTCCAATAGTGTGTATCTAGTGCAAGCTGAAAAAAAAAATATTATATGGTGTTATTGCTATCTAGATGCAACAAGAAGTCCCAGCAGGAGATAAAATAGAATTATACCCTTTGAAAATAGGGAAGAATTCTACATAGAATTAGTTAAACACATCTTTCAAGTTTGAAACAATTAAGAAGGCACAGATAGCAAACTCTCTATTTAAACTAATAAAACAATGCACGGTGATAGAAAGAAATTGATAAAAATAAGCAACCATTAAAAAACAAGTTTTAAGAAAGTTTCAGTGGATAAAATACAGCATACCTTACCTTAAATGTAACAGTGAACACAAGCACAGTAAACACCACTGTTCCAAAGGTCCAATTTCCAAACATCTATAAAAAATGGTCCAAAGTAGTTACAGGCAATATTGTCCAGTATGTTGTGAATTGTTCAGAATAAACATCTTAAAGCTTAATATTGCTTTGTATCATGAACTGACACTTGACCAAAACTGAATTCCTACATGATCTATCCAGTGCAAAGTGTTCTGGTTTCTTACTCTGTGTGCACACACCCCAGATTTCAGATAGACAGAAAAAGACCACAACCAACACTCTCAGCCTGAAGTTCACATGTGTATTTCTTAATAAAAATCAAGGGTAGCACTAGTAACAAATCACTGAGATTTAAAAAAGAACTGCAGTCATTTCATCAATCTTCTTGGACATCATCTTTTCTCTGATTTCCCTTCTCTGTTGGATCTCCTTGGCATCCAACAATTTCTTGGAGGTTCAACAGCATATTATACAGACGAGCAACAGTACAAGAAAGAATGTTATAACCATCTACGTACAAAATTATCAACATATGTTTTAAGATAAAACACTTTTAACTTGTGTTTGATTTTCTCCCCACCTGCATAATGACATAAAACCACTTCAGCTTTACCATTAATGCTGATGCAGGGAAGAACTAGTGGTGAATATTGTCAGAGAGGATTGCCTGGACTTCGTTCATGATGACCAGGTTCAGGATCCAGAGAAATGTTGGGAAAGTAAGCAACAGTTAGGACACTGTATTTTAGAAGAGACTTCTAAATTCAGGGATCTTCTAAATTAAGAAGAGACTTTTGATTCAGGGTATTGCACCCATGGAAGAGAAGTGTCCAAGAGATCTGAATTATTTTGAAAGAGAACTGTTGAGATCTCATGAACTCCCTTCTGCAGTTACAACTGCAGGAATGAGACAACTTCCATGCAGGCACGGAATTTCAGCAGAAGATCCAGTTGGCCAAGTAGGATGTTACTGCATGGACAAAAAGGCAAAATGGGAGCAATTCAAGAGATGACAATGTGGGCAGGCAGCAAGCAGTATAAAAGCAGAGGAACAAATCACAGATAAAACTCAATTCTAACTAGAATTACTGAGGGGTGTTGAGGGGGACAAAAACGGTATTTACAGGTATCCTTGCTTCAAAGGAAAAATGCAAGTCTGCTGATGGAGTGGTAACACAATCTAGTGGAAGGTTTCAAAGAAAATGCTGAATTACTCAGTACTCTGGATATCAGTCTTCACAAGCAAAACTTGCTCCTTTCCATTTAACAGCAAAGCTTGGGAAGAAGCAGACAACAATGTGGGACCAACAGGTTGAGTTGTTCTTAAGGAGGAAAAGCAGTGGATGTAATGTATTTGGAATTTAGCAAGGCATTTGACACTTGGACAGTAAGGAAGCAGGGGCTGGCTAAATCGAGTACTACTACAGTAGAAAACTGGTTGAACCACTGGTCTCAAAAGTCTTTGATGGATGATTGGCTGCTGGTAATCAGTAAACCAGTCTAGGAACAGCAACTGTGCAGGAAATGGTGGCATATCCCTGTCAGAAGCGGGAGGGTGACAGAATATCATGAGCAAACTACCAAGTGGTACAAAAATAGAGAACAGCTGAAATAATGAATGACAGAGTTTCAATTGGTTGCTCCTTGCGGCTTTGCTAACAAAAGCCTGCAAACGCAACATCAATCCAGAGGGATCACCACTGATTTGAACAGGAGGCTAACAGATTTCTCATGGAATTAAATAAGAAGAAGGGCAAAGATTTACACCTATGGAGGAGTAGTGGCTGGCTGTGCAACAGCCCTGCTGAAAAGGAAGTTGCAGTGGGGTTATGTGGACTCCAGGCTGAATACAAGCCTATATTGTGCTCTCTCTGTACATAAGGGAAACTGCACAGCAACTGGGAGGAACATGGCCACTGAAGAAAGGTTAGTATTCCCATCTACTCAGCTACAGTGAGGTTGAACCTGGAACACTGTGCTCAGTTTTGGACCCCTCAGTTCATCAGTGATGTGAAAAAAATAGGAAATGATCAAGGGAAGGCAACTAAGATGTTTAAACAGAAGGTTGAGAAACAATCTAGCAGCTGCCCACAAATGTCTGAAGAACTACAATGATGAAGAACTGGAACAAACCTCTCTTCAACAAGAAGAAATACTCTGCTTAGGTATTGTGAGAGATTTTTTCACCATGAAGACAGAAAGACATTGGAATAGGTTGCCCAGGAAGGTTATGGAATCTGCATCTTCAGAGATACTGTAAAGCTGAAAATGACTAGACAAAGCCTTCAGCAAATTGATTTTAACTAGCCCTGCACAAAGCAGGGAGTTGAACTGGATCATGCCAAAGTTATAGTATTCTGTATGAGCTCACCCAGTATTACATGACAAGGTATCCATGTGGGAAGTTGATCACACAAACATGCTACTGTGTGAAAAACTTTGAATGAAGACTACAGCCAGCCCCAGGACATAAACCAGTAGGAAGCTAGGCTAAGATAATGCAATCAACTGGGAATGGAAAAAAAAATAAAATAAACAAATGACTGGCCAAAAGATTAACTATTCTCAGAAATCAGTTCACTATTTTAAAACTACTCACTGTGAGACTGAGTCTATTGAACATTAGATGAAATTCAGAAAACCTTTAGCATTTTGGTCTTCTACTTTGATATGTAATGGGCTCATGCTATCATTATATTTTCTGTGCCCTAAAAAAACTCATTAAGGGATAGGAATCTGGATCAGGAACTTCCAATCAAGCTGTTTACCAACTTTCTTCTTGCAGTTAAACTTTACAATATTCTCGTGCCATATGTAGCATCTCTCAGAGAACCTACTGTCAGTCTAAGTTTCTGCACACTAAACAGATTTGTCCATATTTGCAATAAAAGCTGCTAGATGAATTTAAAAAGTTGAAACAACCTTCCCCTGTCTGCTTGCTAGGCTACATGGAAAGCATTGGTCTGCAGCCAAACCTCTTATCCACCCATCTTATTGACTCAGAAAGTGAGGTCATAGCACAGGGACAAGATCCATAAAGCTGCTACTTTGGCACAGAGAAAGGTGAGTAAAGTAGAATGGGAAGGTGTGAGTTACAAAATCTCACAATGCCTTTTTAGCACTGGATATCTCAAGATACTACTCATGCCTTCAGGCAATGAATCGTTCTTTTATAAGTCTGGTTGTTAACATCTAGTTTACTAACAAGTATTTTTTTATGTTCTGCTCCCAGCCTAAGACTTCCCCCTCCTCCTCCTGTGACTGTTGGTCTTCCATGCTCCAATTCAGCATTCTGCTCACCTATCTTCCCATCATTTTGTATTTCTCATTCTGTTATTCCTTTTAACTTAGTCTCTCTCAAGACAGATTAACAATTATATTTAATGTACTCTGTGTCAAATGTTAAAATAAAGAAAATCACCCAGGAGATACATTTTATTATATGGGTAAACTAAGATGATGTTTGCAATCTGCAATGACTTCTACAGTGTCTCCCTTTCTTAGCTTTCTTCAGTAGTTGGTGTTCTAACTGTATGTTTTTGCAACACCAACCATGATGTCCTGTCCATAGTGGAACACCATACACACAAAGCAGTACCACAAATTAATAACAATTGATAGGAGATAAAACTTTAGCATCTTAGTTTTGCTTACCAGAAAATGACCAAGGGAGGCATTTATGAAGTAGATCTCAGTGATTAGAAGTACACTTTTCTATTATTCTAGTAATATCATACTACAGTAAGCAAACAGTTTCAAACTAATTTCTAAACACTGAGAAACATCTTGGTGGGAACTGTGTTTGGAAGCAAGTTTAATGGTATGTTAATTTTAGTCTGACAGGCATCATTCTATGTGAAAAATATTGACTTTGCTTACTTTTTACTAGTTTTGCCATAATAGTGATTAGTTTATTTGTGGGAGGAAAGAAAAATTCAAAATTTTTGCTTCAGCACCCATTTTAACAATCTGGAACCTGATCTGTATCATTACATACCACTCGTGGCATTAGTTTTCCTGTCAGCTCTTATGTTGTTTACGGCTTTCTACCTGTTCCATAATAACATTCTGTTGCCATAGCAAACCCTTCAAACCTTCAAATTCTTCACTGACTTTTTCCAGATGTAAGCATAATTTAAAAACTGGGAAATAACCATCAACACCATGTACATTCATGTATGTATGAACACTCATAAGTGTCTCTGACTATTTGTGAACACTGGACATTTTCAAGCCTTTAAATCTAAAATTGCAGCTCAGCATCTTTTAAGTTTTATACATAAACACAGGCAAGCATCCTCAATAATGACAAATTTTCTAACACAGACACTCAAGACTCAGAATGTCTCCTCAAGCAACATGTTATCTGCAAGTGTTAACATGGGTATCTAGATGTAGACTTAAACATTCAAAATTTGAGAATTAGGCATTAATCTGGCTTTAAAGCCTTAGAATTAGATTGAATGTGTGCAATGGAAGATGACTAGAATTTCAGAAAGGAACTGAGTCAGAATATTTGCAATACAAACTGTTTACAAAATTGGTACAGGTATAACTTTAATTTTCAGGACTATAAATACATGTTGATGAAGAATTTTGGACATCTAACAGAGAGCATAATGGTACCAAAAAAAGATATACTGCAGAGCACAGTTCTG
Source organism: Vireo altiloquus (assembly GCA_013396875.1). NCBI lineage: Eukaryota > Metazoa > Chordata > Aves > Passeriformes > Vireonidae > Vireo > Vireo altiloquus. The sequence continues at coordinate 197,144 of VZRF01012847.1, read as the reverse complement.
TCTAGAGGAAATTGATTCTGTCCTTAAAAGAAACACTTTTTAACAAGAAGTTCATTTCCCTGACAGATGTCACAAAGGTGGTTTTTAATGATATCTGAACACTGCATTTCTAGCAAATGTGTATGTTGCATACAGGCAACAAAATTGTGTAGAGTTTATTTTCTCTCTCACTTTGAGGGCATTTTCTAAAGCCATTAAAGCACATTATAGAATAAACTGTAAAAAAATTTCTATAGTAGAGAGTTAGCAACAAAATGTAAGTTACAGAAAAGCATACAACAGAATAACAAAATGCAAGGAAGCAAAAAGCTTTTTTAAAGTTCATGGTTCTTTATCACACATCATTATACTTCAATATACTTTATATAAAGTTCCTTTTATTTTAAGTACTTATAGAGTAGCTATAAAGAACATTTCTAACTATAGGCTTAAGTGATATTTTACTGCTCTTTAACAGTTTAATTAAAGAACAGTGAAAGATGAAATGGATATCATGACAAATCCACAATAGTCTTACCATGTGAGTGCTGGTTGTCATTAGCTGAGGATAGGAAGAGAAGCAAGTAGCAAAAAGAAAAAAAGCACACAAATAAAATAGACCAAAATATCAATGGATAAAATAAATAAAATGCAAAAGTTCATAAAATTTGCATTCATGTGACTGCAAAGCAAGTAGAGATAGATTATTTTAAGCTGCTATATGTCAAAAATAATCAAACTATTAAAAAGCTTGTTATATTTAAGATCTTTTACGATCATTCATAACTACTCTACCAAGAGTCTTTTGGTATGTTAAACAGATATTCATTAGATGCATGTTAAGTATGAAACTGAAAGGTTACTGTATAAATTCAGAAGTAATACCTGGAATTTATGTTATATATTTTTCCTAATTAGTATCCAATCCTATGTCTCTGCTTACTGATACACAATATGTTCTACTGCATAGTTCAGATTTTGCTAAAGAGATAACCCATCTATCTCACTGTAACTCATAAAACAGTTATTGTCTTGCATGAAATATTGAAGAAAACAATTTAAACTATATTCATTTCACAACTGGCATTAAAAAAAATTACCATTGACTGATGAAATCCAACACTAACCTGTCCATTGCTGGTCACAACTGTGTTGTCTAACAATAAATAGGCACCAAAGAAAAATACCACAGCATCAAACACTCCTAGGAATGTCCAATAAATAAATTCACGCCAGCGCAGTAAAGCATTCTTGGCAACATCTCTGTGTGAAACAAGAAACACACATTCATTATCAGGTTTGAAAATCCCAGATAAATGAGATCATTCATTTTGTTTCTTGAAAACCACCACATTTCCACATTACGACCATCTACCACTTCAAATCTAACTCCTTCCTCAAAATGTCCTCTATATTTATTTTTATTTAATTCTTACTAAACCCTTTAACTGCTCCCTGTAATTCTGCTTATTTCAATAATGGCAAACTCCCTGTGCTCTACCCTTTTACTTTTCAATCTTTATACAGAAGGTATCTCTTTTACAGCGCTTGCTGCGCATGTCATGATCCACTGCAGATATTAAATGGAAACACTAGAGGTCTCTGGAGACTTTGCTTTATTTCCTCTAGGATACTTATATACAGACTATTGCAACAAAATAAAACATTACTATTATGTGGAATGTGAAACAAAGGGGTTGCAGTTGACTTGAAGCTTCAGGTCAAATAGGATTTCTTGAATGTTTTCCCACAAAAAACTACGGGATTTGTCAACAAAAGAACTCTTCATTAGCATGCATTTTCTTACCACAAAAAATTTTAAATGTTACAACTTTAATTGCTGTCCACAGAATGGGTATGTATCAGCTTGGTATATAGCATAAAACACATCAGAGTAAATCATGACACAGTTAAATAAAAACCCTGAGTTACAGAAACATTTACTGCCAACCAGTACTTCCACTATATGAACTTTAAAGTCTGTCTGATGACCATACAAAGTAATTTCTCCCCACAGATTAACAATAGAGAATGCAAATTCATATGTGGCCAACAATAGCCTCATCTGGCCCAGAACAACCAGTATTGCCCAAAACAGCTTAGTAATAGGTTCTGTTAGGTAACAAAACCCACAAGTTTCTGACAAATAAGCTCTGCTAGCTTTCATAAACCAAGAAAAGGTCTTCTGAGTTACCATTTCTAAATTAAAAACATTTAAAATATCAAAGAGAAAATAAAACCATTACTGTTGAGTTTCAACAGTAATATCTTGTAATCCTCTTCAATTTTATTGGTAAAAACATATCACTACATTGATTAACTTTTGGGCAGATAATGTTACTTCTTTCAAAGAATGCTTTTCCTTTGATTATCTGCTGTTACCCCTACCTGAAATGTACTGGCTTTGCAGCTACAAGGATCTAAACTGGGCACTGTTCCTAATTTAAATGGCCAAATGCAGTTAATTGACAAGAACTGTATTTCAAGTGGCTAAGAACCTAAACAAGTCAATTCCGATGCCCAGAAATGAATCAAGAATATGCAGAGAACAATGCTGGACACCACACAGAATACATCCTCTGATAAAACACTCTAACACTCAGTCATCTTTTCTTTCAGAATAAAACATGTATATAGAAAAAACAGCATTTTTTTTATATACTTCTGTTCCCCTTGTTTCCTCCCCATGGTTGGAGGAAATAAAGAGTACTAAAACAAATCCTAATTTGATTTTGTTGAACAGTGATTTCTATTTTGCTCTCACTCCCTTTGTAGCAAATGCATGGTGTGATTTGTAAATGCGCATGTAAAAATATATGTTTATCTATTGCCCTTTGTAGACCATGCACATGGTCTACAAATACTACTATTGCAGTATTTCTGATGTTCTACTGTAACCTTGTGGCACAGAAATCCTGAGGACTTCCATTGTAACAGACACAGATCCCACAACTCAACAGCCAAATTTTGGGGCACAGTGTTTTAATTTTACCTGTATAGGGAAGGCTCTCTCTTGAGTATGTCTGCACTGACATGTTGTTCCATTAGACTGTACAAGAGGATAGGAAGGGAGGTGAAGCTGATATTGTACAGTGTTAGATACGCAGTATCATATAAAGTCTGTAGATGGAAAAGAATTAAATCAACGACTTTTAATTCAAAATTAAATCTTACTTTAAAATTAAATCCTCTGCATGAGACTTGATTTAAAATGAATGTGGGAACTTCTGCAGGAAAAGAGTTATATTCCTCCAGAATGGAGGCAAACACCCCTGAACAGCTGCTAACTGATACAGGACACAACTCTCCACTTGTATCCCATTTGCCTGGAGGAAAAAGATCAACTATAAGATCCATTTCATGGACCAGTCTGGTCCACATACTGGCTCCTCCTATTGTTTCAACTTTCAAATCTAAAGTACTCAAACTGAACAGCAGATTCCTGTAGAGGCAGAAACTGCCCTCTGACACAACCACATATCCCCCTCCCCTTTTATCTTCTCTGTGTCTTTAAAACATGGAGATATTCTGAGAAGAAGCAGGAGCACTCCAGAGGTTTTTCAGCTGTGTGTGAGTGCAATGAGCTGTACAAGAAATGTCCCCAATGTGTCTTTGATTCTTCTTCTCACTGAAATGCTTTCTCATGTATGCATCATCAGTGTACCCTCAAACCTACCATGTCACCCCACAAAAACAGCTGTTTATTTCCCAAAACCTACTTGATGATCATTTATGCTGGAAAAATTGCTATCAAAATCCCCTTTTTGATTCAAAATTATATTTATCACTTAAAAGGATAAAAATCAAGCTAAATTTTCATCAACACATGCTTTCATATCTAAATCCTAATAATGCTCAATAAAAACTTAAAGTTTTCAATGGTCATTTGAAATGGAAACCAAAAGTGATAAAAATAGTTTTGTCATTTTAACTCCTCCTGGGGCTTGCTTTCAACAAATTCAAAGCAACAATACTATTTTCTCTGAATTAAACCCAAGTCTCACTCAATTTAATATTGAAAACATAAACCCTTTTCATCTAAATTCAGTCATCCATTCCTTTGTTTTTTGTTCCCTCATTCAGAAGAATGAAGAGGTAGATCTTTTCTGCACAAATTATATGAGAACAAGGGAGAAGAGAAAAACAAAAATTTAGGAAGGTGAATACTGGAGTCTTTCCTGAATGATGGCACTTTTCCGGTGAGCAACTGTTCTCTTTTCCTCTTTTTTTTCAGTTTTTATATTTTCATTTCAACTAACTGAATGCTGCTATTCATCTGAAATTTGTAATTCATACCAGTCCATGCCAAAGAAGACTAGTTTATTCTCTCATTTTTATTCTGGATTCTAAAAATGAACAACTGGTTCAATTACTCATCTTTCAGGATTCCGCTGTTCATGTCCAGTAGGCTTAAATCTAACTGACCGTACAATTCCCACAGACATTCCACTTTGCACTGCCATTTCCAAATTTTGTATTACTGTATTCCTTGACTTTAGCATTGCTTTAATGATAATTCATAAAACTGAGTTCTGTAACTTAACTGCAATTGCCACTGAAAACCATATGAACTAAAAGTAATGTTCTTCTTTGTGTAAACTAACACTAAATTCTCAGAAGGAACCTTTTTTTTTTTACTAAGAAAGCAAAAGAGATAACATGACATTGACGGAAAAGGATCAACTAACCTGTTGTGAAAACCCACAGAAGAACTGATATAAAAACTGAGGAAAAATGAAGCAGACATTCTGAAAAACAAAGTGACTGTCGTCAAGTGAAAAGCAAGCGCTAATTTATATACAATGCTATAGCTATGTATATCATAGTTTTATAAAACTAGCAATTGTGAGCATTGCAGGAAGAGTCACATCTTGCAGTAATGCTGTCAGAAAAAAACCACAATATTTTCAAAACAATCTTACAAGGCTACAGTTTTAAAAATCAAGGACAGTGAAATTGGGGATCCAGGAATATAGTTCAGTTAAAGCAAAGCAAATAAGGGACAATTCACAGGAGACAAACCATAATAAGCAAGTATGGATACCCTGGTTAGCATGGTTTCCAGCAGAGCAACTTTAGGATGTTTCTAGCTGTAACCCCAAATCTGATCCTCTCCCGATTATACATACAGTCAAACACCAGAACTCTGAAATACCCTGTGACGGTTCCTTCCCATAATCTTCCATTGCTTACCAAAAGAATTTGGATTGCATGCCAACATTCAGAAATAACAAAACTGTCTAAATACAGGGATGCTCACTATGAACTTTCTCCACCTACGCTATCCTGATGAATTTAGCATAACTTAATTTGCAGTAATTTTTCAGTTCTCAAATACTATTTCAAATGTGATTTAAAAGTCCACTATAGAGACAAACTGGAAGGTACTGGAAATAAGCAGACCAGTCTGAGATGGAATTTGTAGGATATGAAAAAATATGATAAAAATTTTCCTTTTAAATGTAACATCTATTACAGAATGTATCTATTTAAAGCTATTTCACTTCACGTTCAGAATAAAAACAATAATCCCATTTCAGCATTGGATCTGGTACTCGAGAAAATCTCTTTATGGAATTACTGCTGTTTTGTACCATTAGCTGCAAAAACTGTATATAGTTAGACAATGCCGTTTAAGTGTTTGAGGTTTATGAAATTAGAATAAGCATCCTCCTACCTTATAAAAGAAGTATTGCACAAGTTCAGATATTCTAATGTAATAAAAATGCCCATGAACAAGCAACATTTTTTTCAAATGTTTAAATTTAGGTATTGCATAGTCACTGTTTCTTGCTGCTTGACGACCTTCTTTGCCAATGATTCCTTTAAAAAAAAAAACAAAGAGGTGAAGCTCTTTCATAACTAAAGAACTATTAAAAAGATACCATTAATTGCAAAATTATATAATAATGCAATGATACTGATCTAATGGGAGATCACAATTGCATCTCATTCATTGTTCCTAGGATAAATGCACTAGAAGTTGTCTATTACACATAAATCTGATCCTTTGAGACTGCCTGTTTTAAAGACATGTAAGGTTTTTGTCATTTCACTTGAAATAATATACTGAGGAGCAGGCTTACCTATACCAACATGTGCTTCTAGAATCATACTGACATCATTTGCTCCATCACCAATAGCTAATGTGATAGGATGTTCTCTTGATAACTTTATCAACTTTACAATCTGGAAAAAAAATAGTGTTAGAAACTCTCCTCTGTAATGGTTTGGTTATTTTGCATAAGTGTAACATTAAATGTTACCAAATAAAAATTACCAAGACAGTTTTATAAGAAACTCCCTGAAGGGACACAAAACTAACATTAACCAATGCAACAACTATGTGAAGATCACAGTTTCTTCATACTACAAAGAATTGGTTCCAAACATTTTTTAAATACTTCCAAACTACTTTGAGAGAGACTGGACAGGAGGAACGAAGAGCCAAATAATGGAAGATGTTGTTGAGATTGCTTAATGCTGTATCAGTGCAGTAATAAATTAAGAGGGTTCCAGAGTGTACCATTTCAAAGAAATCCTGAAATGAAAGACTAAAAAACTCTGTATATATGTAAAAACTATTGACGTATAAACTGTTCAAAAATTTGACTTCAAATCCCTCCATCACAAATTATCACCTCTGTAAATTTGGTACCAAGTCAGCTGCAACTAAAAACTCCGACAAACTTCCAGACAGTTATAGTGCTGGCTAAATACATTTGTTAATGTGAATAAGGGCTATATATGCTGTACTGTGCACTAAAAAAAAACATGACCAGCTGAAAGAAAAATGAAATGCATATTCCAATACTTCTTTCCTTTAAAAGTTCTTCAGCTATCTTGAGGTGTTTCAGTAATGGAAGGATATGTTTTTGCTTGATACGAATTACAAATGCAACAGTCAGGTACACTTAAACATGGTAACACACACATTTTTTTTGTCTGGATCCTTCTTGGCTTTCCACTTATGTTAAAAACAGAGAAAAAATATCACCCTGCAATACTAAGTAACACAGGTTCTTGTATCAAACGAGTAGACTATTCAAAGCTTGTTAGGTTAAAAAAAGAGCAGTTAGCTAATTTAATAAATATGTTCATCTTAGCATATATCAACTATGAAATTTGAACAGTATGTACATAAACCAAATTCAGGTGCACAGCTGTGTGCTGTTCTAGTATACCATTATCTAAATTGTTTGCCAGCAGAATTCTTCCCCTCTCCTTTTTTTTTTGACTTTTTCCATTTTAGAAGATAGAGAAATGAATTGTAGCATCTTAAGTTATCATAGTAAGTCATACAGAGTATTAACCTTCAATATTAACATATGTGCTTGACGAACAAGCAATTATGGAATTAAACACAAACCTGTGCTTTTTGCAGAGGTGCCATTCGACAGCATAATACTGCACTGCAGTTCCTGCAAATTTCAAGAAAGAGATCTCTGTAGTCACGAGAGCTCCCATCTGGCCTTGGTTTCATTATTAATGATAATGCTGCTCCATCAATAATTAAACCATAATCTTGCATATCAGTTGAAAGTCTGTTCCGGGATAAAATATAAACTGTCACTGTAAAATTCTCAGACATATTTAAAATCTGGCAGTAAAAATTATGCAAAAAATTAATTAAAATAATGAGTATAGAATACCACAAAATTAATATACTTCTAAAGGAAATTCCTTGTATAAGACTGATATTTACAACATTTAAAAATTCTGGATTATGTTGAAAATATTCAGTGCTCCACCAGTTTGAACACATAAGTCTGATACCTCACTGACTTCACCAGTGACTATGAGTGTATAATTAATGACTTTTCAGTTTGGTTTGAAAAGGTTCCAAGAACTGCAGTGAGGTAAACCAAGCTGCAGGGAAAAAGTTAATTTTGTGGCACAGAGCAAAAAAAAGTTAAAGGGAAAGGTCTCTGGTACTCTGATGAGGAAATAATTTTCTTTCCAAGGGTCTACATTTACAGAAGCAAATCATGCCTTTAAGGAAATGCCTAAATGAAACCTGTTGGCCTGGATAGCTAAGGCCACTGTCTACATCTAGAGGATGGATATTTTGCCTCTAGTGTAGTGGCTAAGTCAAATACAAGTTTACTTTTATTTATAATATTCAAATATAATAATTATATATGGTTCCTATAATATTACAATATATTCTTATACATAAAAATCTATTAGCAGTATGCCTGTAGTAATTAGAGCATTGCTAGGAGTGTAACCACGGTCACAGGAAGTATTCACTACATATGCTGAACAATGGGGGAAGATAAGATGGTCTGGACTGCAAGAGCCATTTTCTGCGGCATCCAAACAAGTTATTTCAGAGTACCCTTGCATCTGCCCGCATTACACAACAGCCTCAGGCTCCAGGTCAACAGTGAATGTTGTACAAATGTACACTGAGGTTTATTTTTATTCTCTTTTCAGTGTTCCAAGGTTATACACTACTGTGCATGGGGTTTCAACAAACATGGCTTCACCAAGACCAGTGTTTGTGAGAAAGACACCATATTTATTAATAGGCATCTCCATCTTTTCTACTAGAACAGAAGCTATTTTTGGCAAGTAAGATAAAATAACAGTTCACAGATATCTCCAGCACTTTGCTACCATTGGCACAAATGGGGCAGTGCCATTGGTGTACAATGATATCAAAAGGTATCATTATGAAGTTCAAGCAATGTACTGAATGTTTGGTGTATTATAGTGAAATACTTTTAGCCTGAATCTGAACATACAGGTAGAATCCTGCTATTACTATATTAATACATTCTCCAGCTCTTGGGATAAATGCAAAACAAAGAAAAAATCTAAAGAATTTTAATATGTAGAAAACTGGCATTGCACAGAAAGTTAAATACGTTTGACCCCACCTTGTAAGGTCTGTGGTACTTAAACAAAATGTAGTACAGATGATACAGAGAAAAATGATTTATTTAAGTTAATATACAAATGTTCTTGATTACACGAATGGGGTATAAAGTGTAAGGAGAGCTATGAAAAATTATCTGGTCCAGAGATTTAAGCTGCAAGACTAAGAGTTATAGCAAATCCCTGCTAAAATGGTATCACAAATGCTTGTTAGCCTGTTGCTAACAATTTTATGGTGGAAAAATAAATACAATGTCAGTTGTGATTTTTCTTTTAATAGTTAAAGCACTACCAGAAACGAGATCAAGAACCATGACTGAACAGCTAAATTTATATAAACAAGCTTATACTTAATTGCCATACAATAATTCACACATTAGCAACAGAAACTGAAACATACTTCTGTTCTTAAGGTAATTGGTCATCATTTCATTGTTTGCAAAATGCTCAGAAGCCCATTTCTAGCTGAAAATCCAACTTTTTCCTTACCCTGAGAAGGTATCCCTGGTTAAGTTGCCATTGGGTACTACAATTTTTTTAAGATCAAAAAGCACATCGAGTAAACTCTGCTCCTCAATTTTCTTTGTGGTTAGCTCAAGTACTTGTGTATTTCTTCGGAAGAGTTTGCAAGCATAGCAAGTAGCTGCAGCAGTCTCCATTTTGTCTCCTGTCAGAACCCAAACTTTAATTCCTGCTTTCTGGAGTGACTCAATAGTGTCAGCAGCTTTTTCTTGTAGTCTGTAAAGTCAATTGACAAAATACATTGACAGATTGTTGGGAAATGAGAAATTCAGAGGTCTTTATTGAAAAATTTTCATTAACAAATAAAGAATTTCAATAGACGTTATCAAATCTAAGAATTTTCCCCAAAGTGTGACTCCAAAAATGTTTAGGGGACTAGTATATGTTTTGAATCTTCTTAAGACCTAAAGATTCTTCCTTCATTTCTCCAATACCTATTTTGTAGTCCTTTTCTACAAAAATTTTTGCCTATGACTTGATCAGTAAATTATTACATGCATGTAAATTGTTGAAATACATTGATTTTTGTACTCTTAACTATTGTTACTTACTTATTAGGTTATAAAGTTACCGTGTGTAACATTAGTAAGCTAAGGGTGTGGAACTGATTCAAATAAGGCGTTTCCCAAATAAATCTCTAATACAGAAAAAGAGTCTTCAATTACTTTGTCATCACCACAGAACATAAGACACTACGAAATGTACTAACCGATCTTCAACAGCTGTAGCACCAAGTAATATAAAATCTCTTTCTATCTTCTCATACACTTCTGCCAGTTTCTTGTCCCGGTCCCGAAGGGCCATCTTTGCATTCTGGAGCATCTTCTGTACATTGCTATATTCTTCTGCTGTGAGCTTTTTATATGCAACACACAATGTTCGCAGTCCTTCCTAAAGAATGCAATCAAAAGAAACAAAATGCATCTTACAAAATTCTTCTTAAGACTTCTTGCTGGTGTTTATGCTGGAGGATTTGAAAAAGGAACATCATGGAGTAAGTATAGACTGGCACAGTACGGCACAGACTGGGATATGGTTGAGCTTGATTCTGTGCTGCTCTGGAAGCAGTTACAACCTGATGGACCAACCTCAATCTTCCAGAAGATAAACAGCTCAGTGATCCAACCGGATATATTAGACTACAAGAGAAGGCAAAGTCAAGGTAAATGTTTCCTTCTCTATGTGTATAATTAGGCAGGATGAGTCAGAATAAATAATAGTAATATAAATAGTAGCTCTGTCAAGTCTGATTTTGATGCTGTGTTGCAGCAGATGCATGGACAGGGACCAAACAACATGAAGAGAAATGATAGTGAAAATCCAATTGTACCATTCCAGTCAAGTGAAAATTAGAATTTAGCTGTGAGTGTTTCAGACTGCATCAAACTTCGGGACTGTGTGATGAATAAGAAAGGGAGTATATAGATTGTCTAAGGTGGGGAAAAGCTTTTATAACACAGAAAAGTTTTGCCACCTCAGTTATATATTGCTCCTCACCACACCATTTAACTGGCACTTCAGCTTCCTTAACTTTAATCCAGTAGGTCTTTGTATAGTTTCTTATTACCAAACCAAGAAGGGCAATTATTAAAATAGCTCCCTGCCTCTTGTTATTGATAAAAGCAGGTGCCAGGTATTTTCTTTCAGAGCCTTCTGTATGTAGGAGCCAGCCCTATTTTCAATTATCCAGGATGAAAAAACAGCTGTTGATCTGGATTTCTTTCTTGATAGACATTGAATGGATATGATATGTAAATACTTTTTCAATTTCATTAGCCTCTTTTACTTGTAATTATCAGACAGCTGTCCCATATAATAAAGCCTAGTAAAGCACTTGGAGAGCTTTTTACTTTGAAATAAAAGCAGGTGACACTGTAGGGGCCTTTTTCCACATACCTGTAATAATACTTTGGTTTCAGTTTGAGTACTGGATGCCAGCAAATTATATGCCTTTTTTAAGACTGGCAGTCGTCCTGCATTGCAATGAGTTCTGAGTATTTTTTGACACAGCAAAATTCACTATTTTACAACTCCAAATACTACTTTTAGGTAAAACCAAGTTCTGATTTTTTTTTAAAGGTGATCAGCCATTTCATAGCTGATTTTCAGCAAGCAAAAATGTAAGATATGGATGATCACTGCACTGTCTCCCCAGAGCTTGTAAAGCACTCAAAAGCAGCAAATAACAATTGCTAAGGCTGAGGACTGAAACTACCAATGAGATTCAGAGCTTTTCACCTTTGTTCTATTCAAAAATTAGTGCAAACCACAATTGTGAAAATGTCATACTAATGAGCTAACTGATGACCTCTGGTTTAACATACAGTTGTGCATATCTTGCACCACAACTGCCATTTGGAAGATGAGATGGAGGACAGAAGCAAATAAGGGAGTTACACAGACTGCTATCCACAAAGCCTGAGTGAACCTTGGCATAGAATAACCTCGGTGCCTGTAAAGACAAATCTGTTAGCAGATAAAACAGGAGGTCAGAGCAGTTAATTTCTTTTTGACACTGATATCATGTGAACAGATGAATAAAATGGAATCTTACCACTGCATTGCGTTCTACTCGGGATCGTACTTGGTCAATTTTACCTTCTTTAACCCTAGGAAATATGGAGGAATCTGCTCCCTTACAAAACAGAAATATATCACCTAAAAGAGACAGCATATGGAATTCAAAATGACCAAATATACTTTCTTCAAAAAACATCCCAATTACTAAGTCTTCAAAATGTTTTCTTCCAACTTTTTTGTAACATTTGTACTATGCTAGTACCTGGTCCCTTATTTTATAAAGAAAGGCACACAGACTGTGATTAAGGCTTCACTCTGATAAATCTGAAACAAATTCAAGTGAAACAAAGAAATATAACAGAATGTGCAGCCCTACCTGTTGAAGATTTAACAATTACACTCATTCGCCGTCTCACAGAATCAAAACTCAAAACCTCCAATAATTCAAACCTGAAACAGAAACAGAACTATTTTTTACATAACTCTGCTTTTCCTAATCCCTAAACTGGTTATTATGACTTCAAGTACATGAATTAAACATGACTTTTAACATGGAAGATTACGTAGAGTAGTATGGAATATGGAATAGTACAGAATGAAATAGGAGGTTGCAAGTAAGAAATAGGGAAAGCACTTAGCTCCTAATTACTGGAAACAGAACTTGTGACGTCCTCAAGTATCTCCGGATGTATAGTCAATCTAATTTCTTTAAATAGAAGACTAGAAACTTTGCAGCATAGCACTGTACTGCTTATAAAGTAAGTTTCTGTGTATAATACTTAGACATAGCCACAGAACTTGAAATGCATGTTTACACAGAAGTTTTTATTTTATAGTTTTCTAATTTTTACTATCCTAATCTCACAAAAGTGCTGACCTAATTCCATAAATCTTGCTCACATGTTGAATGATAATTTATTCAAGTGAAAAAAAAATTTCTTTTTACTGGTTTTATACTTGCCATTATTTCTATGATTTGATTTTATCACATTTTTAAGAGGAAAAATGAACACAAGTTCACAAGCAACAGTTCTGTTGCACTGTTTTGATTTCATCAGTTTGTATACGTCTATCATTTACTCTCTTACCTATTTCCTTTAATCTAAGAGACCCTCTCTTTTACCAGCACAAACATAAGCAATCTAATCATTAATTCCAACTTTTTCAGGATTCGTCTCTGTCTAGAGCTGCTTGTTTAACTAGATCCTTCAGTCCTAAGTCCTTTTAACGCCCTAGAACTCAAACCTGCGCAAAGCTACATCAGGCCTATGTCTACATACTGTCACGCATTTGGGAGAAAATTCTCAATGATTACAGTGTTTTCTTCTGAGTCACCAAATGATACTGACTCCAGTTCTTACGAGCTGAGCCAAAAAAGTCTGAAGTAACCTTTGGGAAAAATTCTCCATATTATCTTAAAAGTGGGTAAAGTAACAGCAGGGTTCCTGTATTTGTGTCCAAGTGTTCCTCCATAGCTAGCAGAGTACCCAAGCAGGAAGATCCAGATATACAGCAGACTTAACCAGTAGATATCTAGATAAGTGTAAGGTAAATTTTCAAGGGTATGTACATCCCAAGGAACAGCTGTACTACTTCAATGTTACTGAAAATTTGACTCATATTATGGTCCACAAAATTTATTCTACAGATTACCCTCCTGTAAATTCCATGGATTATTTGTGAGCAACAAATTGGGTACATAGCATTTTCTATTAAGAATATATTATTTACCAATTATAAAACCATTAGGAACTATCAGATTAGGTCATGAATCCCACACCACACCTGCATTGTCATATTAATATTTTATACTGCATATAATGTCAAAAAAAGTGAAAGTAATTAAAATTACTATATTTTCTTTATTTAATTTATTTTTCTACTAAAACACAAGGTTCCTGACTTTCCTGACTTAAAATTCATGTATAAGGAAACAATGGTTTATTAAACAGTTCAATTAAAACTCATTATCAGTCTATTTATTGTATTTTTAACCACTCACTTTTCTATGTTATTTTCCCGATTTAAGATCTCCATAAAATTGTCCTTCAGCCTTAGGTAGGTGTAACCAAGTCTGTAAAATGAAACAGATGCAGAGAATGAATACAACAAATATATAATTATCTGCTTTAAGCATGTCATAAGGATTTAAGACTTGGCCCACAACAAACCAAACCCAAAATCCCAAACTATTTTTAGTTGATTTTAGACTATGAATAATCATGAACTCACGTTAAGAAAGCAATCAGCTGTAGATTACTTAGTGTTATTATGATTTTTGTTCTGAAAACAATTTTGAGCTTCAGTAATAGATCTGTAGTTTAGAAAAGTATAATACCTAAGTACAGACATACCTTTGTATTCCTTCAACTAAAGCAACTTCATCAGGTGATGATGATATATATATACAAGATCTTCTTGAGAACCTGTTTTTCTTCAAACCATCTACACTGTCATCATCCTTTACCTGAACAGTGTGGCAAAGACAAAGAGCTCGGAAAAATAGTTCCTCTCTCTCCTGAAAAATAAAAGGAATGGTTATCACTTTCAAGTGTTATCACTTGAAAACTCTTCTTTTGGAAGGTGATCAATGTCACTGGTTACTAGAGATTAAATCAGACAAAGGCAGGTTCCTTTAGGGGGAGCCAGGTTTTTCCTTGTGGTAACCACAAGATTGTGTCACAGTTGCTTGTACCCCTAAGATTGCTATACAAGTCAGGTTGCTGGGATTGCCATGCAAGCTAACGATGCCAAAAAAAAACCCAGTGTGCTTCCTCTGAGTGCCTAGATGTGGCTGAAAGGTGTTTTTTCTTTACTTTTGCTTAGACCTTAACAACTTGTATTAATTAAATACTAGTCAAGGTATAATTTAGAACTCCTGAGTACACACAGAATGATGTAGTATCTAAAGCAGAGGTCTTATTAGCAGGATTTACAGATTTCAATCTCTTGAGCAGCTTGAACACCCCTTGGAACTATAAAAATTACTGAAGTGCACATAGTTTGGCAGCTCAAGCCAACCATTTCATACGAAATTTCAGATAGTTTGGTAATGACAAAGCTCCTGGCACCAGAAGTAGATTTCTATTTCATGGATACCTGGCTGTGTTTTACCTATTCTTCTGTGCTGTTAAATACAAACAGTCTGTGCCATTGTGATTCCAAGATAAAAACACAGCATACCTCAGGACCACATTATGAGGGCCACAGGTGAGAGACATGAGGCTGCTGAATTACACGAACATATTTGAAGAGACCTTATTCGTCGTAGTGAAGGAAATGATATGAAGTGACTGTGAATGATACGATAGCATACTGATATAATAAAAAAATACATTGTACTTTGGCTGTGATTATCCTGGCCATATACACCCTGTTCACCTGTTGACATGTGAAGACTCCTGAAATTTCAACTAACTCTGCTTTACACAGCAAATAGCCACAATACATGCTGTAGATAGCACACTTCAGATGTGGCTAAATTAAGTAATTCACATTTTAAAGTAATTTAATTTGATCATTGTCTCAGAGTGACTTTATAGTGTATCCCATATTGTCTGCCCTATGCCCACAAAATGAATCTTATGCCTTTATGTGCCTTTAAACTGAGCCTGAGAGGGGAAAGAAGAAAAAAAAAAAACAGCCAGAAGAACTTTTTTCAAAGCAGTTCTGTGCTTCAAGCTCACTACTCCTCTCTGTTGTTTGGTTGCTGTTGATAGTGATAGGGGAATGATAGCTGCTGTGGCAGAGAGGGGAGGAAGCACCTTCCTTGCTTTCCAGCCAGGCTCTGTTTTCTTTGAAAAAAGAAAAAGAGAGTTTTTCCTGAAACTTTAGTTTCTTCTTCTTCTCTTCTCAACTTGTCCAAAACATCCAAAACCTCACTGGGAGGCCTTCCACTGACCTGCAGGGTGGGTTCCCCATGCCAACCCAGCTCCAGGGAAGAAAGAGACCACACCCAAAAAAACTTTAAAACTCTTCCAAGTTTCTCTCCACAACAAAAAATTTTATTATTTAACATTATTATTCTTTTCTTGTGTATTTTTTAAACAAATAAGTTTTTTTCCTCTTCACTTTCCCTTGAAAAAATATTTCTTTTCCTGAACCTAATGGTGAAGAGGTAACTACAACTTACTTTCTACCAAAAAATATTCTCCATTAATTTTTGTCTCAAACCAAAACAATCATAAGCCATTCTCTGGCCCCATTTTCACTCAGTGATGGCTAAATAAGTGCTTGCACTAAGCCCCCATTTTCCCCTTTGAGGATTTTCCTGTCTTGCTTTCCCTGTTGTAGCTAAGGTTAAATGGAAACGAATTATCTATGTCTGTACCTATTAACCAGAGAAAGTTCTATATCTGGGTTTTAGTTCAGCTTTACAGCTGCATTAAAATGAGAAACTTCCCATTAAACCTTTAAATCTTACTCTTAAGTAGGAAATGAAAATGTCTACACAGTTATCTACTTTGAATAGTAAAATTCAAGAATGTTGAATTTCTAATATTACCTTCATTAGTACAGTTCAATTTTCATTTTCATTGTAAAAAACCAAGAACATAGAGTTATCATACCTTTCCACTACCTCCTGGAGATGAATCAATCATATCAATGCCTGTGCAATCATGGAGGATTTGTCCATTGCAGATAACATGTGGTACATAAACATGCCCTTCAATGCAACATTCTACGAATTCCATGTTGTTCTCCGTTAATGTTCCTGT
Source organism: Vireo altiloquus (assembly GCA_013396875.1). Classification (NCBI taxonomy): domain Eukaryota; kingdom Metazoa; phylum Chordata; class Aves; order Passeriformes; family Vireonidae; genus Vireo; species Vireo altiloquus. The sequence goes on along the minus strand of VZRF01012847.1, from coordinate 180,522 downwards.
TTTATCTGTGAAGACATACTCAATCTGCAAATGAGCACAAATTAAAAACAGCAGAAATGTGAACAGAGATTTTCCAACATCTCTGAACAAAACTGAGTTTCTTACTGGGTTACATTTCTTACTGGGTTACACCTTCCTTTAAACATCTTTATGCTGTTTCAGAAAAGGAAGACAACAATTTCTTTTGGCAGTTATCTTCATAGAAATATAGGCTCTGAAATATTTTATCCTACAAGAGTATCAAGCAATGCTATCTTTTGCCTCATAACACATATAAATAATGTGTTTCAACTACTTCCATTCTTCTCTCTAGGTCCTTTTTCCTTTTTAATGTCTTTCTTGCTGCAAGAAAGATATTTATAGAAACAAAATGCATTCAAATTTCATTTCCCAGGGATTATTATTTAATGCACATGCCTGGATTTGGATCAGTTACTGTCAAAAAAGTCTTTAGGGTAGTATCAGAATTCCAAACTACAATTATGTTAGTTTAAATAAGGATTGTGGACACATACAGTTATACACATGGGTGCTGCAATTGCCCTGGAAACACTCATTTTGTCTCAATATTGAATTTCTCATTAACTTTATCTTTTACAATGAGCCCCAGTGCTTAAGTCTAACAACATTAAAAATAAACCCAAAATCTGAACTATAAACTAGAAGAACTAGGTTCGCTCAATTTTGGATCCTGGAAGTAGGTATTGTATACATGCTGCATGTAATATTTGATAAACTAAGAGAATGAAGTAAGGTAAGGAACTAAACTCCGAAAAAAAGGCTGTTATTTAGAATTTATCAGATTGTTTATTGAACTTCACCATTTATGCAGTGCATTGAACAAACTTTCTCTCAAAGGCATCATTAATTATGCAAGCTTTCCACTGAGATTAACTTTTGTAAAATTCAGTAATCTGAAAAGGCAAATGCCAAATTTTCCAGTATTTTTTTAATCTGTGGACAAAACATTCATAACTCAACTTTTTTCAGAGTGGATAGGATTTATATGGATTTTTTTCATCTCAACTTCTGCACTCAGTTTCATAATACAAGTTACAAAATGCTATCAATCAAAGGTCTTTTAGTCATTTAATGTGTTGCTTTGTCATAGTGTTTCCTCATTTTCAGACAGATCCTCCTGTTTCACTGGGCACCACTGAGAAAATCCTGGCTCTACCCTCTTAGTACCCTCCCACTCAGATATTTGTATACATTGGTAGGATTTTCCGTGAACCTTCCTTCCTCCAGGCTGGACAGTCCCAGCTCTCTCTACCTTTGCAGAAGCCATGCAAAGTTCAGTCCCTTGCCAGTTCCTAGGCTCCATCCAGTATGCCCATGTCTCTGTACTGGGGAGCCCAGAACCAGCCACAACACTCCAGGTGAGGCTTGGAGAGGGGTAGGATGGCCTCCCTCGACCTTTTGGCAACACTGCCTAATGCAGCCCACGGTACCATTAGCCCTCTTTGCCATAAGGACACACTGCTGGCTCATGTTGAACTTGATTTCCATTGGGACTCCCAGGTCCTTTTCTGCAAAGCTGCTTTCCAGCTGGAGTGCCCCCAGTCATCCAAATCGTTGATGTTCAGGATGGGAGTCAATACTGGCTGTATTGACACTGCTAGATAGTGGCCTCCCACTTTGCACTGCTGACCACCCTCTGAGCCTGGCTGCTCACCCCCTTTCACCTCACTGTCTGCTCGCCCAGGTAGTAATTCATCAGATCCTCTTTGAGGATCTTACAGTAGACAACATCAGCTGTCTGCCATAATAATGAAATACCTTGTACCACTCTTAACGCAAATAGGTATGCATCCTTAAAAGCTTTATTACCAGTTTGACTAGAAAAAGAAAGAAATACAGCATCTTATTTATTTATTTGAAAAACATAAAAACATTTTTAACTGAGATCTTAAATACTTTCTCAAAAAAAATTTATCTGTATCTGTCTCAAAGTGATCATTTTCTTAACACAGAACATAATTTCTTTTCAAAAATGAGAATGACGATTGTTTTAATGGATGAAACTTGTGTCTGGAGACACAATGTCAGTCTAGTCAGACAAAAAGGGGAGTTTTTTCCATCTAACTTTTAATCTAAGGAAGCTAGATGCTTATATAATTTCCCTCTGTAATCAATGGAGAGAAAGTGTTTATTCCTTAATAATATAGTTATATTAATTAAATTCGACTGACTGGGTAAGGAATCAGAATTTTTGATTCTGAAAATAAAAATATCTAAACTTTTATTTTTAAAATTAATCAGCACTAAAGAAAATGCACATGTAGCTGTAAAAAAACCCCAAAATAAAACAAAATAAAAAAAACCTTTAAGTAACAATTTTAAAATAAAAATGTACAGTAGAAACAGTTGAAAAAAAATTATCATTCAATGAAATTTACCTGTCCCAACTCTTCATTGAGGTCAGAAGTATTCACCAGTGGTCCTTCACCTGTATCCTCATCAAACATTTCCTCATCCCATGTAATGAAATAAGAACCAAGAAATTTCTGCATTTCCACAGTGACATACATGGATACAGGAATAATGTAGTTGAAAAGAACCATGAATGCAAGGAAGTCTGTAAAAGCTTGAAGAAACTGCCAAAGAAAGAAGATGAAAATATTGATTTTTCACATGCCATTAAAGACTGCAAGATTACTTCATGTATTTACAAATTGGTTTTTTCAAATAACTTTCAAACAGTGAGCAACCATTCATAGCTCACAGTTCAGCATAGGATGTACACCATGATGATTTATAACATCACAGCTGGCATGAAATTGAGCTTTTTATTTTAAATTTGCATTTTTCTTTAAAGAGATACAGGCGTAGAATACTGTTAAATAGCATTATTGTAAAGTTCTAGAGCAACTAATGAGCATGGTGAAGATTTTTTGGGGAACAAGGGAAACATTAAAATGTACATTCAAAAATTACCAGAAAAATAGATGCAAAGCAACTCCTTCAAGGATTACCAAATTACACAGCTTTCAGGCAGCGTCTCATAAATAAGTAAAGGGTTTCCTTTCCCTCTCTCAACACCAGCAGAACATATACACATAACCTGGCTCAATTTTTCAGTGGTGGAGACTTGGTGGAGCTACAGTCAACCTGCTGAACAGGTTGAGACAGTGCTACTAGTGGTAATGAGAACTGTGGAATGCCTGGCTAGCATGTGCTCCTCATGAATTTAGGGTAAGGAGGCAAATTTTCCCCAAGTCTGATTGGGAGGATTTAGTGAAATAATACTGTGCTTTCTGTAGAGCACGGTTCAGTTCATTACTTGGATCATCTGAGTATCCATTCTGGACAATGTCCTTGCTCCTCTAAGAACATCTGGCACTGGTGACTGACACTCTCTGATGCCCCAAGTGCTCACCACAGAGCAATATGAAACGCAGCTTTTGAGGGGCAATTTTATGGAGATTCCTATAGTGGATTCTTTTGAACATCTCCCACGGGACTGCCGATAGCTGTCAGATTCCTTCTAGCCCTGTATTTCTCTGCAAGAGGTAAATTCTTTAGTAATTTATATAAATAACTGGCAATTCCAAAACACTTCCATGAAGCTTTTTATACTAAACCAGACATTTTCGCATCAGTTAAATACACATATACAACTTAAGGGCAAAAATTTAACATACAACCTTTCTACTAGTACACTATCACCATTGTTAGCAAAAAAAGCATGGCTTCTAAGTAAGGAGGCTTTATATACTTTTTTGTAGAATCTCTCTAAATTAAGGGAATTTAGAAAGTTTAGGGAAACTTTCTTGGTATTGTAAATTATTTCCATACCAAATTTCTTTTCCTTTCAGGCTCTGTTTTCTGATTATACCACGGTTCATCACGAAATGGATCACTCTGCCAGGCATACTTCAGAACAGTATTTATTAGTGCTTTACTGACGAGAATACAGAGGTATACAACAAGAAATACATTCATTGATCTAAAAAAAAAAAAGGCAAAATAAGAATCTCATTAACATATAAACTACAGGTTTATTAGAGAATGTTACACTCATACAGCAGCCTTACACTTGCTGCAAGTCTAAAAAGGCTAAGATGTTAAATAACCCTTCCAAAGTGCTTTTCCAATGAAGAAAAACATTACTGAGGACCATTTTCTATTTAAAATGTTAACTGCTATAATTGTTTCCAAAATGTGGGTGACACATTACCAAAATTAGTGTATTCGTGAAAACAATAGCATGGATAGAATCACAGCAGAATAACTGGGCTTGTATCTGCAGACCTTTTCATGCCATTTCTCTGAATCAATAAGATCACTCACATAAGTACTTTTATAGAAATATAAAACCAGAAAAGAACACTTTGCTATGTAGCTGTAATGTTTTAACTCTAGGCAGACCTAAAAAAAGAGCAAGAACATTTTGCATTTAAGATTACATTTTCATTAATGATGGGCAAGAACTAAAAGCCATGGGTTATACATCAATAACAGTAGAAGGAGACACATCATCATTGCTCAGTCTCTGTGTAAGAGAAGGGCTGTCAGCTGGCCAGTACATCTTGCCTCAATCAATGACATTTTGTTTTTCACAAGGTTGGGCACCTTACTCAGAGCTGATGATTTCAGATAGCAGAGTAGGAATAGAAAATAGTCTCTACTATGAAAATAGTAAGAAACCAATGTCAGCTCACTCCTTAAGGATAGCATTGTCTTACTTTCCCATCATATAAGTCTGTATGGAACTTGCTACTTTTAGCTAAACCATGGAAAACATACCACAGAGACAAGCACTGTTACTGCGGCTAATACAAAGAGAAGTGCATTAAAAAAGTTACTTTTACTGAATTCCAAGACTTCATTGCAATGAAAAGCATTGAATGCTAGGATAAAAAAACCCGCAGCCTTGGAAAAATGTCAGTAGATGTACTCTAACTAGTGAAAGAAAAGGTTTATGAAACAACTAAACATCATACATTGAACAGCTAAGCATTAATTCAAAATGGCTTTATTTTTTTAAACATCTGACAGTAATAATTCAATATTGAGAACCCCATTTATGTGGTGTTACATGCTTGCATTTTAAATAAAAAATTATTTAAAAAGAAGCAGATTTTAAGTCTCTATCTTTTTTTATTTAAATCAATGAAACATACATTATTAAAGGAAAAAAAAATCTGATTAGCACCATTCAAACCCCAAAATAAATATTGGAAATTTTACTTCTCTACAGCAGATCGCTTCTGTGATTTTGACTGGTAATTTAATGCCATCTTAGTTTCCATGCCAGTGTAGATAGCAACACCTGAAATTAGACAACTTGTTTTACTAAAGATTGAACAGTGCAATAACTTCAACAGAGCAATTCACTAGATTATTATACACTGTCACTTCCTTAATTCTTTAGTCTGAAGAAAAACCCCACAGATTTGGATGATAGCCCAAAGTTAGAAATGGCTTTAATATTCTGGTAGATAGAGAGAAATTTTATGCAACATTTACATCCCATTCCAGTCACTGCTTCCAACTGCTAAAGTGTTTCTATGTAACAACATTATATATTATTAAAAACTAAAACAAGTGACTCAATAGAAATCATAAGCCCAGTAGTAAGTGTAGACTTGTAATCTTGTTTGGTGTTTGCTTATTACTTCAGGGTCCATTAAAATAGTCAATAGAAATATTTACCAAAGATTTTTTCTGTGTTTTTTAAAGTGGCTCCTCTAAGAAGCAGATTTTCAGATCCTAATGGCCTGCAAAAGGTAAGGATTACAAAATGTAAACATTTAGAGGAAAACATCAGACCTTAGTGGAAGCCACATAAAACAGGAAATTAGTTTTACTACAAAACTTTTATTTTAACGAACTTATAAGGCATATTTAAGATTTTAAAGTGAAAATTAAAAACAGATAAATAGATGCCTAAAATTAAGCTCACAATTTCACAATTCAAGACTTAAACCAATGCACCTAAATGCCACAAATGTAGGTACCCAAATAAAGACTCAACATCCTAATTGCACAGCACATATTTTTAAAAATATTAATTCTAGTATTTTTTAAGCTTATATAAACTATAGTCGTCTGTGTTAGAACTACTTAAGTACAATACATGCATTTTATTTTTAGTATAAATGGCATACAATATATTTTTGATACTTGCTGTAAACATTTCAAAAATGCTGATAAATATAGGTAAAATAATTTATTGAAGAGTACAGGAATTAATGTAAGTTTAAATAATATTTTGGAACATGATATGCACACTAATCATCATACGAGTTCAAAACCAAAGACTACAGATATACAGCATGCAGAATTGTCAGATTCTATCTACACAGCAATTTAAAAAAAAGGTATATTCAGTGTTTTCAAATGTTATTCAAAGTGCACTAGTGGTATGCAGCTCCCAAAAAACCAAGAAACTCCAAACAAACAGGGCCACAATCCTGAGGTAAAACCTGAAACTAGTTCCAAGAAACTAGTGGAACAATGTTACATGAATGACCCAGATCAATTGACAGTTTCCATAGCAGATTGTGACAGAAAATAACAGTGTACAAACACGCTGAGGTTAGGAAGGCACTTAGCCAGCACTAAGTAACTCCCCACATGCTGGCATCTAGGATATCACCCCAGCAAGCAGCTTTCCCTCCTAGTGCTTTGCCTCTTTGTGGCAAGGATCAGAACAAAATCAGCTACAGCAAGTTGGATGCTGCCTTCCTTGAACACACAGCACTATGGACATTTCAGACAGAAGTACAAACACACTCAGTAAAATTAAAGACAATCATTTGACATGTTCAAACCCTTCAAAATCTAAGAAGAAAAATGAAATACACAAGTGATACTATTCATATTGTTTAGCGCACTAAAAATCTCACGCTAATGGGGCAATGTTGTACAAGTGCTGTCAAAATCATAGGATTCTGAAGTCGAATAAAGACAATAAAATTGAAGTTGAATAAAGATAACAAAATACTAAAGAAGAGAAATATGAGTAGAAGATGAAATATTTATTATATATGAAATAACAGTCAGGAGTCTTCTAAGAGAAAAATGTTCTATCACTAAGACAAAGCAGCACAATATTGGTGAACCAAAGCTAATTCTCATTATTGATACTTATTCTACTGTGAAATGTTTAAATTTGTAGAAATTCTGGATTTCCCCACCTTGCAATAGGCTCATTCCTATCATGGTAAACATTTATTCGACCAACAAATCTGAAATGGAAATACACAAGTAGTTTAACAGTGCTGCTAATAGATTATTTGAGAAATATTTTCTAGGAAGTACTTGTCACAGAGAACATTTTACAACTGAACAGGCTTCAATTATGCAGAACATGAACATAAGGGATACATATAGATATACACCTAAAATATGTAAATATGAAAATACACAGAATGATAACTTGATATAAATTTTGCATATATAGAGGTCTAAGAAATTATAAAATTAGGGATAAATCTTATAAGTAGACCCATGAGCAAGAAATAAGAAGCCTTATTCCCGAACCTGCCTGAGGTAAGTCAGTGTAATTACTATCTTTTACAACATCTAAAGCCTACAACTGAATTAAAACCAAAGCAAACCAAAGCATAGAGCTAGTAAATAATTCGCCATCTGAATATCTGTAAGTACATTTTATCTATATGTGATGGCTTGACCCTGGATAGCAGCTAAGCACCCATCAGCCCCTTGCTTGTTCCCTCCCCAGCAGGATAGGGAAGAGAACTGGAAGAGCTAAAGCAAGATCTTAACAGTGTAATAAGTGAAGGGAAAAAACCAAGTGACACAACAGCAAGCAGTCACCACCTCCCATGAGTCTGATGATGTCCAACCAGTCTCCAAGCAACAGCTGCTTTGGAAGACTGCCCCCTGCCTCCTGGCTTTATTGCTGAACATGACACTATATGGCACTGAACATCCCTCTGGTCAACTGAGGTCAGCCGTCCTGGCTGTGTCCATCCCCAGTCTCTTGCACACCTCCAGCCTATTTGCTGGAGGGGCAAAATGAGGAACAAGAAGTTTGACACTGTGTAAAAATTTGGCAACACTAGCTAAAACCGTGGTGTGCCATTAATGCTGTTTTAGTCTCAGAGCAACAACACTACACCACACTGACTGCTGTGAAGAGAAATGGCTTCATTCCAGCCAGGCTCAGTACCCTGCATTTGCAATACCACTGTCCAAGTGGATAACCTAATGCAAAGGGGATTAAGCTGGACATTAGTGTTCTCAATGGTACAGGAAACTGTGGGGAGCTGGTGGGCCTGTTACCCCGAAAGGGAACCTCTGAGGCTCAGAGGAGTGGTAACCTGCTTAGAGAACATACAACATGGGAGGGCCACATCTAAAGACAATAATGTACAGTTGGTTATGATGCAGCATGATACATGTGCCTTTGGAAAAAAAGCTTCATTATTGTTTTGTTGAGAGGCAAAGTTTCAAGTAAAAAATCAGCAGAGATAAAAGCTGACTACCAATAAGCATTTTAATTATTTGTGAGTCAACAGCTGTTCCAAAGAATTCCACCATCTAGAATGAGTTTCAACTTCCAGTCATTCACTTTGAGAACCAAGTATTTAAAAAAAGGATCAAGCAAGTGATGGACTTGATATTCTGAAGAATTTGTTCTCAAGCATATTTCTAAACCAGCTTCTTAATCACTAAGATCAGGGAAAAGAGATGCCTTCTCACCTCAGAAATAAGCAATGTTTTTTCTGCATCTTCCAACAGTATTTACTGTCAAAAGAGTGAATTTTAGCTGAACATATTGTCTTTTGTGTTTTATTTCAGCTATTTTTTACTGTGGCAGCAAAAACAAGTGTTCTCTCAATGGCATAGGACCTTTTGTATTACTATTAAGAAAGAAACTTTAAAAGAGGTTTCTCAAGATTTATCATTAGGTTTAGTGGAATTGTGTACAGTTCTTTTGTAAAATATAGAGTACTGTATTACTTTATACAACTGTAGACATTCTTTTTCATGTGCTGCATTAAAGTGTTTTGCTAATCATGATGGCTTCATGCTGTCATTAGTTAGTATTTCAAAGCCTGTGGTGCGAGGCTTGTCGTTAACAACAGCAGATGTAAATCTGTATTTAAAATACTCTTGTCAATTTAAATTTTTTCTGGCTAACGTCCTGTCAGATCTGATTAGACTGACAGTGGATTTACTTTGTAACGTGACTGATGAATTTCTCTACCAGGAGTAGAAGGGCTTGCCATTTACTTATTGTTCATTTGTGCTAGAATGTTACTATTATCTTCAATCAACAATTTCTTTGCAAGAGTCTTTTTAAGCCACTTCAGAATTTTGTGAGTGTTACTTTAGATAAAACTAGGTAATATAACCTGCAAATCCATTTAACTGGGTACACATAAATGACAATACTTTTCAATATGCTGAAGGCAAAGGATTGAGTACCACAGGCAACTTCTCCATATTGTAAAAAACAGCCTCTTCCTCTGGAGAACCTCATGAACTGCATGTGACATACAGAGAGAGTATGGGTGCCAACATCAAGAAGCTAATGCAACATACTAAGCATTAGTAGAGCTAAATTTCTTTCTTATTTTTGTATTAAAAAAAAAGAAACTGCAATTCTAAAATTTTTGTCACATTCCTCAGTGGACTGCTTTGTGCCACCCCCTCTGCAGATCACTATCCCAGAGCACATCTAGGGAACTAACTGCAGAAAAGGAGTATGGATGGAAGACCTACCTGACTTCAAGCTCACTCTGGGGCTCGTTCTAACCAGAGAGATACAGCCAATTCTTTTCATTATTATATTTTTATGATTTATTGCTAGGGTACCTTAAATGAAACAGGTAAGAATTATTTTCTTACTTATAAAGGTCAGGCTGAGGTTGTTCACATTCAATGGTAGCATGTAGTGCATCAATTTCTTGTTCATTGCGAAATGCCTTTGTGTCTTGAACAGCATAGTAAGTCTGGAAGGAATAAAAACATGTAAATAAAATTAAAAAGGACAGATATACAAGACATTAATTTGTACATATACTTCAGTTCAGCCTGAAATTTACTAACTTTTATGTAAGAGCTCATAATTCAAATAAGTTGCACCTCTAAATGTTCCTAGGTGGGCATCTTCTTGCATGGTCTTTTCCAGTAAGTTTTTAAAATGATTCTACATTTATGTGCAAGTATCTTTCAGGGTATTCATAAATCAGGTCACTGTGAAAGCATTTAAATTAGATAATACACAAAAGGTTAGTGTATTATCACTGCAATCTGTGTGCCTATACTGGACACAGACAAAATCACAAATAAATGTCTTAAAACTTTTCATAAAATAATATTACTTTTAGAGAAATGAAGTCAGATGGTAGAAACACAAATTACACAAATAAGTGTACCTGCTCACTCATATAAGCATGAAGTCATATTGTGATCTGTGTCAAAAATTAAAAGCAAACTTTGCCTTAAAAAGAAAATGTAGAATATTTAATTACTTTGTGACTGGATTCACCATCCAAACTAGTTGTTGTAACAAAACATGTTCCATCTCCTCTACTACTTGATAGGAATATTAAATCACATGGGAATTTTTCATCTTCTTTTACCATTACAATATCTCCAACCTAAGGAAAAAACACAAAAAAAATAAAATGCACGTAAATTTCAGATTTCCAAACTAAAACCTAGATTAACACCAATATTTTGAAAATTCAAAAATTTTCATTTACACTAGGATTTTACCATAAGAGTAAAGAACTACAGAAATAACTCTGGAAAACTGAATTATACCTTGTGGAATGATTGAGACCTACTGTTTACGGCTTTTCTCTCACAATAACCATCTTGCAAGTACTGTCTTATTAAGTTTTGTAACATTATTTGAGAGATGGAAGACATCTTCCTTAAGACTAAATACAAGAAAACTGTTTCAAAACCACCAGGAGATGTGAGCTGCTCTCATAGGCTCATGAGGATAAACATGTAGATATTACAAATATTACAATTAGCTGAAAAAGCCAACAATTCCAAGTCTGCTGATGAAAACGGGGTACATTTTTAGCATAATTTAGCAGAATTGTGACTAGAAGTTCATCCTAATTTTATCCATGTTTAAAGGTAAGCAAACTAACTTTTGTTCATGGAAACACAGGCAATATTTTACAGCACATTAGAATGTCGCAACAGAACAGCCAATCAATTACAAATTCAAAATATTCAAGAATATTGCAAATCATTCAAGAAAAATGGCTTTTGTGATGTTAAACAAGTGGCAAAGACAGTCTATGTTCTAAGAATATCAGGGTTTTAATAAAAATCCCATCGAAAATACATAATTTTTGCAATTTTTCATGTAGGTCAACATCTGTTCAATATACTTTTATGTCATAATTTATTAAAGTAAGACTCAGCTTAATCATTGTTCTTGTTATATGCTTATAAAGCTAAATTCCACTATCCTTTGCAGTTGGCAGGAGTCACTTAATCCCAGTTAAGCAAAACAGTGATAAAAATCAGCAATACTAACTTCTAAAAATAAAATTTTAGGATTATGATAGTAAATGAGATTTATCTAATTGTAGATACGAAAGAAGCTTTTTTTTTCCCTCAACCAATAGCAATGGAAAATTGCAGATTGTACATATGGCACAAGAGAACCCAAACTCTAAGCATATTTGCAACAATCAGATAAAAAATACTCATTTTCCTCAACCCAAATGGAAAAAAGTACTAGTACATAGTCTTAATAAAATTTAAAAGGGGTTCCAACATTTGCCACTAGGTCAGCTAAGGATGCAAAGAGGGCAGGTTCTTTCTGGTGGTGCCCAGTGACAGGGCCTGAGGCAGTGGCCACGACCTGGAACATGGGAGGGACACTTCATTTTCATTGTGTGAGTGACTGAGCACTGGAACAGCTGCCCAAGGTGGGTAGTGGAGTCTCCCTCCTTGGAGAGACTTAAAACCTGTCTAGATAGGGTCCTGAGCAAACAGATCTTGGTGGCCCTGCTGGAGCTGGGAGTTGGAGCAGGAAATCTCCAGAGACCCTTGCCAATCTCAACCATTCTCTGATTGTGTGAAAAAGAACTCCATCTTTTAGCAGTTCTTTTCTTCCTTCTTTAGTTGAATGTCCCCAGGCTTTAGGTGCAGACCTTTAAATAACCTAGTCTGTTTTCTCATGTAATATAGATCTGAGAATTTCACCCATTTACAAATACACATATATATCCCTTTCTATGCAAGTCTATTTTCAAAGTCTGTCTTCTCCTATCATTTAGTCACTCAACACACACCCTCTGAAAGGCAATAAATGGGGGAGAAATTAAGAAAATATGGGCAACAGGTTAACCACTAAAATTCAAAATCCAGTTGCATGGTACTTGACTATTTCTGTTTGGAATATTTAACTGGTTAGGTACACACCTGGAATTCTCAAGCATGTGATGTCCTAATTTTTTTATTACTAGGAAGCCCTAGGCAGACACTATCACACTTAAATGGAAGGTCACAACAGAAAAGCTGTGAACACTGTTGATGCACTTATGCCCAAAAACAGCAGAGCAAAAAAGACATCCCAACAAACATATTTAGAAATAAGAAATTTCCAAACAAATATCTATCAAATTTTCTGAGTTCTAAAGAAAATAATGCTAAAATGTTAATCCGCTCATGGAAAAAAACCAAACAAGAAGCAAAAATTAATTTCTGAAAATATATCAAGAAGGCAATGTAGCAGTATTCACAAGGTCAATGAAGAGATTGTGATTTGATGGGTTTTGAGAAAATATTTAGAATGCATTGTGTCTGTATGCATGCATGTATCTGTATACATAGCACTGACTGTCACAATCAGGCTTAAATAAAATATTAATGTGCATAATAGTAATTATACTCCATCCCTGAGAGCGTTCAAGGCCAGGTTGAATAAGGCTCTGAACAACACAGTCTAGTGCAAGGTGTCCCTGCCCACGGCACAGGGATTAGAACCACATGATTATTAACATCCCTTCCAACCCAAATCCAACCGAAAGCATCCTATGATTCTGGGATAATCACAGTGGACAGAAAATAGAGAAGATAAATCATGGCAGAAATTCCAAGTTAAAGAATGGAAAATGAGAACAACATTTACAGAAGGAGTTTAATTCTAGCTAAGCAAAACAGCCTGATAAAAATCAGCAATACTAACATGTAGAAATAAAATTTCAGAATGATGATAATAAATGAGATTTATCTGATCTCTTTAGACAATTTAACTCATTAGGAGTTTAATTTTATAAAAATATTTTATTCAGAGGCATAAAACTTAGTATACTGTAGGTCTAATCTCCATTAAATGTAATAAATGCTACATCATCATACTACACTTCTGTATAAATGGTTTTATGTGTGAAGTGTACAAGAAGGGTGAATAAAGTCTGACTCATGAAATCTGTCAAGTCATAGTTACTTACTCTTAATTTTCGGCTTTGCTTTCTAACCAGTTTACCGTGCTGAATGAAATGAACAGGGCATTGATTTATTGCATTGTCAGCTTTATGTCGCAGCCAATCTTCATAACCCTAGAAAACAGTGAAATGGAATGATGTAGTGATGCACATTTGGTTATAAAGACACAGAATAGCTCTAGCTTGCAAGAAAAATTTTAAGAATTATCTTTGATCACTGTAAGGGAAAAAAATATTCTCACTAGAACAAATGGAATTGTGATACATGTCAGTATTACAGTCGTGCTGGATATCCATGGAAAGGAGCATCCATGGTTACAATTAGTCAACCAAAACCATGTATTTTAATGAAGACATTTGTATGAATAAGGGTTTCAAGAGTGTAGAACAGTTTCTGGTATTAAAGTGAGCATCTCTTGCTCATGCTCTATTGACTTGAGTAAGCGCATAGTACTTGTAAAAGCAGGTGACTAGTAGGTAGAAGTGTAGAAAACATATTTTGGAAGAGTGGGACTTTATCCTGCAAGATGATGAAGAGATGACGTGACAAAAGGTTGTCATATTTGATGACTGCCATACAATTAAGCCAAACCTTTTAACCCTATATACAATATATTGTTGTGAAGAATTTTGTTTCAAGAGACTTTGCAGAGTACCCTATTTTTAGTGCTTAATTACCCCGTGAATTTGTTTTATATAAGCAGACAAACTAAAGGATAGGGAACTGCAACTTTTTCATTGAAAAGGTCCTGCCATATAACAAAGATTGGGCTGACAAAGTCATCAATGGTGCCACTTGTAGTGGTATTTTTACGTATCATTTCTACATCTCATTCTTTTGAGCACTTTTGAAAATTCAAGGCAGAGTGAAAGTATCATTACCTTGAACGCTCTCAAAAATAATCTGGGAATTCACAGAGACTTTATGACTTTAGTGTAATGTATTTCCAGGGGTTGGAACCTCCTCAAGCAGGTCCCAAAATCTACACAAGTTGTTGAGAGAAAAATCAAGGAAATACACAGAACAGCAGTACCAGGCACAGCATGTCATAACCCAGGCTTTGGTAGGTCACTACTAACAATAAGACTTTAAAGTGTAACATTTAAAATCTTCAGACTGGGAATGCCACACTAAAATACTAGCTCTTACACATATCACAACTTTTGCTCAACAAGAAGTGAATTTAACTACAGAATATACTCAATTATGAACAGCTACCACTGTAAAGAAGGAGAAACACAACTCTCCATGGCTTCTTTGAAGACTCATGAAGGAAAAGTCTACATTTAGCACAAAGACTGTGAAGGTAGTAAGTTATCTATTAAGCTATCTATTAAGGGACAATCGAAATTATCCTGTTTTGGGTCTATCTGGGGTGGAGTTAGCCTTGATGCTGACACTCTTCAGTAGTAGCCAAAACACTGGGGTATGACCAAGACTGGTTTAGTCCCAAGTACAAAGCACAGCAACAGGACTTTCTTCACAGAAAGTTCTTCACAGGACTGCTGTGAAGAAAGCTTTCTCTTCAACCTTCTCCCACACCAGACCAGCAGGCTGGGGGCAGGCAAGAGGCTGGGAGGGGGCATTGCTTGGACAGTAGACCCAAAATAACCCAGCTGCTCTCTTCAGTTTTACTTTCGCTCACCAAAGTACTCACCTGTTTGATAGCTGTGACAGTGATGACAAACAAAAGTGGAAGTCCGCTTGTAACTGGACTAGTAGGTGTATCAATAATTAACTGCAACAAAAAGAACAAATCTTTTCTGGTTATATTTTTGTGAACGTAACCAGTCAATCTTTCAAGTAAGATCTTTCACGTAATTTCACCAGTATGTTACAAGGCATCAAGGAATTTTAATTGACAAGAGCAGTACTTTAATACTACTCAACTTTAAGAATGTGTACTATACTGACAAAAAATTGAAAATTGGATGCTATAAGAAGATACAATACTGTAGTTAGATCACATTAACATTCAGATTTTAATGCCTTGTAAAAATATTTGCTTGCAAGTCTTTAAGGAAGTCTTAGACTGGAAAGCTGAAGCTTTCGAAGCAAAATTATGTAGCAGCATGAGAAATTAGCATTGCACTGGCTTTACATGTTATAGAGCTGTTCTTATGCATGCAAAGAGTAAATTCTGAAATACTGAGCTGGGGCTTCTGCAATTATAAACGAGGCAGAATTCACAGAGGGAGTGCA
Organism: Vireo altiloquus; assembly: GCA_013396875.1. Classification (NCBI taxonomy): domain Eukaryota; kingdom Metazoa; phylum Chordata; class Aves; order Passeriformes; family Vireonidae; genus Vireo; species Vireo altiloquus. Next base: position 164,916 of record VZRF01012847.1, on the reverse strand, counting down.
AATTACAAAATGTAAGGTTTTTTGTCCTGGGAATCTGGTTTCCTTTCCACAGAATCTGGTCTGCAAAGTAATATAGCTTTTCACTTAGGAAGATTTTTATTATTTTCCACAATAAGTGATTGTGAAAGATTCAGAATTAAGACACCTAAAAAGCAGCACACTAGTTGTTCAAGGAACTCATTTAAAAAACAAGTATTTATGTACCTCTCTAAGCAAGCACTGTATCAGTACCTATAATTTCAGTTTCTCACAGGCTTTGATGACAGTACAGTTGGAAAACTGCTGCCAAGACATTATTTTGTTATAAAAGATGATATTTTTGAAAAACTAACAAAACTTTATCATCAACAGAATTTACAGTAAAAGTTTTACTGTTCCAGATGTTTATTACAAGATAAAAATGACAGGCGTTATTTTTAATTTTATCAAGACATGTCTTGCCATCCAACTAGTGATGCTGTCAAATTCTCTTTAGATAAAATTCGCATTTACAACCTGGAAATGAAATAAAACTCCTTTTGTCACATCATAAAGCATACAAGGCTTTCTAGGCTCAACCACTTACATCCATGGTCATCAAAATCAGTTAATTTTAAAACCTTTTCCAACTTCTCCCTATTTTAGAAAGAGCGCAGAACTTACAGGAAAATGGGGATAGCTTACCTGAACAAGGAAAATGATGAGAAAATAGAAGTTTGCTATTCTTCTGAATTGCTCAAACAAATTTTTTGGTATAAAGTTCCAAAATGTGTACTGAAAACAAATGCACAGATTATGAGTGTTTGTGAAGGAAATATTGTTCACATTCAATTTTATAACTCATATTTCAGGATTAAATTAAACAAGAAGCAGGAGTGGTTTTGTTACTTAGTTTAATAATTTACTGAATTTAAGTCTTAATTGACAAGCATGTATTCTCAGAATAGCATCATTTTTCTGAACTGTGATAATCTTCGTACTAGGGACTGTAATAATTTAGAGCTAGCAACAGTGCTTGTCTAGAGTTAGTTATGGAACGGTTTATTTAAAGACATTAATGGATTTTTAAAGCATCTTAGTAATGTCAAAGAGCACTTTTAATACAACTTTTATGTTGTATTCATGACTTGAGATAGGTGGCACTCAGAGTTAGCTACACAGTAATAGCAAGACAATCAAATAAAAGTTGTCAGCCCCTCTTCTTCTATTTCTTGGCTGGGACACAGAAATACTCCTGAAGATAAACTACAGCAGTAAATAAGAGTAAGCAGCTGCTTATTTCTGCACTGATCTTACAAATTATCACAAGTGGTGTAAAACGACATGAGAAACAGTACATAAAGCTGCAAATTAAGCTGTTAATTTTAAAAAGTCATGTAAAAGTGATAAAGGACCTTAACATCACCTAGTCCCCTTCCCCTGCAGCAGGTTCAACTGCACTCTTTTTACATGGCTCACTCTGTAGCTCCAGAAAAACATTGCAAGGATTGCTTATTGGAACACATGTAAAAAATGTCAGCTAAAACTCTGTGAAAAGATTTGAAAAATGGCTTGAGAAAACTAACACTGCATCATCTTATTATCCAAATTATCCTTTGACACGTAATAAAATGACAACTCCAATAAAACTTTCATTTCAAACGAGATGGGCTAAGAAGCTTATCCTAATTTATTTGCTCTATTACAAATGTGCCCTGTCTCCTCTTGGCAGATTCTACTTACACTTGCTGATAACCAAATTATTCCATGAGCTAGACATCTTCTGAATTTGGCCCTGAAGGCAAAGACAGAGCTCTAGATGGAAAGTACTTCTATTACATCTGAAGAGAAAAAGTATCCCTGAGAAATATGCCTTAAATGTACGTGAAACCCTATTACATAGAGCACTCTTTTTACTTCTTGGGAGTTAAAGCCTGAACATGTGTAAGACATAGGAATGAAATGTTCTTCCACTGTGTGCCAAAAATCAGTATCTATCCTAAATATGCCCTAAGTTACCACTTATCGTGCATAATAGCTAGTTCAGTATTAAATCACCTGTGAGCAAGCCAAAACTCAGGCAGGCAGACGTGCAACAGCTAGAAAATCAAGTGTTCTAGTCTTGCAATCAGAACACTTTTCATCAGACAGGAGTGCAGCCTGCACTACCCATTATCCAGCTACTTGGAATTTTCAAAGAGAACGAGTTAGACTTGATTATTTTTCCCCGCACAACAATGCTGTTTATTCAAAACTGCTATTATGATAGATGACCAAATAGATTCTATTAGATGACAATTATTGCATATTTTCATCATTAACTTTATCAGGTAAGTTATCTTTGTTTTCTAATTTTATCCCTTTGTTTTTAAAGAATTTCTACCTGCTGAGAAAGAAAAGTCAATAGAGGTTTCAGTGAAAAACATTTGTTTACATTTTTCTGTTTAGTTATTTTGATAGAAATAGTATTTTTTCCATGGTAAAGGGTTTTTTGATAGTTAAAAGTTCCATGATTTACACAAGCTCCCAAACCACATAATCTCTTATGTAATAACTTCCACTTCAAATCTCAGAGGGGGTTATTTGACTAAATGTCTGGTAACAGCATATTATTGTTAGACTAGATATTTAAAATATCTGATCAAAGAAGCAAGTAAATAAATTAAAACGATAATCCATAAAAAGGTTCTTCATCTTTACCCTTCGTATCTAATCCTCCTCATATTCCAACCTTAGTTCACTGCTTTCCCTGCCAAGCTGTGGTCTTTCCCACATCTTCACCTTTGATCAGCAACTGTCTTAGCTGAATAAAAGTGAATAATAAGAGAAGAGATCACTTCTATGGTTGAGAAGTGTTTCTTTAAATGGACACTTTTTTAACACAGACTATTTCTTAAATCTTTATTTTCAGTCTGACAGACTTTTAGCACTTTATGACTCTGGGTTTCAGGAATACAAAGTATGTCTTAATTCTGCCCATTCATCTTCGACAGAGAAGTAATGATTTTTGCAGTTTAGGCAAGAAAGAACACTAAGATGTCTAGACAGACCTTCCCCTGCCCAGGCCATCTGTAGCTCAGACCAATATCTACAAATGTGCAAGTAATGTTTAATCAACATAATTACTCTCCAGAGAAGGAATGGAGGGCCTGCCACTCAGAACAGTATTTATCTCGTGACTGCTGCATTCAAGGCAATGTCTCTACCCGATCTAGGCAGCAACAAAACAAAAAAATTTAAAGAAAAGTCATTAAATATGACGGTATTAAATCCATCAGATTACTGTGCCCAGAGTTAATAATATAATCTCTCCTCTTCAGATAATTTCTAGTCATGCTCTTTGTAAACTCTTGAAAAGCAGTTTACGTATATTTAACTACCTTTTTTTCCACTATAATTCACTCAAAGGATGTAAGTTTATCCAAACAGTTACACAGTATTTAGATAAGCTTTTAAGTTTGGGACAGCTTAATTGGTCTTTTCCAAATGCTACAAAAGACTTAGAGGCCAGAGCACATGGGTGCTTTTTGCATATGGGAGGTAACACATCAGACACCAAGCAGTAGTAGTTAGGCATTCATCCAAGAGAAGAACACATGGCGCCAACAGATGCATCTGAAACACTGTGCAAGAATCTGTAAGATCAGTCTGGTGTCAAAACAGCATCATTCAAGTAGATTTTCCTCCCATTTATAATTGCAGTAGCACCTGCAGTGCTGGTGTGTTTCTGCACTCATGAGCATGTCCATAGTATTCCTGCCCATGCTCCTGGCTCCATCTCACCAATTCTTGCATCTTCTTTACTGATACCATCTTGCTTTCAGCTCCAATACCTCCTCATTGCAGCCAGTCACACAAACTCAAAAATGTAAAATGCAGTGCTCTTGACACTGTATTATGACCTTTTCATTTGGTATCTGCATGCCAGAATTTTGGCTCATGCTTCAAGCTTCTCTTTCCACCCTAAGAGGCAGATATTTTCTTAAGAAAAAGGAGAGTGTCTTAGGTAATCACTTTACATCAAAACCTGAAGCTGTAAGAAAATGCACTTCATACTGAGTTTTGTCAACACTTCTCTTACAGATTGTTTTAAACAGTCGCCACCTCTCTTAACCCACTCTAATTTCACTCTTTTCACTCAAATCTTTTGACCATTTCTTGTAAACACTTAAAAATATTACAACAAAAAAATCTACTATATTGGTTTAGCCCTGGTTTGTAGTCATCTTCCTATGATGATTTTCATCCCTTCTGCAAAACAAAATCTGTCCTGAGGATCACAAAATCAGGGTAGTATAGAGAAAAGCTGATCTTGTAGTCAATTGTATCCATGGTGACTTCTGTATTTTTAACATACACATTTTTATACTATCTATCAATTACCAAGAAACAATGCATTCTTAAAGCTGCAGTTTAAAAACTAGATTGCAGGCATGTGTACATATCGTAGAATGGTCTGGGTGGAAAAAGACGTTCAAGATCTTCTCAAGCATCCAGTGCCTCTGCCATGGGCAGGGACACCTTCCACTTGACCAGGTTGCTCAAAGCCTCATGCAAACAGACCTTGAACATTTTCAGAGATGCAGCATCTACAACTTATCTGGACAACCTGTTCCAGCGCCTCACCATCCTCAAGGTAAATCTAAATCAACCCTCTTTCAGCTTAAAACACTTCTCCATTCTCCTGTGACTCAATGTCCTTGTAAAAAGTCCCTCTCCAGCTTTTTTGTAGTCTCCTTTCAGGTACTGGAGACAACACTTTATATATAATACTACCTTACACAGTATCATGCTATTAAAACATCAACATTGCATATATTATATACATATAGGTAGCCCTCTTCAATAGAAGAGCTGGAAAAAGTCTGATCAAAAGCTTCATCGTTTCTTTAAAGGCAGCTTCATTTATAAAAATATTACTTTTTTGAAACATAATTTGTCTAACTATATAGAGTAGAGAACTGGTAGAGAAAACAATAGCAAAGGATGTGAAAAAAAACCAGGAAATCAGTAATTACCTGAAATCATAAGAAATGAGTTGAGAGTATGCCTTGTCTAACTCAAGTAACTTGCTTTTAAGCATATAGAAATATCTATGTTCTTTAATGTATTAAACTAGCATCAAGACTTTAACTCCAAGCAAAAAGATTCAGACTTCCGTGCTTATATGCTACTCAACAGAACTGGAATATTTTGAAAATTATTTTGCCATATTTATGACATTTTGGAATTAATGTAGAAAGACACAACAATATCTTAACAAAAGTATTAATGTATGCACCATCTGCACAGTGTTTATCACTCCACTGAGGGAGGGACTCCTGTTTTTCCACACCACAGGTCATTCACAACACAGGGACCAGCGGAATCTCTGCTACACGTAGGGCTTTTACAAATGAAAAACCACCATCAGTACATTCAGAGAAAATGCAAAAATGAAAACAGATTTGGGGAAGTTAGATCAAACGGTACATTTGATGAATAAACATACCTATGTTGCCATAGGATTTCTTAAAAACAGTTGCTGATAAAACAGGATTTCTAATACAAACAAGTCTATCTTTAGTAGTCCCTGTTCAGGAACTCTAAAGTCTTATCAAATAGAGGCTATTAACTCTAGGAACTCCTCTGACAAAGACATCCCCCAGCATCCGTAATTATTAATTATTTTTAAAAAGGAAAAAAAAAAACCCTTGCAGCAAGGATGACTGATTGAACACAGAAGTCACAGAGAATAGTAGGAAAACAGAAGAAAAAGTACATGATAGCAAGCAAGCTTCACTTTCTCTCTTGTAGAGAGAGAAAAATTATGTCTTCTCTGGTGTTAGGTTTGGACCTGCTTGTTTTTCTTCCTTCTTCTGCTTCTCACTTGCTACATGCAGACTCCATTCTGATATAAAAAACTTAAAAGGCTCTGTTAGGCTGTTAGGGGCACTATTAGCTGAAGATAACTTATTGCTAATAACCCCGGATGGAGCCATGGGAAGGGTAAATGGCTTCTCCTGGGAATACAAGGGAGCTTGCAGAGAACCTCTGACCTGGAAATCCCACACTGAGCAGGATCATCAAGAGCAAAGAAGAGCTTTTCCTTGCTCTCTCTAGGCACTGGCAGTTATCCTCAGAAGGAAATGGTAGCTTTGTGCCCAGCAAGAATTGCACACTCACACACCCTCATCCAAGCCAGCCCCTTTGGGAGTCCAGTTGATTCACATGCATTTCAGCTTTACTGCCAACCAAGTCCATTTACTCTTCTCATCTCCAACAGCTCCTGCCCCACTCACTCCTTTATCAGTGCTGAGCACACCTGACTCTGCAGCCCTTGCAGCATCGGCTCTGACCTCCTGCTTCCCCCAGTGTGGCTTGGAGTCAGGGGATTACCCAGGCAGAAATGGAGAACTCTGTGTTACAGCTACTTTTAGAGCAGATCAGTATGATCACACTAAGAAGCACATACAACACTCCCTGCATTAGCCTGTGTCCCATACATATTTCTGTCTGCCCAGCCTCTCTGCCCCCCAGAGTATGCTACACAATTATATACTGGCTTCACAAACACATGACCCTGCCTCTTCCCACTGTAAGTTGGATGCTTTTCTGACTTTCAAATGTAATTGCTTAGGGCTGTGTTTGAACTCCTCATCTTTAAACTGCTATGTCATGGCCCTAGAAAGGCCAGACAAAGCCTTCCAGTTATGAAGCATTACCTTGGAAAAGTGTGGGATAGTCTAGGTCTCTGCTGGGTTCCAAGTGGTTCGTCTTGATAGAGGTGGTTTAGCATTTCCTTAAGTTTCAATACTAACATTTCCTTTAAATGCGGCAACAAAATGAGAAATTAGAGCACACCCAGTCTTTGTGTGGTTATAATGGCACTATGAGCAAGTACTGCAGGGAAGAGGTACAGCACAAGGGCATGAATTTCTGCTGAAGGAAAGAAAAATTTCAACAACATCTGCTGAAACATGTCAGAATTACTTTATTTAACTATTAGTCACTTCAATTAATTGAGTCATCTCAGTCAGATTAGCACTGAAGGTAGCTAAGGTTTTCCTTGCAATGCACAGGATTCCCAGCTCACAGCATTATTGGCTCAGGCCACCATCACAGAAATCAATGTTTGGTTCAGTATTTGATGAAAAGTCCCAAGGGAACAGGCAGACAACAGAAGACTATGTTATTTGTGCAATAAAACCAGGATCACTTCTGATCCATGTGTTAGTGTACAGCAGGAAATAACAATGGTACTGTTCTCCCATCTGAGTTCACCTTACTGCTTTTCTACAGGAAGAACAGGAAATAAAGCTACAGCACAACTGAGCACTTTGTAATTTCATGTGTAATTTAATTTCAGTGACATCTCTTTAGGGCAAATTCTTCAAGTCATAGTTCTGCATCCACTATAGAGTCAATCTTGCGTTTCATTCAAGAGTCATATCCTGCTACTCTTCAGTATCATCTTCTAGGAGCATAAGCCCTGTTGCCTCCAGTTATGTTGGTGACCCAGGCAAAAGTAGGTTCTGTAGCTGTAAAATTCCTCTTTATGAAATGATGACAGTAAACATTTGCAGCTGGACCAGACTACCAAGGCAAAATACTGTTGATTATACATAGAATGAAAGGAACAATAAAAGCTTTTCTAAGTCCCCCTAACCCAACTTCCTCTATGGGTGGTATGGGGGGGAAAAAAAAAAAAAAAAAAAAAAAAAAAATCAGTTCTCTTGCCTAAAGTTCATGGATTTTCTAATTTTGCCAGGAATTTGTCTCTGATACATAGGAAATTCTCCTGGCTCTCATTCAACAGGCTATTCTTATCCAGGAATTTTTGGTTCTTTCTTATGGTTATTTCTTTATGAGGTTTTTTTTTTGTTTTTTTTTTCTAAAAGCCATAACTCAATGTTGTTGCCTTATAAAAGATTTTATTTTTATTACCATTTTTCCCTACAAAAATGTAGACATCCAATCAGTCTTCAATTCATTGATTCAGGTAGAACAAGAAGTACAAGTCCCTACTTTGTCAACAAATGAGATCCTTGAAGCATAGCAATCTTATAAATGTATTAGATTAACTTCAGGAAAAGGGAATTGGGATATTGTTCAATTAATAACAAACTAAAAACATCATCATGCCACTACATAAATCCATAGTTTGCTACATATTGAATGATCTGTGCATGATTCTACTGGCTTGGGAAAACATACACACCAAACCTGAGCAAAGGCATGAAGCAGCTTCCACACAAACAATTACTGAACAGGCTAAGGTTATTCCTCTTGGAAAGAAATGTGATGGAAGACCACCAACAGAAACAAGATTATAAACAGGGGATAACAGTCATTGTCAGATTCAAGGATTTGATATGAACTCAAATTAGCAGGAAGCTTTAAAATGAAGGCTCATAGTTATTTTTGGCAAACATTTCTACAGTTGAACTCTTCTTTATTCTGAGAATTTACATGGACTTCAAAGCTATTGAAGGAATTCACAGAGGAGAAATCCATTAAAGACTACTAAATACAAAATCATCCTGCAAGCACAGTAATATGAAGCCTGAACCTTAAGGAAGTTTTCTACTAAAAAGTTATTTTATAATTTATCCATTTTTTCAAAAAGTAAAATCCTGTTTCAGAAGGAAATAAGGTTGTTTCTCACCAAGTGTTGGTAGTGGCTGTTGCTGTCTAGTTTAACTTAGTTTCCTTTTAATCTGTCAGTTCTACCAAAAAGTAAAGAGTATCAAAATGTGTATTTTTTTTTCCAGAAAAAAGCCATTTCCCTGACAATTCAATTACTTTCTTTCTTCTAAATTTGAAACACTGGGGGTTTTGTACCAGCTGATATTTTGCCATGCTGCAGCACTGTCATGTGATAAATTCAATCAAGGGCACATAACAGCCACTTCAAAGGCCAACACCCAAGGCAGCTGAAGAAGCTAAAAGTTAGATCAACAAAAGGATCCATGCTACAAAGGTCACTGTCTCTAGAATGTAAAAGGAACAGCATGCACAATCCAAAAGACATGAGTTTTTGTGTCTTACTACTTTAACACACTACTTTTGCAATATATTGTTAATATCATAATTGAATGAAAACATCAAACCTATAGAACACTTTTGTCTGGCCAAGGTCTGTCTTTGTATCAATTTTCACAACCAGGAATGTATCATTAAGCAGACAGAACATTAATCACATTCCACAGTGACACTGCAATGCACATGATATATCCCTCTGCATTTGAATCGAAGTATTACCTTGCTGACACCAGGAAGCCTCTGGTGAAGCACAGTAAAGTATACCTTTGGAAGGACCAGTAAAGTCTAAGGTTCATATTACTGCAAGCTGCCATCTTTTTCAGGACTTTATGACATGACATTTTTTAGTAAAGCAGCATACAGACAGACTAATTGATGACACTTTCTCGTGGCTTTCAACCACCCTTTTTAGAAATTAATTTAGTCTTAAATTGGTGAAGTCTATACTTGGAAGTTAAGAGTTCCTCATCCTTGAAGAGCAATCATACACTTTCATACATAAGCACCAAACACCTATAAAAGCCCAGCTGAAAGTTACTGTCTGTCTCACTGATGAAAGATGAGGGAAGTATCCTTCATGGTTGAGGTAACATTACACCGTGTGCTTGCGAGCATGTACCTTTAATCTACTCTAACAACTATGGATTTGCCAACTTAATTTTGCACATTTGAGCACTTTTCAAGAAATTTATGTCTACATTCCTTACGCTGTAATAGCTGCCCCCTCAGGAGGGTTCATAGGCAAGCATGGGACAAGGACAGGTGAAATGGTAAGAGACAGCAGCTTACAGAACCAGAACAAATGTTAGTCAAGTCACAATGGTGCTTTATTCAGGCTCTTTGGGATGGAGCATGGGAATAAGAGCTTACTTGAAAGGGACAGCATGGAAAGTTCTCATACACAGACAACATTAAAACAGTCATTAAAACACTTTCAGCAGTCTAAGGAACTCTTCAATATCATGAAGAATTTACATGAATTCTGTTCCCACCCATTCTGAAACACCACCATTGTATTTACTTTCAGAAAGACAACCTACATTTTACTTTTAAAAAGACAGAAATTTAATCAATAAACAGAAAAACTATATATAAAAAGTATGTATTTCCACTAATACTTTCTGTTTATGAAAGGATATTCATAGATACAGTTCACAACTAAAGAGTTTAACATTTAAAATATTTAACGGAATATGCTTAATATCCAAATAAAAATACCATGAAGTCTCTGTCCTGAACTGGTTGAAGTCATACATATATACTAATTTCTGGCAAGGATTCCCTAGCTCAAAGTACACGTAAGTCATACTTAAAAAAATCTCACCCTGCAAAGCAAAATAACTTGAAACTTCCACTAACTTAATAATCACAAAAAGATGTGAAAAGACCTTGCATAGTTGAACAGAATGTTTTTATTTCAAGAAAACTATAATCAGTAACTTCAACGACTTTATTTACATACATCCCAGGTAAGATTAAAAAATAAGAAAAATGTCACAGGAGTACAAAAATTTGCATGAAGTGTGTTTACTTTTCTATAATTCAAAAGGCAATACAAATCAGTGTGTAGGGCCATAGGATTTCCCACTGTACCAGTTTGACTGTATTTCATTTAAACTCCATCTGCCTTACCTTTCAAACATTCAAATTAAAGATGCCTAAATACTAAGATGCTTCTTAGCACACTGTCTTTGAATGAAGTATGGAAAGAAGGTAATAAACAGAAAATCTCACATGAGAAATGACACACCACTTGTGAAAGTATGGATTTCATTTATGTTAATGGATGGCAAGCTCAGGTCCATGAGGGCAATTGCTCAGTTCCTTGAGATCACAATGCTACCAAGATTCTTCAAATGACTGGGGATTTGGGAAACTATTCAAAAAGAAATTCTCAGTAGAGGAGATATTATTTTGAAATTAATATTTCATAATTGGCGGAAGGTATGAGCTCATGAAAATTAAAATCTAAGCACAAACTTGGGAGTTCTTCAGTTGTTAGCCATACATCTCCTGCAAGCATTCACATCTCTGTACCACTGCAGTATAAACCTTTGGCTAAAGCAAGCCAGCTGGAAACATCCCAACTGCTCACTAAAAGCTGCTGGAGCTTATGGAAGTTAAAACACACTAACTGAAGTGAGGGACAATGGGAAGGTTTCTAAAGAGCACAAATGTATCGCTACCAAGACTAAGTATGATTCACTTACCTGTGAATAACAAAGACTATTGACAGTCTATTCCCCATAGAAACAATATGAGCTTTTGAAGGGAATGACACTGTTGTGGTGGTCAGAGTATGACGAATCTAAGTGCTCAACAAATTAAATGATTTCTAGTACTTTGAGGTATTGCTTTTGAGAACAAAGGATGCAGTCTTTCTTCAGAAAGGTTTTATTTACTCCAGGATTGCCTGCAATGAAAATTGCTTTTTTCTTTGTGGAAAAGCTCGTTATTACTCAAAGATTGTACTATACTATGTACTACCACAAACATGGGAGAAATTATTCTATTTCTGTTCATTTTAGAGACAACTTAGCAGTTTCTCTAGAAGAAATCTGGGATATCTTCACTTTACCTTTGCTGGTTGTGGAAAGGAAAAATGTACAGGAAGACTAGGAAAAAATCTTGAAAGAAATAAACACAAAGAATAACTTCAGCTGACTTATCTAAACAAATGAAAGAAAATACTGGTACCTTTGATGAGACTATTCTATTATCTGGAAATCTCTGTGGAATGTACGCTTCAGCGCCCGGAGGTGGTTCATGATGCCCAACATAAATAGTCCGACTGTCCACCCAATTCTCTTCTCCAGCACACTATGGGGGAAAAAAGAGTTACTGTGTAAGAGTTACTGTGTCAGTTCACTCGTTTTTCTGCAGTAACATGAGTCACACACTGAATTAACTAATCACATGCCTGACCATCAACACTTCCACAGCCACCAGCGCATGACCCCTGATACTTTTCTGTACCAGCTCAAGATCACCAAAACACCTAAAGCCAAGGCAAATGTCAAAACTCTGCCTTAACTGCACTGCACTTTCCCACAATGCAATGAAAGAGTATCCATGAAAATCACAATTCCGACTTTCTCATTTATAACTGAAAAAAGGACAAATGGTTTAGGATTCTCAGTCAAATTATGTATTTAGTAAGTATTTATATGTTTGTTACTCATTTTACCACTAATAAAAATCTGTGCTAATTAAAACAATTTTATATATGACAAATATTTCACATTTTTGAAATTAGCTGCCCATAACTTGGTATTTTATTTGTAGAAAAGTGAAACTCTGTTCTTCTGAAATACCCTTCAGTAGTAATCATTTCCCCATACATGAACAAGCTTAGAAGACCCTTAAATTGACAGGAAAAGACCTCAGCTTGTCAACTCAGAGCACTTGCTCTTCTATGAAAGCTGTCAAAAATAACCTAGGTGTGCCAAATGTTCACATGCACATCAGACTCCACCACACCTATAGCATCCCCAAAACCAGTATTCCTGTGTTCTACTAACTGTAAAAAAAGGTACAAATCACTGTAGAAAAGAATTTACACAAAACCAAAATAACTTTTGAATTTAGAAATTAGGTTTTTGGGGGGACACAAAAACAGATTATAAAATTACCATCCCTTGGTCAACTGTCTAATTCACACCTACCTTATGAAAAACATTTCTGAAGCACAGGACACATTCCTAACACTTGGAGAAGGTCAGGCATCAGCAACTTTAATAACATAACTTTAACATATGGTCAAATCTGGAGTAATTTAAATACGTCATCATTCAAACTCAAAATCTCTGCTTTGTGTCACATTTACATTTACACATACTTTCATTAAGCATATTAGAGGGAAGTTTCTTTTCTGCATCTTCAACAGCTACATTTATTTAGTACATTAAATATGTCCTGAAAGTGCTCCTGGGCACTTGTGCTTGATTGTCCCTCTGCATAGGTCAGACCGACACTGAGCAAACTAACCCCAAACAAATGGTGTGACTTTAGTAGTTTACACAACCAAAGCATCATTCCCCAAAGCAGCTGGATGTACCTGTGCAGTTCTTGACATAAAAAGAGAATTTAGTCATACAGACATGATACCTTATTTTCTAACTAGTCTTGAAGCCAATAGTTATGGGTCCATTTACTTCACTAGTACACACTTGGCTAGTAAGTCTAAAACAAAATTTAGTTCTCAAACTTAAAAAACATTCACTCTAACATTTCTGTCATCAATTCATGTAGATATGAATTCTCCACTGCTTTAACTGCAACACAGCAGAAGATCACTTTCTACATAATTTATTATTGAAATAGATGTATAAAATCTTGCAATACTCTGCAAATTCGGAGCAGTTAAGCTAATAAAACAATTATCTATGTGATGTGCATGACTTTCTTGAGATTGGAGAGAACATCAAAAATATAAAGAGAAAATCCATTGGACTCAGACTATTAACCACAAAACAGCTGAGTATAAGTCATCAAGTAAAATGTAAAGTGAAATAGAAGGATTAAAGAAAAGCAACTTCTGTCATCCCAGAAGTAGATACTAGAAGCAGACACAAAGGATACTAAATCATTACTTGATTCATATACATGACAGAAAAATGAAGGCATTATGTTCAGAAGATACCAAAGGACAAAACTGTAATACTAGGGGTAAAACTAAAACCAAAAGTAAACCTCATGTTTTTCTTGTGTTATTCAACTTCCAATAACCTGAAAAAAGTCACTTAATAGATTATATGAATTCCATTGACAAAGGAAGTAAAAATGACAGCCACTCATAAGACACACCACTGGTCCAGTCGGGCCTTATGGTAAGCCCTGTAACTGGCCCAGCTCAGCAGGAGTGCACACACAACATTTCTCCCGTGCCACATCCAGCATAGACATGAAGCCAGGATAAGGGTCCATATAAAAATTGCATTGATATTCTAGTCACACAACTTCTCCATTACCACCAAGTGGACTCGTCAAAAAGTAAAGTGCCATTCAGCCAACTTCTGAAGACCAGGTAACATTTTTTGAGCAAGACAAAATATTTTGGAAGAAGTAAAGCATGACCATGTTTCCATATTCCACCTTACTTCTATGACAATAACAAACCAAATAACAAATGGTATCTTTTACCATTTTATCAGTACACAATACTTTTTTATCTTGTCAGTGCACTAAAAGTACAAGGCACACAAATTATCTACTGACACTTGCACCATGTAATACTCCTAGAAATGCAAGAGAATGTGAGATATTCCTGTATAATACATTAAACTGTACAACATTTTTTAGTTTTTCATTAGGAAGGACATTCTAGACATAAATGCAACACAAAGATGACTTCTGATAAGTGAAGTGCCCGAGTTCAGAGATGACTACATAAAGGGCTAACGGGAATATCAAACAAACTTTGAACACCAAGAAGAAATCCCTCAGCTTCTCCTTCCCTCTACAGAGGCCCAAGCTTGACAATTTATCTCATAATTATTATTAACCAGTCCAAGACAGCTTGATAATGCTCTTAGTTCAAAAAAGCATTTTTTAAAGTTTGACTGTATACACTGAGTCTTTATCATGACTCAGCCAAAAAGAGACCTCTGAAATTGCCTATGAATTTGGGAAGATAGAGCTCTAAACAGCACCCTCCTGCATTACTTGCCAGTATTTACAGGTCTGATAGCCCTGGAGTATTGTGTCAACACAAAGTAAACCAATCACTCTGGAATTTGTGTCCCTAAAGCAAGGCATTACTTTAAGTCTCGATATAAAACAATCTCTTCTATTAGCTTAATTTGATCCAGTTTTATAATGAATTGATAAACTTACCACAAATGTATAAAACCATGTATAACTTAAACTATCTGGTAGCACAGAACATTTTTTATTTTTCGCTATGTTAATAGAGAATACAAAATAAATGCACTTTACTAACTTAATTCAACAACTTCAAACCTCCAAACCACTCATGGTCCAAGTGTAAAAACTGAGCAGGGAAGAGTAAGGCTCTTTGTCAGTGAGGTCAAACTGCAGTGCACAAAATCACATGCACTGTTCAATATGGCAATAAGTCAACTCGCTTGAGTGAAGCGGAAAAAGATACTTTTAGAAAAACAGCACTGTAAGTCAGGGCATAGGCCATATAGAGAAATCAAACCACACCAACTGAATGTCTGGTAATACCAACCTCCAAAGTCAAACACGCTGATCTGAAAGTTCTCTTAAGAGTTCTGGTATTGCAACTTACAGAATGACACCAGAGTCACTGAAAAAAGCAGTCTGATGCTGCTGCCAGAACAACGAACAACAGTCGCTTCTTTTTTTAAATTCCATTGCTTAAGCCCATTAAGAGTATGTCCAAGAAACCATAAATAAACCTTAGCATTATCTGCTTCTATTTATAGTTTAAAGCTCAATGTACTGAGACCTAGTTTTATTGGCACATCAATGAAATGTTACATAGCTTTTACTCTTTCAAGCAGTGTCAGCAACCATGAAAGCAAAGACCAGCAAAAGACTAAGGCATCTTTTCCTAATACTAAACAGAGACAGTTAACAGGATTTTACCTTAAGAGTTTAAATATTTCTGCAGCTTATTTTTTTCTGATTTAAAAAATCAAACTGAAACTAGCTTGAGATTCACCTTCATGCTACTCTGGTAATTTTTATCTAGATTTAATTTAAACAAATGTATTGCCTGAAAAGACAAGGGGCTTGGTATTCAACGGGTGACAGCAAAAAGATGATAGGAGGATTCTAGTGGTAATTGCTGGAACAGTAACTAACTTTGAAAGAATCCAAGCCTTTCCACATATTTTTAGTAAAGAGATTTAATGTATGATTTTGAAATCAGTGGTAACACTGAATGACATTTCCTGAATCTTCACTTGAACTATTAACTTGGGCATAATTACTAGCAACAATTTTCAGTTCAATATTATATTTTCTCTCCAAATATTATAAATACAAACACTACTCAAGTAAGTTAATATGCATTAAGTACAGCTGAAAATTCAATCAATCTCCCCTGGCCAGGCTCTAAGTACATTTTGTTGAACAGTATTCCCTTTTACTTTTTTCTAAATGCTTTTTGATTAAAAGGGATAGTGCACTCTAACCACAGATTTGACAGTGACAAATTCTCAGCATCAGCTATAACCTTGTTCACCCAGGCTGTGACTCCATTCCTCTACACAGAAATACTTTACACCCACAGAAGCAGGTTTTCCTAATAGTTTTATTATATTCAATAAATTCAATAGTTTTATTGAATCACTAATATTTGATGTCAATTAAGCAATTAGCACCACTGTTAAAACTGCACACCAAACACACAGCTGCTCCACCACTTTCGAGTTTTAGGATAACAGATACTGACAAACCATTATCACTCAGGACCTACAGGAAGAAATAATGGTGCACAGTGAGAAAAAACATTCATGCATTGCAACAGCTCTGCACTAAAAGGTCTCAGTTTCCAATTTTTCATTCAATGAAGAAAAACAACTTCAATATCTCAAAGCTGTAATTCACTACCGTGAAGAGAAAAAAAAGTTATTTTCCTTTCTAATACTGTATGGAAAGCATCTTTATCATATAGTCTTTACCAAACCATGAGATCATATAATCTCATCTTTGTTTTCATTTCTCAAATGTCCTGAGTATCTGCTCTTTTACACTTGACACCATTCTGCAGGAATAGGTGCAGCCATCTCCCTTGCACACAATGGCACAGTGTGCAGATTTTTCCTCATCTTTTCAAATCCAGTCCTTTTAAGGGTAGATTTGATCTATAGATGACAAAAATCCATCTAAAGAAACAATAATTTTTAAATAGCCCACCTTTCCTAAAATTGCTAACCATTAAAATAGATTGAGCTTTTAAATAGTCCGCTTTTGCAAAAAAATTTCTAATTTATATGTATGCATTTGTGGAGAAAAAGGGTGAAAATCTCATCCATTTACAGGATCTTAGATTTCAAATGATAGGCAAATTGACAACTACCTACAGAGAGAGAGCACTTTTACATCTTGTTCACAGCATTATAACAGCCATATATATGAATTGGCCAAGCTCAAAATGAAGAGTATAACTTTGAAAGCTGTTAAGATTGTTATGTTTCATGTGAATATAGAATGGCACAGATAACAGAATTCATATAATTATCAGCTAAATGCCCTATCAGGTTTTATATTCTGAAAAAGGACTACCTCAATATGAGACACTGTAAACAGAAAGTAGATTACTTCATTCACCTACAAGTCATGGACATATGCCATTAAATAACTAATTTAATGGAATACCAAAATGCAGCTCTTCAGAGGCAATCATAAAAAAACCAAAAAACCAACCAACCAAAAAAAACCCCCGCCAGAACAACTCTCTCTCAGAAACTTCTATGACTAATTAACACAGTTCCTATGGGTCACCCATAATGGGATCTGTTGCCACAGAATATTACTGCATTTCATTTCAGCAAATGAATTTTAAATCCTTAGATAATGATTTTTGTCAGAAATAACATTTGAAATCAAAACTCTCCCCACTCAATTGCCTACAAATCACAGAATATTGGACATAAGTATATGCAGAGAGAGAATAAAGAAGATAATGACATTCTTTAACTGCAAATAGATTATTTTATTTATGACTCTCAGGGAAAATACGTGATTAGAAGCAAAGGCAGGTACATGTCAACAATGGAAAATGGTGCCAGGCCCACAAGTTTCCCAACCAAACCTTACCCCTACTACTTGGTCGATTCTGGTTTTCTGATCTTTCTTTCCACCTCCTGCAAGGGTCTTGTGCATGCAGACAGAAAGGGAAATGGATTCATAGCAATAGGCTGCAATAAGTTTCTGAAATTTTTGAGGAGGAAATGAAGAAGTATGATGACGAAATGATGCAAAGTTCTGTAATTCAGAGCTGTTAGAACAAACATTGTCACAACAGCAAATGTTCCAGTTTCCGTAAAATATCTAACAGTTCTACATGTGTCCTTAATATAAGTTTTATTTCAGCATTCCAGTTCATGCCTCCTTGAGCATTGTACTTAGAGTAAAACATTTCTGAAGCTATCCTAATTAAGTTACATTCCAATTGTGTCACATAAGCTGGCACTGGGACACTGCAATATAGCACTTCGAAGACAGTCTAATTCATCCTGATTTCCAGTTTGGAACACCATTTTTAGCTGAATTCCACATACTCTGTACTTTGAATGGTTGAATAATTTGACCTGCTGGATGACAAAGCCAGTGATCTGTGTTTCTCCTAAAAAAGGGTTACAATAATTCTTTGTTTCACATACATAAAAACTCATCTCAGTTATTCAAGAAAGATTGAGATCTTTTCTAAGCAGTCAATTTAAACTCCAGTTACTGCTGACCTACTGGCCCATTAGGTATAGATAGCTATTCTGATGTCTGTGCTTTCTCTTCAGGTGAATCTTTAGTTTCCCTGTTTATTTCCATGAAAACTACCAATTAAAATGATACAGATAAAAATCTCCTATTCCATCCACATATGCAATCTTCATCTAGTTTCATGGAATCACTGCAGTGATGGTAAGAAAGTAGATCTGTGGCGTATGTGAATTACTGGACAGCTGGAAAAATGCTTTTGCTACACTTTTCCTTCCTTAGTGTACCGCTTCTGACACATTTTGCCCCTTGTTGCCAGTGGAATAGGGACACTGTGTGCCTCCTGCTCGTCTGCCCCGGCCCAGTCAAGGACTGTCACTACATGGAAATCCTTTCAGGAGCCTCACTTGCAATTAGAAAGGCAAATGAGAAAAAAACTACATTGCAAAGTGAAGTGGTAAGAGAAACTAGAAGGGAAAGTGTCACATAAGACACAGGATATTTGACAGCCTTAGTACTTAAATTAATTAAAATCAAAGTTTATTTCTAAGAAGCTTCAGACCAAGCTGAAATTAAGGTTTGCAGAGGAAATTTACACCTTCCTTAGGTGCCAAAAAAAGCTGTAAAACAAGAGCAATTTCATTTCTTTTAAGGCAGCTAAAGGCCACTAATATTTACACGCAGTGCCAGTCAAACTCAGAGTACCTACAAAGATATTTTCAAGAGAGTTGTATAGATACTTCAGAATGCATGGATTTTTTTTTTACTCGTAGTTGCCAATAACTACTTGTATTTGAAGTAATTCAACAAGAAAAAAAATCTAAAGCTATCAAAAATTTCAGGGGAGAAAAGTGTTGGGTTTTTTTTTTAATTATTTTTACAGATTCTATAGAAACACGGGGATGGAGGGAGGCAAGCAGCAGATTGTTTTCATTCATTCAAAAATAAGTAATAAACCCACAGATATGTCATGCTATTTATTTTCTTTTAAATTAACATTTCTAATTACTAAATTAAGTAACTAAATTATTAAGAAAAAATCAAGCAAGAGTACTTGTTGTGAATTTTCTCCAAGGAACAATGCAATGCATATGGAGACAATATGCATTGGCAAGATTTACAAGATCAGATGTAACCAAATCTATTCCTAAATGGTATTCTTATAGGAGCTTCAGATTATTCAAAAGGGAACGTATTCTAGAAATATGCTTTACATTTAGAACAGTACACTACTCTACGATCAGACATGATCAGAACTGGCCAGAGTCCATAAGGATTTAGCAAACAAAAGGGGAAGAGTCAAATTACCCATCTGGATTCCAGAACAAAGACAAAATATACGAGCTTCTGCATTCTTCTTTATACTTAGTACAAGGGCTGTCAAAATGCCTCATCTACATGTTCACTGGCCCCTAAATTGTTGAAGTAAACTATGAATGGAAAAAAAAGATAGTTAACTATTGCACTCTGCAGTCTACCGACACAAAACTGAGCAGAAGACCTCTATTCCTACTTTTACTAGAAAAATATAGTTTTGATGTCAACAAAACAACTTCCCCCATTGTTAACCCTTGTCATCACACTTAAATCTGTAAAACAAGTTCACTGCAAGTAGCAACTACTCACTGTCCTAATGGTCAATGCCTGTTAGACTTCAAAAGGATTTTCATTTTAAGGGGATATAGAGCTAGTGAAGCTATGATTCTAGCAGACAGAAGGTGGGGCAACCTTCTTACATTATGCAATGATACCACAAAACTAACAGCTTGTAAACTGCTGGTCTTGCAGGCCACCAAGTCAGTGACCAAAGAAAGGCCAAATGTTATTACATGAACTGTTCCATCCAAAATAATCTAAAGCTTATTTGTATTGTAATACTTATAAGTATTTATACTGGAGAATCACCAAAGAATTTACTGTAAACTCATATCTCTATATAGCTTTACATATCTAATTATTTATACTTACTTGATACTGAACTATATTTTCTTAAAGAACAGTGACTAACACCTTTTTGAGGGATTTTTTGCTACACGAAGACTACCTAAAAAAAAAAAAAAAGTCTCCTGGTACATCTCTGTAGCTATGCTACCACATATACTTGAGATCAGGCTGCAACTTTATCAGGAACAAATAACCCACGATAAAATGGAGAAAGAAAAACTACCATATGGGTGCTACTGAAAGCTGTACTACTAAAGCAATTGCTACCTGTTAGTTTTCCATATGTATAAGGAGAAACCTAAATCCTCAGTAAAATTGGCAGGTGTCACGTTTTGACAATTTTTCAAATTAAGATCTTGCTCATGTAGTCTGGTCCTGAACTTACTCCCCCAATGGCCAGACCATATTGGTCTACAGAACTACCCATAGAAGTAAACAGGTATAGTACAAGTGCCAAGCTCTCCCTGCATTACTGCTAGGTTTATCAACAGCCTGGAAGGCCTGCAATAAGTCAAAATGACAATACTAATAGCCAAATTTGCTATTATGAGTAATTATATTTTGCCATACTCCCTGCAGCGTAACATGCAAATTCTCTCTCTCGTGTGCAATTGGTTTTGAGCACTGTTTGAAGAGTCACAAAATAACCCCAGCACCCTGATACTTCATCTTGAAGAAATCTTGAACTTGTAGCTCAAAAATAACTTGGCTGTTCAGAATAATGGACTAATCATGTAGCATTAGAAGTTACCTAGCATATTCCTTCATCTCCATGCTTTTTGCTGTGCATCAGAACCAAATCTGATGTTAGGCAAATTCAGCTTGGTGAACACACACACTTTGATAGAAGGAAGGACCCTAATAACAGATGGCTATAAGGTTAATGAAACATTTATTTGGAGCTCTTTGAAACACTTTCATCCTTCTAACATACTTCTAACTCTTACACAATTATACAATACTATTCAAGTTCAGTTCTGAAACATTTAAGGAATATAAAATTTTAACCTATTACTTCTTCTAATACTGCAAAGCAATACCGTATGTTGAAGTATTTGAGGGGTAAAAGCCATGTGCTGATTCAGGTAAAAGTTCACAAACCGCATTTTACAGTTTTACCTACTAACACATAGGTGTTGCTGATGAAATGCCACATTCAGTCCTCATGCATAATAGTAAAGATCTTTTAAATTTTCCAAGATTAGCAGCCATCAGGATCATAAATCTGACTTCAGATAAAGTCTACAGTGATGAAAGACAAGAATTTTAAACTTATAAAATAGCATAAAGGACATGCAATATCTTTGAGTGTTCACATCAGGAGTATGAGTAAACCTACTCATGATGCATAAGAAGGTTATGACACCATCAACCACAAGATTTTAGAATCCCTTCTGTTTTTTCTGCACTTCAGGAATGTGAATTCCATTAAGATTAAATATTACTTTACAATTCTTTTGATGCAATGAGCTTTTTAATATTTACTTTCACACTCAAAAAACAGATTTAAAGACTTGAAACTGAACAATGTGAACTACAATAAATATTTCACAATGTTGTACTTTTACAAACATCAAAAGACTTCAATGACTTCTACCGTAACCAGTCAAATATTTACAAAATAAACTTCATCAACATTTGCTATTAGCTGTACTTTAAAGTTAGATATTGATACAAAACCTTATGTTACATTAGAGCTATTTCCTTTGTCACATATAGCCACACACGGAAAAATATATGTAATATTTAAAAAAAATAATTACAATACAAGATACTGACTGGTAAGTTAGAAGCTAGTTGTCAGTTGCTATTAAAAAAAAAAAATCTAGTAAGTCCAGAACATCTATTATACAAGTAATTAAATCACAAACTCAAGATATCAAAATAGTCAATGTTTAGCATGTAAAACAGTGAAAATGAAGGTTTATAACTAAACTCTTCGGGAACTAAGAGAAACTCCAGTATCTAACTAATACCTGAACAAGCAAGACACCAGAACTCAAGGACAGACTTTCAGTTTTTATTATCTTAAACAGTTCAGTGAAGACAGGGTGAATTTTAAACCAAGATACTATTAATAATTCTGAAGAAATTTCTGATACAGCAAAGGTGAGGAACACTTAAATAAAACACTTTCTCAACATAATCAGTCACCTGCAAGGTACCACAAGTTGATCTACAATGACTAGCCACCCTGAGTAAACATTGCATACTTGTAAAATGCTACTAATAAAAGCATTAATAATAACCAGAGAACTTAAAGTAAGGTCAACACAGTACACCCAACACATCTGAAGCCAAGCATCAGTATACTAGTGTGAAAGATCATTTCTTGGTCAGAAGCAAAGATGGTTCAAATTGTTTTATTTTAGCAGTACTGTAGCTGCTTACCACTTTAAAACGTTACTATGAGACTTGTATCAGGATAATTATACAATATGGGGGACAATTTTTTAAGCTTTCAGTGATCCATATACCTCCTTTTATTTATATGTGGAAGACAAAATGTCCACACTGCACACTTCAATATATCAAAACTGTTCTGTGTCCTTCAGTCAGAAAAGGAAAGATATTTTTAAAGAAAGATTTTTCTATCAAGTCTAGAACTGTACTGTACATTGTGATTAATATATTCTGACTTGCAATGATTTTGATAACAAAGGCAAAGGAGGTTATGCAGGTTTGTCTGGAATGAGATGATAAATGTAATCTCAACCTCCACATGTCTGTCATTCAGTGATACAGAGAAGAGGTTTAACAACCTTTTGATGCTGCTGGTTTCTATGCAGCAGCAAAAGCATACATAAAAACATAAGAGAAGTCACCAACTTTTCAGCTGTGATTTACTGCTGTGACTTCTTTGATGTGGGGAGAGATGGAGGCAAGTAGTTACAATATATCATCCCCTAAAAAGAACTTGTGATGGGATAGTTTCTTTTTGCCATAAAACTCTCTCAGGACTCTAGAATCTAAGAAAAATCACCATTTTCCCCCCATTAGACAAACAAACATACTCCACAACATCAACTCACATCTTTAAAAATCTCCCTAAAGAAATGTTTCTCAGACTTCAAAGGCTGATCTGCCATTCCTTCCCTTTTCAATGATAAGCAAAGGAAAAAAACAAAAAAACCCTAACCATATTTTCTCCTCAATAAAAGGAATCTCTATAACCCACATTTTGGGAAACCCAAGTAGAAGTAAACTCCCAGCTGGCAGAAAGATCTCTATTTAGCAAATTTGAAAAAGCATACATATACCTAAGGACATCACAGGCCCTACAGATCTTCAGACACCAAGTCGAGTACAGAAGGCTTTTGGATAGCCTCTATGACAGATTATCTAAGGGAAAAAAAACCCCAAAAAATAACCAATTCACCATTGTAATAGAAGAATGACACCTGAGAGTACTTCAGCTGAACAAGTATCAAAAAACTTCTGAACCAGAATCATCAGGATTATCTATTTTAATCTGCTGTGTATGACCGGCTAACGAACTTAAAAAGAAAAATAGCTACATAATCATGAAAAGCACATTTGGTAACAATTTTTTTTGTTTCAAATGAATACACATACTTAAGAAATTATGACAACAGTAAAGAAAATATTTTTAATAGATTTCTTTTTGAAAACAGTCCAATAGATAAATGTTCTTTTAAAAGATTCAGCTTTCATGTTTAATAAAACTAATTCTCAGAAAATTGTGTGCCCCTCATCTGTCTTTTCCTGTTTGACTAGAAATTCCTGTAATCAGTCCAAGCAAAAAAAAAACGCCCAACCTGCAAAATCTCGGTTGCTGAAAAACTGGGTTTGGAAAAGCAATGAGGACTTTTCAACTAGCTTGTCATGCCATGTTGTGGTTTTTTTACATCTATGCGGGGGAAATAAGAATTAAGTATAAAGTGATTATCCAATACTGTTATTATACTGTAACAAATATTGCAAATATTGCTTATTTCAAAAGTACACAACAGTTCTGTACTTTGCAATCATTTGATACTATCTGTGAATAAGGAAGTGTGAATCAGATTTGACTAACTTCAAAGTTCAATGAACTGTAAAACTGTCCATATTCTAAGCTGAGGTTGAGACCAAAAAACTTCCACATATCAGATGGTTGCATAAACTGACAGACAAACGCCTAGCATTCAGTGATTTTAGGAGAGGCAATTCTGTGCTCTCTCTAAACCAGCTAACATGAGTTTATCGATTACCAGGTCAATTTCAGTCACAGCTGTGTTTGTAAACAAAAGTCTAACCATTCATGACACTTATTCTATCAGGTAATTCTTTACCTTAAACCTTTAAAAATATTGAAAGCCAAAGGCAACCCCTCAATAAAATCAGAAATCTTTGTTCTAGTCTAACTTCTTTGTTTCCCCCAAAATTCAGTAAAATAACAAGATTCTACAAATCCTACTTCACCTATAGACAGAAACACAGACTCCTAATGAATAAGGCATGTTGGACTCCTGCAGAAGAGCACATGACCAGTTTTGTAAAATTCACATTTCCAAATGTGTTCTGATGACAAGTGGCACTCTTCAGGACATGTATCCTACAGGCAAGATCAGCTGTCCTGTAGGCAACAAAAATGGAGCAAAATACCGAAAGGATAGTGCCAAAAATAAAACTTCAGGTGATAGCCCAAGGAGTATTACTACAAATGAGATAAGTAATCCTTAGCAGTGCCCTGATGGGTAGTACAATGTCTTACAGGAGTTATTTCTGTCCACTTCCTAATAGTCTCCATTTTTTTTCCTCCTCTAAATGTAAGAAGATACAATCCATAAGTAAGAGAGATTTTCAGGAGGGGAAAGCAATTTACTTTGGCCATCTAGAAACAATTAATCTTTCTTGATTTTAGGAGACATTCTATTAGACAATTCCTCAGAAATAAAATACAACTACATTTAATAAAGATAGAGGGAATACCAGGCACAGATCCCAATCTGAATCATCTTAGGAGGCACAGTACAAACAAGAAATAAAACTCAACACTTTTTCTTGTATAGATGAGTAAAATCAAGGAAAGCAGAAAATATTTTCACATTTATTTTACTTTTTAGAATATGACTGCACCTGAGGCCTTGCCACAGCAGCCATATCTGTTACCATATCCAACAACTACAACCCTAGAAGCAAATAGCTACTGCAGGTCTAGTGCACAGAAAGACTGTGAGCCTACCAGTTAATCTGCTCATTCTTTTTCTAGTACACATGGGTCCTAAGGGGTCAATTACACATTGTACATTGAATTCTAATGGAGCAAGTTTTCTGATAAGAAGAGATAATTACTTACTTTGTTTCTTAATCTAAGTTGATTATGTGCTTATGCAAGAGGCTATCCGGTGGCAGCTGGAACGTTTTACTTCAGCTGAGCCACTGCCTCTAGTCAGTGGGGGCACTGTGAGGTGGAAATGGCACCGGACCCACCATTAGAAGAAAAGCAATGTTCACACCAGTTTGACAAGTCCTGGCACATGCAAGGAGTAAGGATAATATGCATCAAGTTCATCACAAGTGAGTTAAATCTGCTATTGTTACGATAGCTGATCATTCTTAAGGAGCTATATTATGGACAATATTCAAAAAGCCAAGGACACGGGTTTGAGTGAGGGTGTTTTGTTGTTTGTTTTGTTGGTTTTGGTTGTTTGGGATTGTTTTTTTTTTTCAGAGAAGATATAACATTACAGAAGGAAGAAAACGGAATTCAACCGCAACCAGATGCTTTTGTGAGGATACTGGCAGGAGGCTATTAAGCAGATAATGGTTTAATTTGCAATTTGGGTAAATTTTTACGTTTACAGAAAGAATAAAAGGAAAGTATGGAAGCTATGCCAAAATGTATTTGCACTTAACATAAATCCTCTCAAATGAGAAGTGTTGAAGTCCTACAAAAAAGTCCTATCAAAAAAGTACACCTCCAAATAATCTTAATATGCTATAAAAATACTTCCTGAAGTCAAATTCAGATTTCATTTGCACACACCATACACATACACAGCATCCTTCCTGGACTCACAGTACTAAGCTCTATTTCAAAGGTACAAACTGCCAAAGAACACCACAATTTCATTTGTATTTATAAGTCAAAATTTTGAGTGAAAACAAAGCAAGTACTATAAAACCTGAGTACAATACATATGTTAAAACATCTGTATTAGAACCTATACCATCCCTCCCATATGCTCTATAAAAAGATCATAAAATGATGCCTTAGCTCTATGTAAAACCAAAGGTGTGTCCATGTAAGGAATAATGCTAACACTGGACTGTTAATGGGGAAGAAAACCAAAACAATAAATTGCATGTTTTCACTTAGTTCAATGGAGCTATTATGACAAGAAAGGCTTGATAACTCACAAATATAAAAGTTACAACGATCTAGTGTCCCTGTAAGAACTGTAATAATTTTCTTTGTAAGATGCTTAGATTTCCTTACTAGTAATTATTCTTAAGAGTCAATTTGCTATAAGCCTGTATTGAAATTAGCTGGTTTAGAAAACATTGATTTTGGTACTTGAGAGATAACTAGCATTTCACTCAAGACCAACAAACAAAAAAACAATGTCTCTACAACAGCATTGTGTCCAACTGATGAAGCAGGTTGCTTCAGCTCCCTGAAAGCACAGAGGTTACAATCACATTTTCTACTTTGCCTCATTGCAGAAAAAGCCGCTACAGTATCACCCTGTCAGAGAACACTTCTGCATTTGCTGAGGGAACTGAACTACGACGAACTTTAGAAAGGGCTTTTTCTTTGTGTGTGCAAAGGGAAGTGAGCTAAACCATGGGGACGGGAGGGATAAGGTGTCATAAAGAAACCCATGTTGGAAGACCCCTACCATCTAACAAATACCCACACCCTCCAATTAAAACGTAAGTAATTTTCCTTCTCCTTGTTATTATATACTGCTGACCATTTTAAGGGTCTCCATACTTTAATACCAGCAGAATCACACAATCATTGAATATGCTGAGTAGAAAAGGACCCATGAGGATCATCGAGTCCAACTCCTGGTCCTGTGCAGGTCACACTGTGTACCTGAGAACATTGTCCAAACACTTCTTGAACTCTGTCAGGCTTGGTGCTGTGACCATTTCCCCGGGGAGCCTGTTCCAGTGCCCAACCACCCTCTGCATAAAAAACCTTTTCCTGATATCCAACCTAAACTTCCCCAGACTCAGCTTCATACTGTTTCCTTGAGTCCTGTTACTGGTCACAAGAGTGAAAATCAGATTAAATACCCAGCAACAATTATATTCAAATCCCCTCTTTGGAGTAATTTAAAAAAAAAAACCAACCTTCAAAAATACTTTGAAGGTTGGTTTTTAACTATAAAAGTATTTACATCTCATAATACAGTAACACAGAATACATCTAAAAAATACCCAGATCTAGATTTAGAGATGGCATGTGAATTTTACTAGCATCAACACTGTGATGCTACTTGCTTTTGGTTATCCATTATATGGAATGTGCATTGCTTCAGCTGCCTATGATTCCATGGCATTAAATACTCATTTCTGTGTTTCTCTCTATTTAATCAGTATAAGGTAATTCTTCTAATTCTCAGACACTGTTTCAAGACTGGAGAAAGTGCAATAAAAAGCCAGATTTCTTACGATGTAGATACGAGAACAAGGAAGAAATAGCATACTGGTTTTGTTTTAGTGGTGTATTGAAATCTGCTTACTCCTAATGTTTCCATCTTAATTTTACATACTTACTTGCAGTAAGTGAAATATTTATAAGTCTTTTTGTGCTTTGTTTATACATCTCCACAGATATTAAACTGGACACATGGAAAGGGATTTTCCTCAAATGTGCTGTTAGCTGGAAACCTTATAAGTAAAATACAACCAAATTCCATCTCTTAAATATTTTGGTTTCAGTTTTGTTTCCCTTTTAATCTCTCTCCTTAGTATCAACATCCTCATTGACATCTCCACAAAGTCTAGGCATTTCTAAATATTTTAAAGCTTAATAGCATGATTATTTACCAAATATTTGATAGTTAGGAATACTCTCATAAAAAAACATGGTTTTGTCTTGATGTCTTATGAGGTACAAGTTTGGTGTACTTCAGGTACGTCTTAGAGACGAAGGGACACCAAAGGCCACACCATGGCCCCTGCAAGATATCCCTCTGGGATATATCTACACTTCATATTTCTTTCTTACTTATTCACAATGGGATTTGCTAAGCAAATTAAACTGAAGACTGTCTGGTAAAATAGCAAGCAGAGGGGTATATACTGAAGAAATTAGACTTACTTAATAGGGGGCAAAAGATAATTTGCATGTCCCCAGAAAGAAACCTAAAGCTCATAAAACCTTTGCTATCTCTAAAGACACTAAACTCCATAATGCTCCTTTGTACTTACAATATAAAATGAAAATAATTCTAGATGATAGGAGCTGTTAAAGAAAGAAAAATTAAAAAAGGAAAAGAGCATGGAGGAAGACCATACAGGCCAAAGGACTCTGGAAAACAAGTAATATGCTAAGGCACTGGCTGAAGGAGGCCGGGCAACAGGATAAACCCACCTTGGCATTAAGCTCCAGGCACGGGGCACGCAGGGGGCCACTCGCCACGGCCATGCCAGGCTGGCCCCTCAGGGCCCCCCGCAAGGCCCTGTCTGTGAGGGCCCGGGTGGAAGCAGCGGCACGAAGCCAGGGCTTGGCTGGAAACACAGGGCAGGAGCGCCCCGTCACTGCCAGGCCCCGCGCAGCAAGGGTCCCCAGGGCCGGGCAGCACCCGAGAGCAGGCTCTCCCCTTAAAATCAGAGGTGCACATAGATAAAGCTGATATGGTTTGCTCTCAAAAGGCTGCACCTGCAGAGCCCTGGCTGCAAGGCCGAGAAACAAAGAGACCCAACAATTCCAGCTCTAACCTCACAAGAGGCCATCCACACACTGTAAGCATTCAGGTTCCACTGACATAAGTTTTTAAAACGTACACATCTGGTTGAAGGAATTTGATTCATATGACATTAAATCTCCTTATGTCAAACATATTTTTCCAAACCGGAAACTTATTTTGAAAGTCTAGCAACACCAGTAAGTTCCACCTCTGCCATATCCACACTGTTGTCACCCTGTTTAGCAGGGCAGGTGCTCCTAAAATCTGGCCTGACAGACAAAATGGAACATCACTGAAGTTCCCCAGGGCCACCACAGTGGCCACTTCTGTACAGTGTCAGAATGCCGTGACTTGGCAGAGTCTGCTGAAACCCTGGCCTCGACCCCACTTACAGGGGATCTAATCCTTGTTTGGCAGCCCCAGGCACACGAGTAACTTAGTCACCACTGCCTCAAACATGTGACAGATGCCAGTGCACAGGCACATTAATTTCATGAAGTCTCTCTGGGGGAAAAAATAAGAAATGGAAAAATTACATCTTCAGCACAAAACTGCACATGTTAAAATTCCCCCAGTGACAGCAGAGCCACCTTAGCAGCCTTTCTGTAGCTAACGGCCACATGGTGCTGCCATCACTATCAATAGGGTTGAGCAACACAAATGAAGGTGCTTATTCCTTGTAAGATTAGGATTAGTATCAACTAAGAAAGCTTCTTCACCATATCTCCATAAGATGCTGTGAAAGTAAACAAAGAATTTCTAAAAAAAAAAAAAAATACAGCACTCTAGAGATAATGATTTTCAAAATTTATTTATAGGCATGGAGATAGGAAAGTCGTCTACCTGAGAGGGTCCCATCTAGGATCTGTACAAAAAATACTGATTTGCACTGGGTATGCAGTCTTGTAGAATGATTGTCACAACAACCTCTTGTTGCTGAAAGACACAGTGAAGTGTTTTGTACTTTGCTCTTCTGGTCTTCTAAAGACAGGTATTTTCTCATATCTAATTCCTGATATGACTTCATCTCTGGAACCATATTTGCTGTAAATTATATATTCTGTTAAAACAGAGTTTATTCAGACTCACACAGGATAGCCAAAGCACATAATCTAGAGTCCCTCATCGCTACCTTGTTAACTTCCTGATCTATTACTGTTTTCAGTTCTAAACTTTTTCAGTATTGTGGATCAGTTCACACCACTGAATCAGTTAAAATATCAGTACTGTAAAAGAGAACAGGAAACAATGCAGCCCTCTCTCAGCACCTGGAAAAGACAATGCCAATACTAGACGTTGCACTGATTTAACCACTTTTTATTTCCTATGGTAAAACTGGGGAAAAGAAATCAGAAACTACTACACTTGTAAAGTCCTTTCCTTTAAAGAGAATCACAGTCAAGTAAACTGACAACTGGACAACTTGATTTGTATTTTTAAAACAATACATTTAATCTGTACCCATAGCCTTTTAAAACTTCTTTACACTGTTCTTCAACTACCTTTGATTTTTGTACTCAAATTTCCACAAGCTAGTGAACTGCCTAGATTAAGGTTTGAAGGCGGTCTGAAATTGTGTGTTACTTTAAAGTACTATGCATCTAACTGCAGATAGCATCTTTGATCATAATTGCAAAAATCCTGTATCTCCCCCATTTTATACAGAGGCAACATATGGCCAGCTTTCTGATTTGGTCTCTTCAATATTAGCTGAGTAGTTCCAGTGTCTCTGAAATGATCACAGACTAGAAGATCTAAGAACATGCTTATTCTTTTGAAATCCCTCCAAAAAGGCTATTCCTCTTTTATTGCTACCTTGTTATTATTGGTTCATGCCATTTCCTTTTAAAATGAGTGGCTCTAATGCTATTGATTTACAAAGTCCCACTCCAGGGAGCTCACATTAAATTCAGCCAAATGATGTAATGTATTGGATCGTCCCATCATCTTAGTTCAAAAATTCTCTAGGTTATAGCACAAGGCTAGGCTAAGAAAAGAAATCACCTTGGCAATTCCTTGGAATTAATAAATAAATGAGAAGGTCCATACTTTTCCTTCAAGTTACAGCAAGTAATAAATCAATACACATCAAATCTATTACTTTAATTATTTTTTTCCCATTCTCCTGTATGTCAGTAAGAGAGCAGATCACAGCTCTAATTACAACAATTACTTCCAGTGATGCCAGTAAGATCAAACCAAAGTTATGTGAGGCTATTTTAAAGAGATTATTACTACTTTTCCAAAACCTAAAATTGAAAAAAATCAATTAGCAGATGTCTATTTTGCAACATTTTAAAACTCGCATCCTCTCCAGACACTTGCCCTGTTCTAGCTCTCTAAAAATATGCAGCTTTTTCTTTAAACATGCCTAGATGGACATTCAATATCAATATACCAGGATGACAGGTCAGCCTTGTCTTGTAGGCCAAGTACAGTAACAAAGGTGCTTTCACACACAAGCTGCTGCTGGTTTTCTCTTTCAGAAAAATGAAACGGAAAAAAAACCCATACACTATAAGGTATTTCAGTTTGCTCAGCATTACACCAATACACAAGGTAATTCTTTACAAGTGTTTTCTACAATTGTTTAAACACCATTTCTGAGCTTTAGTAGTTACTGTGAGAGCGGCAAACATATGGTACTTTTTTTTTTTTTTTTAACCCCAGGAGAAAACTCAGCAATTTCATCACCACTTAGGTCAGCTGAGTGGGAGCCCCCGGTGGTGTAGTGGTTAAGCACACGGCACAGTAATTGCCGGGGCCCGGGTTCGAATCCCGGTCGGATGCTCCCCGGGCAGGCAGAGCTCGTTAGCCCTCCAAGGGGGCAATCTGCCTACGTCCTGAGCAAGACCCCAGCTGCCACTGTCCAGAACCGCTCCGGCCCGGCAGAAGAACCTCGGGATTAAAGGGTGGGCTCAGATCTGCGCGCCCTGTGTCTCACCTAAAAAATCCAGTGCGCAGGTTGGAAGGTCTGAAAGGAAAAAGAGACCTTCCCCGGATCTTCGTACGCGAAGGCTGGCCAGCATAGCATAGGTCAGCTGAAGTGAACTTTCCTTTATTTCTCCCACTCTCACACAGAGCCAAGAACCAACACTGCATGTCCAGTTTTTGGCATTTAAAAAAATAACTTAGTTCAGCTCAGCCTATTACAAATAAAGCTGATATGGTTTCCTTCAATATAAAACAAAACAGACAACTAAAGAGAAATGAAAAGCCAAAATAAAACAGGAAAAGAACTATACATGCTGAGCAAGTAAACCTCAGGGTAGGATCTAAAGGTTCCTGAGCTCAGGCTCTAGAGAATTCAAGGGGATCAATTTCCAAGGTCAGAAGACCTTCAATACAGAACTTTGAAGCATAAACAGAAATCCATCAGGAAAAGGCAAAGTAGGAAAGGTTGCTTGGTCATAGATTTCTACAAAAACACTACTAACCTTGTAAATTCAGAAGGCTGATGGATTTTGACAAACTCTGTACTATGCTGCCAGGAAAATCCAGTTTGCTCAATGGGTCTATTTCTACATAAAGTTTTGAAGGTTCTGAACACATTAGGTATAAAAAACATATTTGAAGTTGACAAAATGTGGGTAATCTTCTTCATGACACACTGAGAAAGCAGACCTACCATACACATGTGGAAGGGCATGTTAGGTCATGCTTCTGTAAGTCCTTGCATTTAGCTTGTTACCATAAACCTGGAAAAAGAGTGACAGCAAAGAAAAGTCCAAAGTACAAAAAGCCTCAAGCACAGAAGAAACCTTTGTCTTCCACTTATCAGCATCACTTCTAACTTCTAGTAGGAGTCTATATACTAATAGAAAAAATTAAATCTGATACTGTACATCACCGAAAATTACTGTAAAGCCAGTCAATGACACAATATTCATTCTCATTCCTCACTGGACCAGAAGTCATCAGAATGACTTACCTACATAACACCATTTCCACAAATCAAATCTATGTGGACAACTTTCCACTGCACATCACCAAAGGCATAAAACAAGCCTGTAACTGTTATGTTTTTTGTATCATATCTAAGTTTGTAAGCTAAAGAGATAAAAATCAAGTAACTTTAGGATAAACAGTAACTTGACCATCACTTTATCATCACCAAAACCTTCCTTTTACGTAAAACACATACCAATCCATCAGCAAAAATACTTCACTCTTGAAGTCAGGTATTTAAGACCTTCAGAAATATTACACATCTCCATTTGTTTACATAGAATAAACAATTACCACATCAACTTCCTTCCATCATTACTTCTCTCTACATAACACATGGTTACTCCTAACTGTAACAATCATCATTTAAACATGGTATGAACAAGCAAAAAAAATTTTTAAATCCTGTAAGACACTCTCAGTGTGCCAAACCCTACCTGTTGGAGACCAGCAAAGTCAAACAACTGTTGGCTGATATAGCCCATATCCAAAAAATTTTAGACTGTAGTAACTGACTTTTATATATTCATAATGACACTACAGAAAAAGCAATGTTCTTTTCTCTGACAAGCTTTGCTACCATCCCATGCTATACCATCCTTCACTCATGACACTGCAGCTTGCCTTACTAGTTCAAAAGGCACAACACTCCGTCATCTCCACTTCAAGATATGTGCAGTGTTATTTTATTGTGTATAGAGAATTTCCTAAATACTGCTCCATTTAGAAAACTAAAAAAGTTACTACCCCTTCACTCTATGTTAACACGAACAAAATAAAAATGCTTTGTTACGGGACTATACTAGCTTTTTTCTTCTTGGGAAAGCAAAGTACTTGGAATTGCAAACTTCAGCTGGAACAAACAAGATACCTACTAATATCCACTAATATTAAAGCCTTAAAAAACATTGCAAAAAGAGAAAAAGCAATCCATTTATCTGCAAATACTGCAGGTTTTATTCTAAGCATCAAAAAGGAAAACTTGAATCAGACATATTAAATATAATGCTACACATCATCAAGTAAAAAAAAATAAGTTAGGGTTCATGTTTCCTATACAGCTTCATTCTTAACTGTATTCAAAATAACAAGATCTAAACAACTATGGTGGGAATGATTCAGGATTATTCTAGAAGAAAATGCTTTTATTAATTAAAATGGTTCCTCTTCCATGATGGAAAAGTAAGTCAGCATAAGCTGTTAAGTCACCCAGACATAATACAAAACAAGGAGCATCCTCTTAGGCAATGTGTCTCTTGCTTCATCTTTAATATAGTTTAAATTGCCACAAGCTGGATACATGGGAAGGGAAATAAAGCACACACCACAACCTAACAGAAAAAGAGTTTCTTTTGTAAGATGTATGAAGAGACCTTTAAACACTTCTTGTAGTTCTATTTCTAAGTTTTATTCTCTCAAGGCTGCTATACATGAGAAATCTTTTTCCCTAAAATGTATCAACATTTTAATAAGATCCTTCTCTGCTGTTCCACTGTTTATATTATCCATTTCAGCTATGAAAAGTTGCTTTCTACTGTGTTCCTCCTGTGAAAGCATTTTTCGGCATTCATACTGACAAAAGACTTCCATCAAAAAACCAAGTCTCACACTGTGCTCTCGAAACTAAGCCAGCTCATCCTGTTCTTTGCTGACATGCAATTCTAACAAACAACAAAAAAATCTGATCATCAACGCACCTTACCTTGAGAACCTTCCCACTTGAGATCAGCGTGAGTCAACACAAAAGTAGCTTTTAGGCTATTCTTTATTAAAGAGTAACAGAACCATGGGCTAGGTCCAAGATCAACTCAGCAGCAGGACCACACATTGCACTGCAGCTCTATGTGTTATTTGTATCAGCCTCCCAAAAATGATACATACATAGGGGAAGCTTGTGTGAAGGGAGGGTGGTGTCTATATTCCACAAACAGAGATTCTCAAGTCTGTTATCTTTTACTTCGAACAAAAGAAAAACACAAATACAATATTATGCAGTGTTGGGTTAATGTTGGACTTGACGATCTTAGATGACATTTTCAACCTAAACCATTTTATGATTCCATTGCCCTGCACTATACCTATACTACAGGGAACAAAATAAAATTCAGAGTAGAACAACAAATCTGCTTTTTTGTGGAGAAGTGCCACATAATGAAAGCATGGAAGCTGTGATGTGTCCGAATGACAATCAGCATGGCAAGTGTGCAGACTGGCCAGTAAAACAAAGTACACCTACAACTGGGGACTAAACAGGACTAAGGCCTGGGCAAAGTGAGGATCATCCACACCATTGTACAGAAATAACCACAAGAATGTTTAGAGAACAGTGGTAAATGTTGATGACAACACAAGGCTGGACACCAAAAGAGGACTGAAATATTGCACTAGAACACCTTGAAAACTGTAGTTAAAAAAGTAGTAAAATTTAATCAGAGTATAAGCTGAAGCACTTCTAAGAGCTAAAAAAAGCAAAAGCTATAAAGTGGCTATAAACTGGCAGTTCATCAGTTGGGAGAGGGCCAATGTACTGATAACATTTTACAGGGCATGGGTGGCACCTAGGAAAAAAAAAATTACTATTCTGGCCTTTCTTATCTAAAAAAGGTCAACCTAAATCAAACCAGGTACCCAGCAGGTTTCTATCAATAATCAGAGAGCCTTTGTCATGAAACTAACCCTTCTTTGTCTAGGAAAACCTAGGAATCCATGAAATTTAAGTGCGAAAAGTGTGTGGTTGTCCTCTAAATCACAAATTAATAAAAAGGAATCAATACTAAACAAATGTTTGGTTTATGAACAGATATGCACAAATTTTCTGTAAAGTTTGACTGAAAATGAAGGTTCCAAACAAAGTAGTGGGTTGTTTGCAGAGGGTTTTTTCTTTTGGAAGAGGGGTAAGAAAAACTCTTTCCAACAGGGAAAACAAGTTGTAACAACTCTTGAACTTGGTAAACTGATGACACAAATGCTGGCTGGCTGCACGGAATATGTAACTTTATATGAAAGAATAAAAGCCAAAAGGCATCTGGGAGAGGGAAGGTACTCCTCATTATTTGCTCACAGAAACATGCTGTCTCACTGAGAATTTTTTTGTCACCACCAATCTGCATATTTCTTCCACTGTTAAATGCATTAACAATCCAGTGAAAAATGTTAAGTCCTAAAATATTTTTCATTACAGAAACATACTCACTTGAAATAATATGAGACTTTATTTTATTAAATACATCTATAGAGAGTATTTCAGAACAGGGCTTAGAAAAACATCACCTGCCATCTAGTTTTACTAGAAAGTTTCCACCAACCCTAGCATCTCAAATTGCTTATCTAGTCTATACTTAAAATGTTCTTCCATCCCAGAAGACTTTCTGCTGACAAACATGACACGACAGATGACTACACCTACACATCTGTATTTATTGGATATACCTATTGTGTAGTCAACAGAACTGGTAATACGTCAGAATTGAAAACTAATGCACTTGTCAAACAAATAGAAGAAGCTCAGGCTTTACTTCTTTCTTTTATCTAAGCCTAGCAGTCTGTAGCCTCAAAGCTGAAGATCAGTACATCTACATTATCAAAACCTCGACACTAAGAAATAGGACAGCCTTTTCTAATTGCTATGGAACAGCTTTGGAAACAAGAAAAACAACAAAATACATTAAGAGAATAGTACAATCCTAAAATGTTCAAGCTTTCAAGCTGCAGTACAAAAACTAGTCATTAAAATATCGCTGCCTACCATTGAGGATACTCCACTGGGACAAGAGTCACCACAGCTAAATTTAACTTTTACAGAAATTATTTTTAAGTTCCTGGGTAAGTGGCAGTATTCAACTGAACAATAAAGCCCAGAGTTAAAAAACAAGTCCAAGTGCATGACTTTTCTTTGCTTAAACAAAAAGCTGTCCATAAGGTACAAGTGGACTCTTGCCTAGGAAAACAATGCCTGAAACTGGGAGTATCCCCATAGTATTATATGGGGATGACGTATGATGTCAGAAGTCTCATAAACATCTTCCTGTAATTACACTAACACTGTAATTACCTTTGTTTTGCAATAAGATTTCTACAAAACATATTTAAAGCTAAAAAGGTGATGAACTAGAAGCAACATGCAAACAAGTCATCACTGTCTGCAAGGCAACCTGTTCTTCTCTCCTAATTCCCTGTTAAAAGCATTCATAGCCTGCAACACAGGTAAGTGAAGCAAATTCTGTTCTCACTTCAGTATGATCAAGCCAACATTGTGTCAGTGTCAGCACAAAGTGATCTTGCTTCTGACTACACAGCTGCTGCCCAAAGATACAGATAAGGAATAAGCTGAGAGCAATTCCACAGAAGTATCTTCTGCCTCAGAAGGTGATGGTGCTTCTTGGAGGCACTTTGCGTATGCTGTACTCACAGAATTTTTTTAAGTATAACAGATTACTCTGGTGAAGGAAATCACAGCAAAAAATGGCACAGCTGTCTGAGCTTTCTAAGCTATGGCTAATGGAAGGCTATCTACTTCAGCCTTGGAAAGACCCATAAAGAGTACTTTGCGGGGGTAGTTGTATCAATATTAACACATTCAACTTCCCACAGAAGTCTCCACTATAATAATGGCCTAACTGTAAGCAAAGGATATAATACCAGTGTGCTAGAAATATTTATAGCAGGCTTAGAATAACAGAATCATAGAATCCTTAAGGCTGGAAAGGACCTCCAAGATCAGAATCCAACATCTTCGATCACCATCTTGTCAACCAGACCACAAAGTGCCACATCGAGACATTTCACGGTTTCCAACAGTATTTGACTCACAGACCAAACACCAGCTATCTACTGGCTGCAGGCAGCAAGAGTTGATGTTTTAGTGATCCCTAAACTTTAGTACCGTACTTGGTAATTTCTAACAGTATCACAGCCAGGCATGATGGCTCCCTGGCTATGAGCCACATACTGCCAAAACTGAACTGTGTTCAACACTGAAAGGCAGACAGCTCTTGGGTCATAAGAAATGAGGGGACAAAAGCAACAGGAGCTTAAGAAATGTGAATCTACACCCAAGGATTACCTAACATGAGGTTGACTGCACACTGTCTCTGTAAAGCAGCTGTGTCAGAATTTGTCTTGTAAACGAGGCTTTAAACTCTATCTTAATTGCAAACACAAACATATGTATGTAAGGCACCCAGACTCCTGGTATAGCACTAACATGTACGACAAAGGCAGCTGGGAAGACAGCAAAAACACACAGAATTCACTGTGAGGACATGGCGATTAATATAAAAATTATCCTAATACATTTCTTCAGAAGCTTATTTAGTACTCAACTGAGAGAAAGTTCACAAAATCCTGCCTAATTTTATTAGCACTGTAAAGCATTCTTCAGACATGACTGTTCACCAGAGATAGACATCAGAGGAAAGAATTTCACTGTACTGAAACAAGAAGAAATAGATGTGACATTCAAATCCAGCTTCAACAAAATACATTCTGAGCAAAGAAAATAGGTTAGCATGGGCATAGGAACAAAAATACATCGTGTAGAATGAGACAAAAGAATTAATGTCAAGGAAGAGAATAATCTCAAGAGGTGAAGTGTGCCCTGAGCATAAGATCAGTATATTCTCATTTTCCATGCAACTCCTGAGCCCTTCCAGGCAACAGTAATATCTGCAAGACAGCACCATGTAACTGAATACAAGATGCAAGAAAGACTGGAATGAAGAGGAAAAAAAATTACTTAAGGAAAAGAGAAGTCATGAAAATGAAAACAGCAAATACACAGAATTCCTCTGAAAAAATAAATTTCTTAAATAAATCTGACACATTTATTTATCACTAAAATGAAGTTCCTGGTAAATATGATTCCACATTAAAAAGGGAGCTACACACAACACAAACAGAGAACCGATTCTATTCCTGACAAATCTATTTAAGACAGATGTGCTCTATTAGCAAATGGCTACACTCAATACACAGATAAGGTATTTACTTCATACTTATCTCTAAGATTGTCATTTTCCAAAGGCATTTTCTGTTTTGTGTAAATAGACATGTAACATTATTTCTGCCACAAATGAAAAGCTTTTTCTTTAAAAAGCACTGATACAAATACTGCAATCCACTTGCACAGATGTTTCTGTATCTTAATTTTAAAAACAGCCCCTAGAATTTCCCAAAATAATCTGAAACCATGCTCTTTCTACACATTAGAGAATAGTGATTTCTGCTTTGAGAGGATATTCTCTAACTGGGAAATACTAATCCTTCTATGAACCACACAATTCCCCAGACAATTTCTGCTGCATTGGCATAAGCAAAACATCATGCAAACCTCCCTCCTCCAATAAGAGAGCCACCTGAACTTGACAGAATCACCAAGACTTATTCTTAGTTATATAAAGGAAAAAAGAAAAGTCTGAACCGTGTCCTTTAAGGATGGTATTTCAAGTTTAAATCTCAACTGTTCAATGTATGCAGTGCCTTAGGGAAAAAAATCTCAAGCATTAAGAAAGCAAAAACTGGCAAAAGCCTGCTTTTCAGAAAGTGTATCAATCTTCCCCTCTTCATATCCTTCCTTCTGTTCAGATAATTGAGTAATATACGTAATCTTAGGCAGTGACCCACATTAAACAGCATTAGCTGGTTTAACAGTACTCAAGTAGAAAAAGGGCTTAAGTAGTTTACTATGTAAATGCTAAACACCACAAAAAAGATAGATAAAATTAACAGAAGCAATTTAGTGGTCATGTTTCAGTATATAGTCAGACTTAGCAAACAAAATAATATGAATTCTAAACAGATTTGTATTTAAACAGATTTGGGCATTTCCAACAGATGAGGAATTATCAGGGGTTAATTAAATGAAGCATTTTGCTTAGAGACAAGACTGGCATGTGCATACAAATTGCAAATGAAGTCAAACATTTTTACCTTTAGAGAAATTATTTTCAACATAGTCCGTAAAGGAGAACCTGTTCCTTCCCTCTGCAGACCTAATCCTGTAATAGCTTATTTCTACACAAATTCTTGCACAAACTAACAAAATCTTCCTATAAGAATAAATTTTGAAGATGTAACTGCAGAATAACAATGAACATTTCAATTTACACCCAGAAACATTTCATAAATCTCTTCCGCAATAAACACAACCAGGACTAAGACTGCAAAACATTTTTATCCAAAAAATGAGGATCTGGTATGGATTACACTGTTTTAAACTGGAGTTTAAAAGTTCCTCTCTACAAGAAAGTGTTGAAGAAATTCCATACATTCAAAGGCTGAAGAGCAGTGCTGTGGCAGTACTGTTCTTCAAACTGCTCTGAAAGTCCAACCATGACTACTAACAGGAAACATTTGGCAGGCTTCTGTAAAAGCTGCTTTCTTTATATAGATAAACATGGAATAATCTTCACAAGAGCTCACAAAAATTTTAATTTGAGATAGCTGTATTTAGCTTGCTTAATACTCAGGTGACTCTCACTATTAAGATACAGAGTCCAATGCATCAGTCATTAAGAGAATAGGGTAGTCAATTCTCATCTTCATATACAAAATTTGACTATTGTCTCAGTTCAACAAAAATTTAAGTGCAAATAAAAGTTTACAGCGTTAAATAGGATTCAACAATGTTAGGTCAGGAAACTATACTAACATTTTTTAAAAAGGCAAAAATCGAAAATCCAGGCTTTACTGCAGAATGATTTATTCTATACAGAGAAAAGTTAGTATTTCACTGATCCTCAGTTCTAATAGATTCAAGTATACCAGAAGTCTCAACTACAATTTTTTTTCCACAGGTTTTAATTTGAGGAGAAAAACCACCATCTTTCAAAAGCAGTTCTCTTGTGATACAATTTATAACTCAGTAAATAAAGTTCTTAACTTGTATCAATTTCCCTTTGTAATTTTGTAGTATGTGTCTCAGCATAAATTTTAACAACCACCAAAAAAAAAACCTACACCAACAGCAATGCATGTGCAAAACCAGCAAAATGTTATAGCCAGACTGTCTCTGACGAGGTACAACTTAATTTGGAGCTTTTTGCCCCTGCTGCTTAAAAGTGACCCACATTTTTATCTCTCTTTATACATTTAACTAAAAACTGTTCAGAATTAGCAATTTGGGCAAATGAAACAAAGGGTTAATAACCTCACTCCTTTACATCAAATTTAAAATGAAAATTAGTCCTGTCAGCTTACACCGGATGATCAGCTTTTTTTCTTTTACTACCCATAATACCTGACAGTAATTTACAGAAGGTAGTCATCAACCACCAAAACTTACAGGGAGGCAACTATTCTGCTAGCCCATTTGGTGAGTCATTCAGGGTGACACACACGATTATTTTCATAACTGAATTTGTAACACCTGTAGTCTTCACAAAAGCAGCAGTGCTTTAGCCATTAACCTGACTCAGAAACTCCCCAAGGTCTCTGAAGAGGAGACAGTTGTTACTTTGGGCCTGGAAGAAGGTAACTAAATTAAAGCTGCTCTTGTTTTAAAGAATTTTCACTACAGTCTCTCCTGAAGTAGATAATCAGGGCTGTAGGTGATTAATACCTCTATAAAGAATGTTGTTTTTCAGGTTTCAAAGTTCACATGCCCAAGTTAGTCCACATTTGTAATTCTACATGCAGTAAATGGAAACCCAAATTTCCTAAGTTTTACATGGGACACAATCATTCACAGACAGCAGAATTACAGACACGCTACATGACAGCCTTGAAAAGTCAGCCATATTTGCAGTGCTTTATTTTTTTATATTTAGCATTAATTCTTAAACCAATCAGGACTCTTCTCTGAGATCTTCTGCGATCTTCTCTATGAAATCTCCTCTGCAAAGCACCTTTCAGTATCATACAGTAATCCATGCAATGGAAATTATCTTGCAATAAAGTGGTGGGACTTCCTAAAGAAAG
Source organism: Vireo altiloquus (assembly GCA_013396875.1). NCBI lineage: Eukaryota > Metazoa > Chordata > Aves > Passeriformes > Vireonidae > Vireo > Vireo altiloquus. The sequence continues at coordinate 122,887 of VZRF01012847.1, read as the reverse complement.
GGGAAAAAAAAAAGCACAGAGGCACACCCTTTGCGTCCCTTTTCCCGAAGAACCTCATGCTTAAGTTTAACCCTCAAAATTTCCTCTCACCACTCAATTCTGTTTATCCTTCTCTCAAACGGAAGCCAGGCCATGGTGATTATCCCAGGCACCATTACCAGTGTTACTCATGGGACAGTAACCAAAGATGGATACAGCATAGCGTACACCAAGGAATAACAATAATGATCGTTTATGTTCTACTTCCTACTCCTTTCCTAAACACTTTTGCCTTCAAAGCTTATACCTTGAAAGACTCGCCCACAAAACAACCACATTTCTGCCAAAGATTCACAACTAACTAGGATTCTGTTAAAGCAGACATATAATCAGAGCTGTTTCCATCCTCCTCCTGCAGTAGGCATTACATTACAATTAGCAGATACTGAACCCCAGGAGATATTTATTGTCCAGTACCTATTTTGAAATTCTTCTTGAACATCTCACAATTAACTTTGGATTGTGTGATTCTGCATTCCTAGCTGAATGTTAGCACACTTTGTTCCTTTGTCTAGAATATGTATGAATTTGCTGAGGGCACATATCCTTGATGATCCTATTGCAAAGACCTCTGTGGAAACTGATCATTTAGTCTTACCTTTTTCTCATCTTCTGGCCAGTTATTAATACAACAGGAGGTGGTTCCTCTTAATCCACAGCAGCTGATTTCCTTTAAAAGCCTTTGGCAGGAGGTCTTGTCAAATCCTTTTTATAAATCGAAGTGCATTACACCATCAATATACTTATTCCTCTCCCTTCATGCCCCCTCCAAGGATTCTAACTGCTTTATGATGCATGACTTCTAGCTAAAAAAGGTCATCTTTTTCTTTAACTTAATGTGTTTAAATATTTTTTATGGTACTCAACTTTCTTGAAACATCCAGTTCTACTTCTTTCCTAGGTCACTGTGGCCTCCCATTTTCAGCTTCCATCCCTCCAGTACACACAGTCTGTTGTAACTAACGGGCCACATACTTCTGACAAAAAAAAAAAAATTAAACATGATTCATGTCTCAGGTGTTTTACACCTTGAGTGAATTTTAGCTGGTTTGGATGATGTCCTATTCATTTATATTGCCTCTCAGCATATTAACTAAAAAGATTTTGTTGACCATGCCTGTAAGAAATTTTTCAATCTGAGAAATCATGTACAGTGCTCCAACAGTGAATACCTCTGCAAAAAACTCCTGCAGCTTGCCTGCTGTAAAAGCACCTTCCTTAAGAATTCCCTGATGTGCTGACCACTGAACAGACTACAGCCTTCCTCACATTCTTCCAAATGTCAGTAATTATCTTAGGGTTTTAATTTTAAACCTCCAACTCTTCAAACAGTTCTGCTCTTTGAAGGATTAGTACCATCAGTTTTTTTCATTCTATTTAACCTGTTGGGGTTTTGGAGGTTTGTTTTTGGTTTTGACACGTTACTTTCCAAGTCTCCAATCTGTTGTCTTGACATGCAAGACTCACCCTCACAGCTCTACCTCTCCATTTCGTCTTACTTGGCTTTACTGAGTCTGAGGCTTGATTTAGATTTTGGGAAGGGGAAGAATAAGTCTTATTACAAAATTTGGGAGTATTTTTGTTCATACAGGAATGCCATATAACAATAAAACACAAGTAATGTTTTCAAGGTAACTGCTAAGTAACATCTTGAATCAGACTTCCTGCATTGCCCAAGATTAACATTTCCTCTTTGCGCATCGAGGTAGAAGATCAAAAATGATCCTTGACAGCTGAAATAAATATTGCTTCCACCACATTTAGTACTGACATTTGTTCCTCTTCCTCTGTCTTGAGTAAATGCTTTGAGTAAAAGCTTACTACTTTTATCAAAACTTTTTTCCTTTTGTTTTTTTCATGTCTTCTAGCATTTTATGTAATTATCAGTATTCTGATTATGTGACTAACAGCACAGCTATATTATCAAACAATCAACAAAATAGTAACAGTATTAACCCCCTTCTCCTTTTAAGATGTATTTCAATCAATTTAAACTAACACATCTTACTTTACATCACTTTCCTTAATCATATAGCATCTTTCTACTAAAGCAACTTATCTGTAATGCAATTCCTATATATTCACACCCAAATACTGCAGTCTCATTGCTTATCTCTCTTCCATCAAGTTTCTCAAAACACTTACAGCATGAGCATGCTCATTTTAAATTTGTTGTTTCAGTCTACTATGTTTTTCAAAAGGCACACATCATTTTGGTAAAGGCATAAAAGATTCCATGTTTTGTCAGCTTGTCTATTTTTATATACCATTTTATATAGCATTTAAGAGAACTTAATTTGACAATACATTAAAAATCAGAAAAGAGGCAAAAAGAAAAAAGGGAGAAAAGTTTTTTCCTTGGCCCTTCATCACACAGTGAAATACTATCAAAAAACCCATTTTCTTCTACAGCTTCCAGTTTAAGGAATGATTAAAAATTTATTACAGTAAAGCTAGTATACTTTTTAAATTTCATTACAGATTTTGACAACAGGCAGAGTGCATCTTCAATCCTGGAGACTAAAAAGGAATCTTTGCATTTTTAATTCACCTGCCCATTCACTGCTCATTCCTATACTTTCCAGTAGTTCTCCACTAAAAAACCTTTTAGTCCCTTTGCTAGCTCCTGGGAGGTCTAACAGCACATCACCATCATGCAGCAATCCTGCTTCTCAAATACTGCCCCATGACAGCCCCTTCTCAGACACGTTTCATGAACCATTTCAGTGTGACCACCAGCTCACTGTACCCAAGCACTCCACATTCATCTCCTCTGACACTACCAGACTGTTCTTGAAAACAGGTTGTTGCTTACTTGAAGCATGTCTTTTGTTCAATATTGGCTTCTTTCAACTCCCCTTTTTGACCATCATTATTTAACCCTTCTCACTGGCAAGCTGAGACACCTGTCTGCACATTGGTCTGTATGAACTTTTTGGGGTCTTGAAATTACTAACAGCATGGTGTTAATATAACCCCACTCTGCTACAGTTGAGTAGTAGATTTGGCAATGTAAGGTTAATGACTGGACTCTCTGATCTTTTCCAACCTAAATGATTCTATAATCTCATGTCTTATCATAATAGTCCTGGAAAACCAGACTTGGTTGAAACAGAACAGCAGACAAAGCTACCTACACTGATACCAGGTGTTAACAAATGCCCAAAGCAAGAATATGGTAGCTGGCAATTCTCACTTACAGTCTCAAACTGATTTCTGCTCAGATGCTCTCTGGGTGGGATATGCTTTCTACATATTTAAATATATGCTTCCATTAAAAATGCTAGCACAGAGCAAATTACTGGCATTCCATTTATTAACACATCAAATTAAACTACAATGTAACCTTTACATTCTGTTAGGCACTTCTGATGTAGCTCACTAGCTTGTCAAAGTCTGATGCCTTTTGTTGCATCCTCTTGAAATGTCAAAGTTTCATAACCTGCAGCTATTCTGTCACTTCATCTGACTTTGTATATGAAATAAATGTAGTGGGCATTTGATCACTGAATTTGGCCTGCTTGAAGGGTGAAAAATTTAAGTCACAGCACAGGAACAAAGTAATATAATGTGGCAGCCTCTTATTAATAGCATGAAAGGAAGTAGAGCATGGAATAGCTTTGTTATTACACCAAAAATGACATATTAGATTACAGTATGCTCATTTTTTGTCAGATTACATAGTTGTTGCTTCTAGAAGGACAGAGAATTAGAGCCTGTCTAGTTTTTTAAGCATGATAAATCTTTCCAAGAGTTTGGAGGCTTCTTGGTTTTATTGTTTTGAAAACTATCATGGGTAGCAAACTACCTGTAATAAATATGCTGTTAAACAGAACTAAATTTTTTAACCACAGTTTTTCATTTTGTTCTATTTCAACTCTTTCCAATGACTAGAAGAAATATGAGTATCTAAAGGTATAGAAAGCAATCAAACAGAACTCTCAACCTCAAAATAAGAGAGGTTTCATTGCTATTCTGACACTGTTCAACCCTGCCAGATTCTGCTTTGCTCAAAGCAATGTCTTTCTTCCCCTCTTCTATGGAAAAAACACCTTTGTAAACATAGCTGGTGATATATACACTTCAGCATGCTCAACATGTAAAACCTGCATTTGAGCCAGTGAAATCATGAACAGCCACAAGAAAAAAAAGGTGAAGTCTGAATAGCACTACCTAAAAGGTGAGTAAAGCCAGAGACTGCTCAGCAACTCTGCACAGCACCTGCACAGAAGAAGCAGAGGACTGCTCCTCCATCCAGTGCTGACTCCTTTTCTGTAGGCACTACAATCAAAACAACAAATTGGGTGACTCTCAGGTGCTCAGCTAGCCGGGAGGTCTCTTAAAGAAATCCATAAGCCCAAAGAGATGCCACTCCCCCCAAAAAAACAGTTAAAAAGTAGTAGCTTGAATTTGCTTTTATTTGTTTAGTTAAAAATCAACTACTTGATTTTGGTCAAGGAAAAACTTAGTTATTTTCCATACAAGCATTCTCTGCTTTTTCCAGTTCTTGTCCATGTGAAGCTACAGTTGAGCTGTGCATTACCTTATCCTCAACCACAAGAGGTACCACATGCAGATATCTGAATACAGTTGAAGCAGATAGATAAGTCAAATATGAGATTAGAATGATGTAGTAACTTTAGATACATCAATTCAAGTGCAATAAGCAATTAGAGTATCACATCACTTTGCAAACCTTTGGAGTCAAAGCTAGACATCCCAAGCTTGAGTTGTGTTACTTGCCTCAGCCTTTTAAAGACAGTGACAGTGGTAAACATAAGAAATTAAGATACTTGCAGCTGATCTGAAATCTCAGCCCGAACACACTTTAAGTAATTTTAAAACATTAGGCAAGGATAGGTCTTTTCTTAACTTGTTTTCTAAGTACAGACTTCTCACCACCAACATCTCAGTAATGGTTGAATGGAAATCAGGCAGGGAGAAAGTGATAGCAGGCAAATAACTCTACAGTGCCTTCACTGCCACCAGAGCTCCACCTACCCTGCAGCACACCCAGGCACTTCTGCCAGTCCTCTCCACAGACAGACCACCTGCTGCTGCCCTACACAACACATGGTGCTGAAAGATTGAAACCTTCATTTTAAGTTATCAGTTTTATCAGAAAGCCTAGTCTTATTGAGAGTATTCACTAAGCACATTGTAGTTTTCACTGTCGCCACTAGGTTTGAGGGACCCTGGCTAAGTTGCTTATCCTGTCTAGGACTCTGTTCACATTGCATATGAAATAAACTCCTCCAGCTCAACCATATCTGGAAACAGAGACAGCAATTCACTAGCATTTACTTCCTTGGTAAGACTTCAAGCATGCCCAGTACTGACCTAGCTAATCACCCAAGGTAAAAATTACAAGAATTCTTGAATGTATTAACTGATTTATGTATCAGACTGGGGTGGGGCACCACACGTGTCTGTTTTGACAAAGCTCTAATTCATATGATACCAGCTATACATAATGGCTTGTCCTTAGCATGAATAGCTAAGTAGCTGCCTTCTTACAATTTAGTCTACACACTCTGACACAGTCAGAATACCAAAAAAAAACCTAATAATCTTGTTTTGTAACAAAGTTACAATTGCTAACTAAATATCTAACAATTTCATTCTTTTAGTCACTCTGTTCTTCAAGGTCTCTTGGGAATGAAAAGCTATTAGTTGCATGCCATTTTCAGCTCTAAGATGCCCAGATGACCTGATGTAATAACTCAATCTTTTGCTTCTGCCTCTCAAGGTTTAAACCAGTATAAACTTGTTCTTGAGAAGTATAACCTGCATGCTAGACCCCTGTTGGAGTACAGGAAAGCCAGAAAACTTCTCCTGACCCTGTGGGGATTCATTTTATCCCTAGAGCTCCCCAAAATAGCTTAGCCTTCAAACTAAGTCCGTGGGAGCACCTACCCCCACTTCTGGATGAGCTGAGAGCACCAAAGAAATGAAAAGATTTTTGTTTAGTGTACCACAGAGTGTGTATTTGTAGTTTTAGATTTTGCTCTATATATTACATATAGAGACAACATGGAGAATTCAGGGTGTCAGCTTCTCCTTGTTCTTCTTCTTCCTTTCTTCTCTGACCTAAGTTCCCGTGATTTAGTAATTGGTAGAGAGAACCTAGTGTAGAAGAGGCATATTAATAAAATTGATATTTATTGGTTTTAAAGACAAAATAAAACACACAGAGATTGTAAATTGGGTGATAAAGGTATAAAAGCCACCTGCTTTGAGCAGTAGCAGCCATTGTGCATCTGGAAGCTGCAGCAGAGGCTGTGCTCCTGAAATTTGGATAAGAAATAGTAAACAACCCTTGAAGCAGCAGAAAAGAAGTCTCACTTCTTTTTTCCCTTACATGGGACATTGAGAAGGAAGATGGCCTGGCTAGGAGCTGAGAATGAGGCCCCAACAGACCCCACTGAGTGTCCTTCCTTCATTTTTGGTGTCTTAAATTTGTCCTAGAAAAAAAAATTAAGAACAATTCAGATACAAACCCAAAAACTTAAATGAACAAGTATTTACTTGCCACGGGGAGACACTTGTCAACCTTCACTTTCTCAGCAATAGGCCTGATAACCAGAGAAATGAGAGCAATACTTTTCCCTTGAAGCAGACTCAGTTAGTGTATAATACCAGTTAAAAGGAAGGACGCTTCACAGACAGTACTGCTGCTGGAGAACACAGAAAGGAAAGGCCATTCTGTAAGACATTAGAAAGCTGTGCCAGTAACGGAGGTAGTGAAGTTACTTTCCACAATGCATAACAGCAGCATACAGGATGCATTTGCAATATAAAAGCTTCAAACATGCACACACACAAGAAGCAGACATTACATCAGAGGCACATCCTGAAATCTCTAGAGTAAAAAGGGATTTTCTTTTCTTCTTAAAGACAACAAAGTAGGGTAACATCTATAGGTACCATCACAATACATTGTGAGAGATTCCCCCTCTAAGGTTAAAACACAGGGTATTTTTCAAGAGTGCAATACAGGGCAGTAACTGCCACGAAAATTACCAAAGCTCCATTCTAAGCTCAAATAATTTACTTAACCATACTTGAGCGACCTTATCTTTTACTAAATGACACTGTAGGTAACAATGCTACCAGATCTGGAAAATACAAAGAGAAGGAAACTTTGTATCGATTTCAGAAAATATTTTCTTTATGCAGGAACACTTTCTTCCTGCCTCATTTATATCCATCTCTACTGCAGCAATATCAGTCCAAGAGTCACATTACCCCAGGTCATCAGTGTTATAAATATGGCACTGTAGGAAGGAGTCATTACTATCTGAGCAGTTGCTTCTACTGATTGGGCTTTTATCATATATTGCTGTAGTAGTAGAGGAGTCTAATGTTAGCACTGTGGTAAATGGCAATATTGCTAATCAAGAGAACAAAACATACTTTACATCAGGGAGGCAACCTTCAAACTAACTGTGCTGCAACAGGAGCCTTCAGGGACTTCTGCAGAAACAACCAGAAAAACAATCTTTACTTATCTTAGTTTCTCACACTTCCTGACCCCCCCAAGTCTCTCCAGGTTCCTAGGTTTCAGAAAGAGCTCTCTTCATACAAGGAACAGCATCTGCCAGTAAGGGTCCTAACAAACAAACCTGTGGAACTGGGTCTAAGCATTATCTTGGGTTTAATTTTTAAATGTACACTTCAGCTGATTAACACTGCCAACTGTTTAATTCTCCAAACATTTTAAATAGTTGAAGTATGAAATGAAAGTCCAAGTCCACAACACGATATGCTCTGATAAACAACTTTATCAGAGCATCATTCTTTAAGGTTTACTCCGTCCCTGCTTCCCCACCATACTCAAGTCTTCACTTACCTACTAGTTTTCCATGAGAATTGTTTTTAATATGTCAGAACTGGTAAATGCATGACCCGCATTAAAACACAGAAAGCATATAGAGATCAAGGACAACACAAGTCTGCATGCACCTGCAACTAGTCAAATAAAAATATTCAAGAGTACTAAGACCTACAAAAAAAAGCATTTGCTAAATGGACAATAACGTTCATACCTCAAAAGCATAGCTTGCTGATTATTAACCATTTTGGAACAATCTATGTTATTACCCTTTCTCTAGGATGCTTTTTTAGTCAGAAAGCCATCTAAACTAGTAACTAACTCCTTGATATAAGAGGAGAAACCTAGCAAGAACAGTACTTTCTTTCAGTGTTCCTTACTTACTATCACCTTACATAAAAAAAGAAGAAAACCCATAAAAGCCCACACCAACAAAACACACAAACAATCAAACAAAAAACCAAACACACACCCAACATAAAAACCCTAAAGGTTCCACTGTAAGAAAAGCATATTCTGAAGTTATTCTGCAGACAGGCAGAGGAGAACTGGTGAAATTTATGTTTGGCTCAATGTCATGAGTGTTTCAACACTTCATCCTCTACAACCAAACCCATTTTGTCACTTTGAAGAGTCACAAGCATACACAAAGTCAAGTTTTAACAAAAACAACCCACTTAAGACCTTAAGTCAGATCAATTCTGCTGTTAGTTTACCAGGTGATAAATGAGCTTCGAGGCAGCCCTGAACAGAAAGGCTCCTACATAAGAGACAGGTTTTTCCTCGAAACTGGAGGAAACAATGCTACTTTCTATAAAAGCAGCAAACAAAATACACTAAAAGCCAGGAAGAGCTCACAAAATTCAGACAAGAATGGAGAGCAGAGAACTGCAAACATTTGCTTATAAAAGACTCTTGAGCATGAAACCCAGAAAAGAAACAGGTTCCTCAGAAGCTCAGACACAGAAGCAGAAAAACTCAAATGTGGATTCAACCAGACATGAGTCAGAAATTGGCTGCTTCTTTTGTTAAAGCCATTTGCTTTTTCTGCAGTAGACATGGGAAGCAACATCAAAAATAAGCATGCAAAACAAAACCAAACCCATTTTATTATTTGGGAAACGGAGAAATTATTTCAGAAGCAGAACTGGTGCATTCAAATAAGGGAAATGGAAAGGGCTACTTAGAAGAGTAACATGGAGACTTTAAACAGTGACAGCTCTCATATTTCATTTTCTCCTCTGAACATCTGTATCTTTGGTATCTACAACATACAGTTTGTTTCCATAAAAAGTTTTATATGTGTATGTTTGTATACACATACATAAACTCACAGTATACAATTACATCTTTATTGCCCCAAAAGCGAACAGCTTAAAATAAATTGTCAAGTCTATTTTATAGAATGTTTCAGAATACAAAAAGTCCAGTAACTCTCCCCAGGTCCACTAATATTAACATGCACACATCTCCTGTGATGTCATTAAAGATACAGCATGCACAACAACTGTAGAAAGTTAGCTAGCAGGCTGTATTTCAATCCTCCCAAAGACATCAAGAGTTAGTAGAAACATTTCATACCACTGGCAAAAGCTCCTTTCATGCCTCTTACATTGAAGGATTATCACTGTGAAAAAGGTGAGTTCAATCCCATCATATTTCTTGCATGTCAGGTGTCCCCATTTATACACACATCACCACATTTTAAAGCAAATCATAGTATATTTAAGTCAAACCTAGTGATTTAAAAAACCCCGATCATTAAAACCTTTTTAATGTTGCAATAACATATTTGATAATATTAATGTCTATTCATTAAGAATATGTTATACTCTAAAACTTAAGGAAAAAAACCCTCTCAATAGAAAGGATTTACTCTGTCTTGCCCAAACTAAAAAAATAGCAGGCTCATAAAACAGAGTAATTATTAGCATTCTCACAGATAGCATTATTTAAGGAGAAATATATGTTTGTGCCTTGAACTACTATTTTGAAAGCTCACCTTCTACAGAAGTGGCAAACAGCCAGCCAGATATAAGCACACACTAAGGGCTTCAGAATGGGCTTATTTTAACAGAAAACAGAGGAAGAGAGAACTGCAAGCCCACTGAGATGCAATATAAAAGCAGGAACTTGGTTTTTTTATGGAGCTTAACTTCCATGGGTACTACTTCGAATCAGTCTTTCCTCATCCGCAAAGAAGTGAGTTTGGATAATTTATATTAGAAGTTGCAGAACATATTCATGTGTTTTTAAATATAAAAATGTGTTTTCACTCCAGATACACTCAAGATTGTAAAAGACAACTTCGTTTCTTGTTTGGAGCATAATAAGCAAAAAAGAATTAATACTAGGAAGTAAAAGAAAATCTCAACATCAAAAGTAAACTACGAAGTTGAGGTATGTTAAAAAGCATGTTTGAGTTTTTCACTTTAAGAAAGCATTATTCCTCTCACGTACATCTTTTATTTGTTTGTCAGGCAATCTTGCTCTTTTTTTTTTTAATGCTCTAAAAACTACAGGAGCTTCTCACCAGAGCAGCATTACATTTAAAGGTCTACAGTGAGCTGAGTAAAGGCCATCATGTCCTGCCATCATTAGCACAGATTCTGTTATTAAATTAATGTTTATTATCTGTGAAAAGAGCTGTGGTCCCCAGGGAAAACAAACTAAAAACTCAACAACCAAACACCCTCAGCAAAACCAAACACCTGTGGACATGGTAATGCTAAAAGAAAGCCCACTCTTTGCAGAGAGCTAACTCCTCAAATACTGGGCCCCTTACTGTGAAAACCCAGTAAGCTCCTACCTTCTTCAGAAATTTTCACATTTCTCCTCTATTTTACACTCTTCATTCCAAACAACAGAAATCAAAACACTAATGGTGAGGGGGGGAACAAGGGACAGACTTTGGGTGTCTCAACTGACTAAACATCCAAGGACTTGCACTTGAAGCTTTATGTCTCAGGACAGAGGGATACCCACACTGGTTTCTTTTTTCTTCAGTAACAACTTAAGTCTCCTTCCCCTTCCACACCTCACTACTTCTGTTCACTTCTTCCATAGTCCTTTCTGCATTTGAACAAAGAGGAAAAAATACTTTTTGCATGTTTTGTTAGATGCTCGAAGCATCAACCACACCTGCTTAACTTTCTTTCCCCTTACACTGAAGTTATATCTATATCAATAATCATTCCTCTTTTAATACTAGTAAAGCACAAGAGAAATTCATGTTCCCATGAGAGTTGATAGACATGTCTACCATCATAGAAAACAATTTTTTAGTACAAGTGACAGTTTCACTATTAAGACTTTCAAGCAAACAAGTTCATGCTTTTCAGATAAAGGGTTACAAAGCGAGGTCTCCAAAAAGTGAGTCAGCTGAAGTACAGAGTGACAGGAGAATTTCCATCATCCAACCTGTACTATGGTTACTATCTTGTATGAGGATATATCCCTCGCAGCCATAAAAGTAGGACTACTTAGGTTTTTATCATGCTTAAAACCCACCCACACCATTTATGTCTTAACTAAACTGAGACCTTTACTCCTATCATCTACATATAATAAAGCAAACAAACCATATCTCCTTATGTGCAGCATTTCATAAATAATTTAAAATGGCAATTTCACTTCCTTTAGATCAGAACTTAGTCCGTTAAGAACAAGAAATCTTTACTATTCTCATTAAATATTTACTATATGGCTGTTCTGGCGTCCTCACAAAAACCACTGCATACAAATATTATGCATTAGAAAAATACAAAAGCTACATTTAAAACATTTAGAAGATGCTGGCAAGTGCACAGGAGCTGGGAAATGCAAACAAAGCTGACAGCCTAACTTTCACTGCCGATTCTTTCCAGGACAAAAAGCAGCCACGTGAGACAGCTTAAGCCTTTGCTTTAAGGTCAACATGCGTCAAATAGTTTTTCATAAAACGGACATTTGTCACTACCTGAAAAAAAAAATTAAGAAAACATTTTTAGTGAAGCAAAAAGACAGCCACTGTTTTTCCAAGCTTTCTACTGGTGTATGTTACAAACCTAGAAAGGTCACAAGTGTTTGCCAAGTCCATGCATGCAATTAAAGTGCATCTATTCGCCTCTGCCAGCAACATTTCTATCTTAAGAACAGCAAACCTAACAAACCCAACTATGTGTGTTACATCTACAAAAAGAGCCGTAAGATAAAGAACACAGAAGACTTAACATAACACAGTTTCTTCAACACCCCATCCCCTGTCACCAAAGGAAAGTTTTGGCTTGTACTAAATCTCTTTTTTCACCAAGTATTTTACATAGTTGTCCTGGTCGTACTCATATAGGCAACAGGCTCACAGAAAACAATTAGACTCAGCAATCTCACTGCAACTTCCAGATTTATCCCAATCAGGGAGATACAGCTTGCACTGCAGCAATAACCACAATTCCTGGGGTTTGGCAGGCCTCAGCACACACTGCAATGCAACCATTTTTCCCCATGAATCTCTAGTAAAAGGCTAAAGAAACATGCTTCCCTCAGGCTCTTGCTGTCTATAAAAACTGCTACAAGACAGTTTTAAGCATCAAAGCTACTGGGAAACATGTGCCTGTAAGAACAAGCTTCCAGATTTTAAGTTTTATTTGAAGTGACCCAAGAGCAACTACTGCCCTCACAAAAGTTTCTCAGCCTAAGCATCAGATCATTTTTTAGATAACCCAAAATCTAAACCAGACCTGTACAGACCAAAATAATGCTGGCTGGAAACGTTTTGAGGTGGTTCTCCCAGGTACAAAACTTGCTTTATAGCTAGTGGACCAGTAGCCTCAACACAGTAAGGCACCTATTTCAAAATATACCTTTATTTTTCAACTCCTTCTAGCAACAAGCAGCCAGTCTGCAACGCTGACCATCCTGCAATCCATTTCTCTGAGGGCACAGGGTGAACGCACTAACGCTTCCCCTACGTACAGAATGAAGCAGCCCTGAGCTTCCATAAGCTAAACCCTAATGTGCTCAGCACCAGCTTTCAATCCTTTTTTGCTGCCAGGCTGAATTGCCACTCTCAAATGCATCAATCAGATACACACTAAATTAGGAACTGCACTTCTTCCTAGCACAGCCTGCCAAGACAGCTGCAGCACTGTTTTCTGTTCTAATGACTTCGAAGGTACTAAAATAAAGTTCTGGCGCTGATGTCCACTAAGAGAAGGTACTCCTGTCATTACTGGAGATAGCTATCATTGTGTTTTTCTTTTTAGTCTAAGCATGTCATGCAAAAATATATTTAGTTACCTAGTGTGGCATAATCCTTTCAGTCATACACTTCAGCTCAGTATAAGGGAGATAACAAAAGAAGGCTTTGTTGGCTGTAGTTTTCCAAACACCCAAAGCAGTGGGATCTTCAAAGGAAGCAAGGGTCAATTTATCCTTCCTGTTTAAGGCCCCCACACAGCAACAGCTGATGTAGTCAGCTGGGGATCAGATGACCCAGAGCAAACTGTGGGAAGGAGAGAGGCAATGTTTGTTAGGCCAGGAGAACTGATTTGGAGTTCACTAAGTCATTTCCTGTAACTTCTCAATAGGGATGCATACAAGAGGACAGACAAGTTAGGGCAAAGAATTGCAGAGAGGCCCTCCTGGCACAATCTGGGCTTAAGGAGGATAATAACTGTGGGACGATCAACCAGAAAACCTGAGCAGAAAAAGACCTTTAGGAAAGTCTTTACAGAAGAAACAGGAACCATAGTAAGATTACCTGAGGCAGCACTAAAGGGAAATTGAGGCAATGGAATAGGATGCATCTGGACTTAATGATCAGTTCATTATTCTGACATAGTGCATGGAGAAACAAGAGCATCCTGAACAACCTGCAGAGGAAGCAAAAGCTGGACAAACAGAGCTGTAGCAAGCCAAGTGAGGCTGTCAGATGCCCTCCAGAGCAAGGGTTGTACACTTTCTGGTATCTACTCTGAGCTCAGGCTCAGAATTAACACTTTTCAGGAATGTCTCCAGTATTTTAAAGGCTAATGGAAACATCCATACACAGTGCTAAATAAGACCAGATGTTTTAATGAATTTGCTAATAAAAATAAACAGTTTTAGCAAAGATTGTTTTACGTAAATGGATTGTACTGGGCTTAGCCTTTCCAAAGAAGTATCATTAATTCTTCAGAAGCCTACTGCAAAGAAGGGAAGAAAAATCTTCCTCCTGGAATAGTCTACCAAAACTTTCAGATCCTCTTTTAGAACATGCCTCTTAACAGTGCATCCCAATTTAAAACACTTACGCAGGAGCAGGTAGATTCACTTTGCCTTTTTTTTTTTTGGAGTAAACTCAAATCAGAAGCAGGAAAGCTGGCTTAATTTGCCAATTTAGTGGTCAAGTTCTAAATAAAAGTTCGATCAAGCTTCAACTGACCACATAAGTGGAGAACAGAGAAGTATTTATAGCCTGCTCTCCCTCAGCCACCATCTCAGAAACCACAGAAGGACACATTACAACACGTGACTTCAAGCACATGATACCAAGCACTCAAGTTTCTCTTTCAGCCAAGGACACCCACTCTTCTGTAGAATACTCCTTCACCATTCTTCTCTCTTTGATATTTTAAAACAGACATAGAAACCCATTGCATTAACATGCCCCAGAATATTTTAAGAAAACATGTCAACTACACTGAGATCAAGGTGGTTTTTCTTTTGTATTTTCCTTCCTAACAGTCAAATACTCTTCACCACCTTTTCCTCAACTTCAGGCCTGAGATCCTTTCCAAAACTTGTCAGTAAGAAGTCTTTCAAGAACAGCTTACTGTTACATGCCCATTACCATGATCCAGTATTTTTTCTATATTAATAGCATTTAATAAGTAACACTGTTTATAATGTCTACAGTTGATGCTATTTTCTGTCTTCTTTTTACCATTTCCACACTCCTCAAACTAAACACATGTAGTTTCAGCATCTAAATGGAGCTCCAGAGTATCTCCTCAGCACACATCAGTGCTCCATGGTGACAACGATCTTGTGAAAGCTGAGACAGGCCAGCTTAAGTCTCAAGGGCACAAGCATTTTCACACTATTTGTTACTAATTAAAGTCTAGTAGCTTTTCTTTTCCAGCCTCTCAGGTCACACTTACACAACAGCAGCTTCCAAATTAAGTTATAGGCATGTAGCTCCCTAAGTTTCCCATCCATAGCTCTCTCTCCACCTAGCTACTCCCTACCATCCTTTTTCAGGCTAGGGCTTGCTAAGATATTATGAACACCTGAATTAAGGAACATGAATCAGACAGCTTAACAAATTATGCACTACTTTGAGAAAAATCCATTTTTTGATGGAAAAAGGTTTTGGAATAGGCACATAAGTTAAAGAGAGTAGGGAATGATGATAATAACCATTTATAGGCTGACTGCAATATTTTTTCTTTAACTAGAAGAACATGAACCAGGAGAAATACTTAAGCCTGGTCAGGTCCACAGCTATGAAAGCCTCAGTTCCACCTACAGTAGTTTTTACTGAGCAGATGAACATAGAGAAGTTGCTGTGAACCTCTATTGTAGCAATCTCAAAGCATGAATGAATAAACACACCATGCAGTCTAATTACTGCTGTGGAGTCTCTGGGTTATCACTTCAAGGTGTTATGCAGCTTTATCTACAGAGCCTGTTTTAAACTTTAGGATGTCTTATTACTACCATAGGCTCAGAGATGAACACCAAGATGGCTGCAAAAGAGGCAAGAGTATTTTCTCCTTTAATCAGAAGTCACTAGCTCTCATTTTAGAATCAGAGGAATGTGGGTCAGAAGGAATCTCTCCAGATCATCTAGTCACTTTTTATGGAAAGAGAGGTAAAAAGCATGAAGCTTTTTCAGACTAGTCTGATATTAACTAACATTTATTATTGCCTGTTTTAGAAATGCTGAGTTAAAGTAATTATTTTCAAAATTAATTCATTCCAAATATCATTAGTGAAATAGATCATGTACACCTTGTCTTCATACAAAGAAAACCTTGATTTCTTTAAGCATTTGACACTGGTCTTCACATTAAACCAAAGATACCAGTCTCCCACGGCTGTCTGTGCTATAGACTGTCAAAATCTTGAAGTATTTCTTTGCTGGCATCCTTATGTCTATAAAACATGTTCTCATGAATACAGGAGAAAACATTAGGCATTTAAGGGCTGTTCCACTTTCCCCACCTATCATTATGTTTTGACTGCAGTTAGAACTTAAGGAAGGTCAAGCCATATGACACAAGTGCTGCAAGAACATGCACATCAGAGGGTTAGTTTGGGGAGAAAAAGGTGGAGTTATCTTCTGGCTGGTTTATTTTTAAGTAACATTCCCTCCAGTATGTAGTCCCCCACAGATTTCTCCTCATTCTATAAATCATCAAGCTTCTTGACATTTACACGAACTGCTAACTCCCACCCCTCTCCCAATTACTTCTTTTCTGATGCCAGATGCTACTCACAAAACAAGGCAGTGTTCCATGGATGTTAGCATCTCACCAAGTCAGCCCCTGACTCATCAGTCAGCACTCTGGGATGCCACTTCATTCCAGTTAGAAGCACTACCTAGAACTCTGGCACTCGGCAGCACTCCTTCCCTCACAGCAAAACTTGCTACTGCTTCACCCCTTTCAGCTTCAAACCCAGAGGAACAGAGCTGCCTCTCTAGGAATGCACCCACCTACAGTCACTGCCCAGTGGTTTGTCACTCAGCAAAATGAAACAGATGTCTCTATGAACAAGCCAGCAGCACATACAAAGTGGAAAAGAAAGCACAAACCTGTCTGTACAGCCAAGAGTCCCTTCTGACAGCTCTTGCAAGACTACAGGAGCTATACACCACTGTCTCAGCTCACTTAACACTTCTGCTTTGGTCATTTCTACATACTAAAGGAAATAGAAGGGAAGTCCAGATGACACCTTTAATCAGCTTAAGGAAGAAGTGACAAGATGCAGCTGCCTGCAGCACCACAAACATGCTTTTTCACTCCTGCACTAACCTAACTGCCCAGCGCCAGGCTTGGCAAGCTCCCTGTGCTCAAGTCCATAGGGCTGTAAAGATCACATTCCTCCTTTTCCACTCCACATCTCTGAGACATAACTATGAATCTGACAGTGCAGTAGCACTTTTCCCCTTTATCATAATACTGTCAAAGATCAGCTACAAGCCACATAACCAAGCAGCTGCTGTTCTGCAGTAGGAAATAGTCATTATAAGCAGAATTAAGTGGTCTAAGTGTGGGCAGAGGGAGAAAGCAAGAAAAACCAATGCCATTGTCTTACTAGCCATAAAGGTCTGCAAGTATTTGCAGTTGTCTCAATGACTCAACTATTACCACAACTCAAGCAAACTTTGCTTGGCTTTTGTCACCATTTTTAACATGTAAGAAAGCAAATGCCTGTGTAAAAGCATTATTATTTTCATCTTAAAATACCTTACAGTTTGCATGAAAATAGCAAAGGAATACTGCGATTTTAGTTCTACATGCCCAGCAGAAATCTAGACTTAAGTAGTTTTTAAAAAAACTTATTTTATGCTTCCATAAAACATCTTTAAACAACTTACAGGAAACAACACTAATAGAGTAAAAATGCTCAAGGTAACCTCTTCACTTCTTAGGAAGTAAACCAGAGGCTTAAGAAGCTTCCTTTAAGGAAAAAATATGAGCCTTTTAAATTTGAGACCTCCTGGGCTGAAAGAGGCAGGAGACGCAAAACCACAATCCAGATTGCCCTTCATAAACGTGTTTCTATACAGGTCCGTGCTCACTGTGCACTGCTTCACAAAAGCATGGGAAGCTTTCCTATTGCTTCTGTGTCACTACAGCCAATGAGCATGGAAACATAACCTCCTTATGTCAGAGAAAAGCTTACAGCATCAAGAAGTCAACATATTCATATTCACGAATCAGCTTAAAGTAATCATGCAGTTCTGGGCTAAGGAGAGAGCTTTTTTTCCGTTTTTCTCTTAATTTCTTCCCTCTTAATGCCAATACACAGGCACCTCCTACCAAATTAGGCCATCTGGTCACTTGACAACCGTAAATAGCAAGCAATCAGTTAACACCGTTCAGGAGATTAACAATATTACAGCATTTGCAGCTGAAGTTACAATAGCCTTGTGGGTTAGCTTGGTTGTGGTTTTTTTTTTTTAATCTTAGAAGGTGAAAGAATTGTGTAGTTGTGCTCAATAATTGTCATTAAACAAATTTCTTAGCCTAGCTTAAGCCCACCTGCCCCCATCCTCCCCACTATGATATTGACAACCAACCATATATTCAACAACTAGCTATGTATCTGTTGTACCAACAATATACAAAGAGTTTAAGGTTAAAAATAAAGGGGATTTGTTTAGAACCCTGAAAACTGCTTGTTTAAGGTAGTCAGGAATTGAAAATCTGATAAAACTTTGTTAAAAAGGATAAAAATACTATATATCCTTTAAAAAGAAACAGTATAAGACATTTTAAAATCTACATACTGGATTTTAAACATTAAATAACTTGATATGTTTGAAATACTTAAGGTTAAAAAAAAAAAAAAGCCCAAACATTTCTCAGGTATTTTTTTTTCTTAGCCTAGGTGAGCAGAAAGTATGATTTATCAGAGTTAAGCTTTCCAAAGTTCATACTGGTGGTAAGGAGACTAGAAAATGAAAGGTTAAGGT
This sequence comes from Vireo altiloquus, assembly GCA_013396875.1. Classification (NCBI taxonomy): domain Eukaryota; kingdom Metazoa; phylum Chordata; class Aves; order Passeriformes; family Vireonidae; genus Vireo; species Vireo altiloquus. The sequence continues at coordinate 104,348 of VZRF01012847.1, read as the reverse complement.
AACTCTAAACACGATGCTTAACGTTAATGTAATTCCTTTGAAAAAAAAATCAAAGAAAAAGGAACTACACAATTTAACAGAAAGGAGTTTTCAGCTGTTCTGTAACACACACAACATACCAATAAATAACAGCATGTCAGTGTAGTCTATGTTTACAGGAAAAATGTGTATTAAACTAAATGACTAACATTAATCTATCAAAATCTGCTTAGTGTAAGGACTCTCTTCAACCAAAGCAAAATGTCTAGCCTGAACTTATGCTATACATCTGCAAATATCAGCACAAAAGTTTACTTTTTTAGCTATGACTCAGTCAATAAACTGTTTTAAGCCTACATGTACAGTAACCTCTTTCTTACACATCCTATTTCACATAATAAAAGAGTGTGTTTCTACAAAGGCACATTCCATAGTAAGATTAAATGGCAGCCTGGTTTTTAAGAACTTCCATGCAGTTGAATTTTAAATAATGTCCTCCTCCTCTGAAAAAAATGCTCACTGAATAAGCAGATGTTGAATTCCCCAACAATGTTTCCTTCACATTCCCAAAACTCATCCAGTGACTCTGTTACTATAGCCTCAAGCCCAAGCCAAAGGCAAAGACACCAGATACATTTTAACAGAACACAAATCTCCTTAAAGTGAGCTATGGGATCCCAGAGCCCAACGCTCCACTCATCCAGGAACCATGGATAATGCCAGTCTGGGAAATTACAGTTTATTCAACTCACAGTCACCTCAAGAATAAGACCAAGTAAATAGACTTCAGCTTTTTCTCAACAACTCTTCTTGAGATATATTACCATCCCAAAAATAGGATTAGATTTGGCTCTCTAGTGTTCTGCAGGAAATAAACCTAAAGAAACTATGAGTTTTAGTAACCTACCTACGACTGCTAGTAAAGAAATTAAGACTGCAAGAGCAATTTCTTAGAGGCAAGTGTCACTTAACTACATTCTTTGTAGCTTCACAGTGTACTATCCATTCTCCATGGAAGGCAACCAGTTCTATCCTTTACAGGATAGATTCAGAAGCCAAACTTCTCCGAAATACACACAGCCATTTTTTCTTCACATTCATCCTTATACTGTCTTATGCCCATCATATGTCCCAATAACAGTAGCATTTTCCAGTTTTATTTTCCAATGACCTCTTGACAAATATAGCAGTTTCCTGTTAGCCATCAAATGCCACTGCTGATTCAGATTCATCTCAAGAGATGCCACTTACAATTAATCTAAGTAGCATAAAATAGTTATACAAGCACAGATAATGGATAGTGTTTGTACTTCATTACAATAATTTGTGCAAAGAACTCATTAATAGGACTTTGAAAAGAAGTGAAGAACTAGGCAAAATGCTAAGTATGAACTGCAAGTTACTAATGCAATTCAGATGACAAGAAATCCATTTTGGTTCATCTGCATTGTCTGCTCCAGAGTGTAAATTAGAAGCATCAGGGACAAAAAACTACTGGACGAGTAGTTCAGTATTCCTTCCCTTTCCTCAGTTTATCCATACAATTATCTCCAGACAAGTACTTCATACACAAGGTTTTCTTTCTGCATACAACTATTTTGATTATTAACATTAATTTTGCAAAACTTTAATGGCACATCAGCAGATGTTCTTTTCAGAGGATTTCATGACATCCCATCTTAATGGTGAAGTAGAGGAAGAGCCTAATTGTCCTTAATCCTCTATTCAAAATAGGTTAGATGAAATCCTCTTTTGACTGAAGCAAAGAGATTAGTGAGTGTCACCAGGAAAAAGAAACACTATTCTCCCCTCACCCTGCCCTGTATCTAGATGAGCTTAATGATTTATGAAGGAAACAGACTCTCCTATTTCAAAAAGAGAAACTAGTATACAGGGAAGAGCAAAATAAATGGAAAAAATGTCTCTATGAAATCTCCCAATTCTTAAGCTTCCATGCTTGTAGTAATGACCACGATGACGTAAATAAAAGCATGCCAGAACACACTTTCACAGTATACCTCAGTAACCAGGAAAGAGCTCATATGAAGACCCTTTTTTTTAATACCAATACATATCTGGATCCTTGGTAAATCTTGGCATATTTTTTGACGTGGCTAAACGAATAGCACACAACCTAAGGAAGAACATGTGCACCCATTGCACATGAATGTGTATGAATGTAGGCAGATAGAGGAATAAAGAGGGAGATAGGAGGTATCAGAAGCAATGCAGAACACTTAGGTAGCAAGAAAAAAGCAACCCCAAAACACAGTCATTGTAGGCTTGTGTTCACACCCAGTTTTCTTCCTGCGATGCAGTAATTTTGTTACCTGGAAGCATTAAAGTACCCTTACAACTTCTCTCTATAGAAAAGGTGGGCACTACTTTCATCCCTGTCCCAAGAAAAGATGAATGCACAGAGAAATTAACATCCAGATCCACAAAGATATCTAGGTGATTTATCAGCCTGTGGTCTTCCAAACAAACTCCCAAGTCACTGGCTCATCTCCTCAGTCTCCTAGAACGATCCAAGCTAGGCTGCCAGTTTCTTCCTAAAAAGAGCGCATTTTTTAATATATATATTTTTTAATATAGTCTCACAAACACTCAATACTTTCAAAATTAAAATCAAAGTTAAATTGAAAAAAAACCCCAAACAAAACATTTTTCATAATGATTCAAGAGTCTGTTCGTGCCACAGACTTCTCAGAGTCATTACTGAGAGGGAAGAGAAACAGCTTGTGTACATATGATATAGAAAAATAATCCCTGGTTTTCCTTGTCTACCTGTAGCTGTTGTCATGGCAATTATAGCAGAGAAGATAATAGCATTCCAGTGTCATTTTGCTTCACAGCTCAGGATGAACTTCAGCTGAAATGTCTCTCAACAATTACACAAAAAATAATACATTATCCTGTGTAATGGTAAACCACTAGAATAAGGAGAATTATTCTGTAAAAAAAATTAATCCAAAAGACTTATAGGAGGAGAGGAAGGCTATTTTGCTCAAACAAACAAAAAAAAAAAAAGCCCAAAAAAACCAAACAAAAAACCCCAGTAAAGTTGAATCCAGTTGCATAACAGGTTCTAAAATATCTCCTCAGTCTTCTCTGTGACACAGTTTTCTCTTGTTTCTACTCCCTGACACACCTGCACATGACATGCAGCAGGCATCCCACAGTAAATCCTGCTGGAGCACCTCAGAAACCACAATGGGTTTGTAGCCACACTTGAACCTAGTTAGATGGACTAAGTTTTATTATGCCCATCTCAACACCACAAACAGTAGCCAGCTATGGTATTTGTGGAATGCTTTACTTGTCAGCCCAGTTACTGTTTTCTAAAAGTTGGGGAGTTAAAAAGCAGACTCATCAGAAAATTCATTCCATCTTGTCATCTTTTTGTTTCAACCACTACTGTATGACAGAAGAAAAAAAATCAATGAGAAACGGTGATCAGAAATGTTAAGCTATAAATGTGCTGTGTCGTACTTTGTCCTCTTCCATTCCCCAAAAAAATGTTCAAAAGGCTTCCTACTTGCAGAACTGTTACTCGATGGTGCTAGAGAAAACATATAAAAGCAGAACAATATTAAACTTTTTTTAATCAAACAACATGTTATCACGAGACGAAAGCAACTATACCATTCTCAACTCAGAATTTTTGATGTTAAAAAAAGATTAAAACTTCATCTATTTTAAGTCACTGAAACAGTTCTACAAATTAGATGCTCCAAAAGCAATGTTTTCTACTATCATAGAGCATCCGACGAGTACAGATATTGTGCACAGTGAGCAATACTTTGTAGTCAATAGCAACCAGCGTGTAATATGTACACTGACTTCCTGTAAGTGAACTGTTTTACATATGCAATGTCCTATTTTAATTTGTTTATTATCAAAAGAAAAGGGAAATTAGGTTATTCTTATGTAAATTAGCTAATTGATGGCGTGGGGGGAGGGGAAAAAAGAGTCCATGCAGTTCTCCATGTTTATTGCCCTTCAGCAATAAATAATTGATGGGGAAGGGAGAACATCTGGGGGGTTTTTACGAGTCAGATAATACTGAAATAACTTAAGAGTACATTACAAACCAGAATGAACACAAGACTCACTACCAGTTATGAAGAGTTAGATTTGCAAGATTGCCAAATTCTGTCAGCCACATTCAACAGAATTAACTTCGAAGTAAAGCTTTCAAATTTTGCCTTTTTAAAATAATTTGCTGAACAGTCAGCAGGAAGCACTCCATACAGATACCCATCCCCCCCCAAAAAAAAAAACAGAAAAAGGCAATTAGACAAATAACAAAGCAATGGTGCTTGGGGAAACAGGAATTCCAAAGTTACTCATGCTGTTTGATGCCCTCTGACGACCCTTTCACAGCAGGAAGAACTGATACCTGCAGTGAAGCAGGGCTAAGAGATGGGAAGCTTCTCAAGTTTCAAAAAAACATTGAGACACACCGACTTGCACAAGAGATAACAAAAACTGATTACATACTGGGAAGAGACACAAATCCTTAAGAGCTGCAAGTTACTAATTGTTGACCCATGAATACATATACAGCTCCTATAGAGAGCATCTTTTGTACACTCAATGCAGCGAGCAGACAAAGTCTGTCATATAAATGTGTTTATATACAGCTTAAAACAGCTTCAGATTTTGTCAAATTATACCTCTGAACTTAAAAACAAAACACAATGCTTTTGATTTACTTGACTAGGAAACAAACTGCTTATGTTAACAGGAACCTTGACTAAGAAACACACAAAGCACCAGTTAACTACTCATCTGCAGGAGTGCAAAGAAGGCTGAATAAATTCAGAATCAAAAGCAAGAACAAAAAACACTAAAATGAATTAAATAAATTTAGATTAAAAACAATAGGTCATCTAAAACACTTGACAAATGGATTGTCCTTTAAGACACAAAAAACTATAAAGCACCAAGGCTTACAATTTCACCAACTTTCAGGTCAAACTAGTTATCAAGATCTACTGCATCAAAGTTAGATAAATAAATAAACTGAAGCTCAATATTAATTTATGTCTACTAAGACTATATACACAAGTAAAATACTTGGGAAATCTAATTAGAAAACAGTTTTGGAATTATAATGACAATCAAAAGCAACAGAATCATCTAAGACAATGACCAAAAGTTACAGGCTGTCATGAAACTTAGTTAAGAACTTGCTAAAAATCCCTACCACAACTTCCTCATTAGGCTAGCCAAACGTCTTCTCAAACTACAAACAAAGTTGACCCACTTCTACAAAAGTGAAAAATAGAGCATCCATTTGTAAACTCAACTTATTCCAGCCTGCCAAAAAAGAGATTTTTCAGAAATACCTGCACAACTAATAGGCCAGCAGCTCCCTAGAGACCAAAGCTGTAGTAAATCATTGTTCCTTCTGGAAACGCATCTTCCAGGCTACTACATGCATTTAGGGATATTTACACAGGTATCAAATACTTAAGATCCAGATTTGTAATCCTAAAGTAACAGAAGAACCCTAAAGAGGGGAAGCAGTAAAGTAGCAAAATCTCTAAATATACTACATAATACAGGCAAAATTCTTCAGTAATATAGAACTCTGACCCAACAGCATTTACTGTACAACCCAAAGTCATCAACCTGGGCAGCAGCTTTTATGATGAGGGCCAGAAGTCTCACAAATACAGAACAGACTGTCACCATAGGCTGCAAGATGTTTAGCAACCCTTTAGTGTCCAAACAGGCACATGCTGAAGAGCAACATCTTCCCTGATCACCCAGATATATTCAAAACAACAATATTCAGGAATATCCAAATCCACGTTCAGCCATAAACAGCTACTGTGAATACACAAAAGACATATGTATAGGTTTTATTAAGGAAAGTGTTCATTTTGTGAAAGATGTCACCAAAACTTGTGTAATAACTATTAACCAACTTTTGACTGTGATGAGGACAGACTTCAGAAGTTCCAAGAGCCGCAAAAAATAAGTGATCAGAGAAACCTAAAGCAGCTACACTAACACAGGCAGAACAGATCACCTAATGATAACCAGTGTCCCAAATAATTTAACTATAAAACAGAAGCTAATCTTGTATGGAGGCAGCTTTAATTGCCATTGTATGCTTGGTTTTTCCTTAAATAGTGTACAGCTTAATATTAAGCTAATAAGTTTCCCTTGTTACTAAGCACACCGCAGGTTCTGTATGACACTTACAGGATACCCCATGCTAATTCTGTATTCCCTGGCTGTGCAGCTGCCTTCCCTAGGGTAGCACATATCCTCTGGGGAATCCAAGGAGAAGACAGTGAAGCATGTTGTCTGATGCAAAAGCAACATTCATAAAAAAGATTATATTTTTATAGAGTATGTGACAAAAAGTATACAAGTAATGTTCACACGACCTACACACAGTCATTATTTCCATTATTTGGGAAATAATAAGTTTTGGTGTCAACATTTATCTTATTTATCTTAATGTAGAAGACTTATTCAGTTCCTATGATTCCATGTAGAAGCAAAGCTGTATTATATCAGGGTGTTTCTATTTTGTGACTTAAAGATGTCTCTAACATAGCTCACAAGTATTTTAAAGCAAGTAAAATACACAGATTAACCTCATTAGACACAAATAAGAAAATTACAATGCTGTACATCAGCTTGAAAGATCACAAAGAATTTGGAAAACTGAATTTCGTGTCAGCTGTATTTAAGCAAAACAAACACCTTTCTGTAAAAAAAGTTATTTTTCACCATCAGTCTTGTAAACACTGAATGGCTGCAGCAATGGTTACATGAGCAAGAGGTGAAGTGAAAATAACCCAAAATTTGCAGGATGGTCTAAAGAGGCAGAACAAAACAATGTTAATTTTAAAATTTAGTAAGAGACAATTCCCTCTGTCCTTCTAAGAGACTACACCATCTCTTGGTGAAGAGACATGTACAGTATGACTAGCATGCTGAACATATATTTTATTCAGCCCACATCACAAAACTCTTCAATGCCTTGAAGATATAAAAAGGACACTCAACGCAGGTAAAACAGCAAATATTTGAGAATGCTAAGCAGGAAGTTAACAGCACCCAGTCATTGCTATTCTTCCACGGGGCCTTGGAAATGTGTGCACTAATTCCGCACTGCTTCAGGACAGAAACTGTCCAGTAAAGGAAAGAGGAATGTGAGGGATCTTCACAAGCACAACAAAACCACCAGTATTTAACTCATGCCTTTATGTCCTACAACAAACAGGACTGAGAAAGAAATGACACAAAACTGTTAGAAACCATCCTATTAGAAGTCTCCACTGGTACATCACATCACAACTGTTTGTTTTCCCAAGATCATACCATAAGAACTCCATAAACCAATCCAGCATCTCCAGATGCATCAGCCAAGGTTCCCAGTAAAGTTCAGAGATCAGCCCTCTCTACGAAGGACCTGCAGCTGAACAAGCCCAGGAGACTTGCAGAACAAAAATTTGTGGTTCTAAGACCATGATCACGAAAAAGTTTTTGTATAGCTTTTAACTAAACCCAAGCTTGAGCTTCCTTTGTAATAAACACAAGCTGTAACTATCTATCCACTCCAGCTCTCCCACAGAAGAGTCACTGCCTTGTCGCCCTTATTAAAAAGCAGTTTGGAAAGCGGCAAACACATCTACATCTGTGTGCCTGGTTGGTGTGTACAGAGCTTCGGTGAACAACTCTGGAGTGATACCCCTGACATGTACACCTGCTGCTCAGGGAGAGCAGTCAGTTTCACATCCAGCATCAAACCAGTACTTTAATTCATTTTCACTGCTGTAGATGTACAAAAGTAGTTGAACCATGGAGATACAAAAAAAGGAAGAGAAAAACCACGCACGACAGACCTTAATGGTTGCTGGATCTCAGTGGTCTTACTTAAATGAACACAAATTTACTTTACTTTTACCTTTCCTCAAAGGTACCTTTCCATGGAAGAAAGGTTTTAAAGTTAAGACACTGAGCAAATGCAAAATAACAAGAAGCAACAGGTGAAAACACACAAGGCAGCATGGACCAACCCAGGCCCAGTCTATCAACATACAGAGAATACAGAAGGTAGCACAACCTAGGAAATAGGAACCCTTCTTCACACGGGATATTATAATGTTCCGTTTCTCTTTTCGACTGCTGTGTTAGTCTCATCAGCAGTGCAGGAGGGTGGTGACAGTCCACAACTCAAAAGCTCAAGCCCCTTCCAACACACTGTCATCTCATGCATAATTACTGCAGCTGCTCTCAAGCCCATTTCCTTCATATTTGATGCTTAAGCCTACTTTTGAAGAGGTTAGCAACAATGTTATGCAGAGAGATTTAACGGTGTGCTTGTTCAGTGCAAAATGAACACACCATTTGTGCAGGATCCAGATGTGAGCATACACAAAGAAAGAAATCTTAAACTAAATTCAACAGTTAGATTAGCACTGGCAGATCTCTACATCCGAAGTCATCCAACCTATTCCCAAACAGACCTCAGCACAACTCACCTGGTCTCTATAACCATAGAGACCACTGCTTCTCTTATACCTTGTTATGATTGCTGCTACACATTATTTTGAGTATTCTCTTCCTTCCCTTAAGACCACTTTCTAAAGATCCACGCACACATAACTGCTTTCAATACTCACCTCTCCATTCTCTCCTCATCTAACATATATTTTATTGTGAGCCTGAAGAAAAAAGAGTATAATTTTTCACCTCTGCTATTTTTCTTTGTTTATACTTCAAAAAGACTGTATTAGGTGGACACAGCTCTTGGCATGCACAAAACGAAGTGTATTTACTGTGAGAAAACTTGAGTGCTCGGACCAAGGCAAAAGTATTTCCTGCACAGGAGAAAAGCGATCTGTATTTGAAAATCCCAATTATCTCTCTCTATCTTTTAAAATTACTTCTATACCAAAGACCAGAAATTTGCCAATTCCTGGTACTGGTGGTTCCCATGCTTTGCACGATAGAACCTCACACTTGCAGGCATTCTGGTAATCTCCTTAAACTATTATCCTGAGCATTTATTAGGGGTTCCATGGAACTGGAGCCGCACTCACTGACGCACCCCAGCCTACACCTGGACCCACTCTAACGCGCTGCCGAGTTGCTCTCTCGGGCGGTGCCGGTGGGTTTTCCCACGCTGACCAACAAGCGACATCAGCCCTCTTTGCCCGGAGTACTCTCAAGTCTGGAGTGTTTGAATCTTACTACGCACACCTACAGAAATCCGGGACCGTTCCGACCAGTATGCTTAAATTGGACAATTCCACAAAAAAAACCGGTCGACCGAAACAACATAACGAGAAGAAAGGTCAAAAATAAATCAAAACCAAACGTATTTAAAAAAAAAAAAAAAAGCAAGCCAGGGAGCTGGAGGTTTCATCTGCCCTGCTAACTACGTGTGGCAGCACACTGTAAATTACAGTGCTCTGAACTTAGGTCAAGGCGCTGTGGTTCAGTGAAGGACAGTCCCGAGGGGCGAGCGGGCTGCGGGGAGCGCACGACACCGGGGCCGCGGCTGCTGCATCCCCGCTCGCACCGGGCATCACGCGCGGCGGCCCCGCGGCTCCCC
>VZRF01012847.1:2233-93128 GCA_013396875.1 Vireo altiloquus | reverse complement strand
GTAGAGCTGCCGGTAGTGCTGCCGGTGCGGCGCGGCGGGTGCGAGCTGTGCTGGAGGCGAACCCCGCTCCGCCCGGCCCCGCTCCCGCTCCCGCTCCGGGCGCAGCACGGGGGGAGCCCCGGGCGGACAAGTGGGACCGGCCCCGCTTGGAAAGCGCCGCAGGAACAGATAAAGAAACCTTTGAGCGCTGACAAGCCTAAGCACCACAACCCTGCTAAGCCCGCGAACAGTAAAAATTACTTGGTGGTAGGTAAAGGGATAAGCAGGACTCGGCAAAAAATGCGCACGAAAGAGACGTAGAAGCGTATCCTTATTCCTTTTTTTTTTTTTTTCGCCTAAATGCCTGAGACAACACCTTTTAGGTATTTAGGCGCAGCTCTTGTTTTTTCATGCCATTCATACCGGAGAACTCACTCAAGTTTGCAGGAATCTTTTACGTAGTCTCAGATAACTTGTGCGTTACTCCGTACCACTTAATACAAAATAAGGACTCTAAACCAAATACATTCTCAAAAATTAATTGGAACTTTTTTATTTTATAAAATTCAATATTTTACTAAAAAAGTCGATTTTAACAAAATCAGTATTTTATGCTTATGAAAATCCATTCCCTTCTTTAGCACCAATCACATGAGTTGTCCCTTATTGTCTCGTTCTCGGCTAAAACAATGCAGTTTTTGCTTCTTTTGGTTTTTGTTTTGTCACCATTACGTAGTCCTCTGGACATCATCAAATATTCTACCACAAAGAATGCACAAATTTCTAATACAACAAACATACAGAAGAAATAGAAATTGGACTGTTTGAGATCATTACATAAATACTAAGAGAAAGGACATATGGCTTTTTCTTTACAGGTCACCTTTAATGTAGGTGCATTTTATATATTCAGCAGTTTTTATTGCTGGTTAGATTGCAAAATGTATAATTTAATGCATGAAGTGCCCTGTGGTCAAGCTAATGTTGCTGTTCAAACTAAAGAGACGGTCTAAACCCCAATTTTTATCTTGGTCACGACTAATAATTTATATTCATCTTGCTGCACCTCCCATTTTCTGGCTCCTATTAACAGACCTAACACTTCTGTGACATAGGTTTCTGTACTTGCATTTCAGTTTCAAGAAATCATCACTGAAATGGAAAGGGGAAAATAAATAAGAGATCCATGAAACAACAGGAATTTTTCTCAAAATTAGCAATTCTGCACAAGTTAACACAAAACTACTTTATTTTCTATTTATTTACATGAACAGTTATATATTAAAATGTGTGCGTGTCATCAGTCTTCAGAAAACTAGTTTATTATCAAGAAAAAAACACAGAACTTCATGAACATAAACTGATAGTTTCAAAATAAACATATTGCAAAGCTGTAACAGGAAATTGTTCCCATTGGCTTTTAGCATACTTCTCTGTCTAGATATTCCATTTTCAAAGAACTTATGGAGTATCCATATTTTGTAGTATTTTTGCAAGTTATTCTGCTTTTATTCAAACAGTACCATTTAATCAATCCAGTACTTTTAATGACATTGCTTCTTACCTGGGTTTGGAGTGAAAGTAAATTTTCAAATTATGCAGAAAGTTGCTTTCTAAAGTTTTCTTTCTTTTAATACTTTTGGTAATTTCTTTTGTCCAAATGCCACAATATATTTTTTCTCTTCATTAAGTGTTCTTGTGTGCGATGTCCACGTTACTTGGTGCACCTCACCTCCGAGCATCTCAGAGGGGAAGGAAGTTCATCTGGGGAGCAGGGAACAGTTAACAACAGTTCAGATCCAAGCATGACCATCATGGAGATATTTCTGAACTCCTTGCTGTCTCATCAGCTTAGGTAACCAAGATGGGGTTGCAGGAAACATTTTCCTCGGATCCAGAGCCTGGAAGTCACTCACAGCTGTAGGTTGGCTGCATTCCCCTGAAAAGAGGACCAAAGCTCCTGTCCTCACTGACTCTTTCAGCCCAGGGCAGAGGACACACGCACACTCAGATACAGCCATTTCCAGGCTACTGCTCAAGCAAAGCTGAGCCATTTTTCTCCCATTCCCTACGCAGCCAGGAAAGAGAAGAGGAGCACAGCTGGATTCTGGGCACATACTGAGGTGAAATCCTTTGTGCCCATATTTATACAAAAGGAGCACCTAAATATGCAACCCAGAAGAGAGCACTGGTAGGACCTTAACTCAAAGTTAACACAGGACCTTGCCAACTGAGCCGTGCTTGTGCAGGGAGGGCTGCACAGTACATGTCTTTGGCTCTGTGAGGTGACAAGCTTCTCCAGAGTCAGTGTGCAATTGAGGAGAGTGTTGAGGTCATACTTTTAGACTTAGGTACCTCAAATCTGCCTAAGTCAGGCTTAAGGTGCCTGAGTCCTTTATTGGATCTATCCTAAAGTGACCTGCTAAAGGTCACGTTGTGACTTAGCAGTCAAGCCAAATGAGGAGCCTTGATCATATTGGTCATGGATCTGTTCTGCCTATTATGCAATGTTTCACTTTTAAGCAATTTATTAAACCTAATCATCTTTGTCTTTGAATATGCCATCGCAGGTGTTTCACTCCTCATTCCTCATTTTAAAAATTCCCCAAATTACCTGTGTGCTCTATTTTCTCAATTTCTTGCATCTTTTCTGACTGCAGATTAGACCTCCTGTTCTACTGCTCTCTGTTTCTCCTATTTTTACTGTTTGATTCCTTGTGATACATAACTGGCCTCTCAGGGTACTCCTACCTGACCAGCTAAATTACCACATTCTGTATATCTTACTACTTACCACAGAATCTCACACACCTTCTGATTTACTTACTGTGTCACTACGGCTCTGCTTGAAACATCACTCTCATTGTTTAGATGGCATTAGAAGTCAAGGTGAATATGTTCATGTGCAAAAGATTTACTTTTCTTATGTACAGCTCTATTTTCTTTTACTTTGCAACTCTTATTAAGTTACTCCATTTCATAATTGCAGTGAAAATGTTGAGACACTGGTCCAAGGGCAGCAGCTCACTACTTGCTGGATTCCCTTCTTGAGGCAGTAATAGATATTTTGCAGTTTAGTCCACCTTGATTTTGGAAGATGGGAAGGCTCCAATTTAAAGCTGGGCTCCAATAAAGTGCTGCAGTTCTCACAATATGCTGGTGATACAGTATAAATGGGTAACATGGTAGACATGGTCAGAGGATTTTTGTTCCAGTTTTTAGTTTAACATCTGTTTAGTTCCTGCTTTCTATTATGGTAGAAACTATAGACCTCTAGTAGTTCTGGCCAAAGTTACTAAATACTTCTTGAAAAAACTATTTATAGGTGATAAGAGCTGACTCGGGCTTATCACCCAAGAATGTGATATATGTGAGAATAGTGTGAGGAATGGGAAATGGCAGAGATTGAAAAACTGTTAATTGAATGCAGCTTATCTGGTTGAGAAACTGGTATGTGCTTTGAGTGAAATTGTTTATCCTGCAGTGTTCCTGGCTTTTCCCCTATAAATATATCGCTTCTTAATTGTGTCTCTCCATCTATTATATTTCTGAAAAGTTAATGAAAAGAACAACTTATTCTCAAGTCACCATATATTTGAACTAGTTAATTTGTACTAATAAGATAAATTATTCCCTCAGTGGAATGGATGTTTGTGTTTTGATCTATTGAAATAGTATTTTCTCAGATCCTTCTGAATATTGTTTGTGAAAAGAGATACCAACAATAATTCAGAAGTCTGTTTTATGTTAAAAACATTTAAAGTCTGGAGTTTGTGACAGATGTACTTCATTTGAAGAAGAATATAATTAACAGTTACTGTGGTGCTCTGAGAACTTACTTGCCCAGGACAGATAACAAATGGAAGGTGAAGACAAAGCATCAAACTGCTCTGATGATGATTTCGTAGAAGTAGAGTAGCCCAAAGAACGGAGGGAGACTCAAAAAAGCACTGGATGTTGAAGATCACTCTTGCTTGACTTTCTTTGTCTAGATCTGGCTTTTTTTTCCACAAAACATGTATGTGAAAAAGAGACACATTTCTGACTCTTTGACCTATCTGTTTGTAACCTCTGGCAATAATGCATAGCTTCTCTTGTAGTCAAAAACTAATGCACTGTCATTATGACAACATGTAATTCCCACATCCTTGCTAACAAAGGTGACCTTTGTTAAATAGTTTCTTAACAAAATCCTCTAAAAGAACAGAGTATGGCTTCTAAAGAGATGCAATCAAACAAATGCACATCAGTTAAAATAATTTGGCTGCAGTCTTCTGCCAACTCAGGCAGTCAGCTGCAATTACAACCAAGATTTGTTCATCTGCTTTACCTGACGCAAGAGATCCAGTCCTTGGCTGCTGCAAAGTAATCCTCTTCATCAGGAAAGGCACAGCAGTCAGGAAAGTCTTACTAGAGACACAGAACAGTCACATGGACCATTTGAAAGACTTGCCCCGTCACTGTGAAACAGTGTATGAAACTCATTAAGAGGAAGCCCAACCTCCACCAGAGGAAGCTTCTCCTGGGATGAAATGCTGTTGGCTGCTATGGTTACTAATGTGATTTGCCATTTACTTCCTTGTTCACTCACCTGCTTTCTCATTCAAACACCACGCACAAGTACCTCCAGAGATATTTGTGTTTGGAATAGTGACAAACCTCATTAGTGGCAGCTATGCACAATCAAAGAGAAAAAAGATACAAATGATCACGAAATAAACAGAAGAAAGGAAAGTGCTGGAATCTATGGGTATTGTGAATAATATTCTGTCCTTGCTGCAGTGTGAACTTTGTGTTCTCTTCTCTTCAGATTTGCATTAATGTTAGTCTTGCTTTATGTCTCTATTTTACACCTCAGTGCTTCGATCCAGCAGAGAACTCCCCACAGTCAGACTCCTGTAACTGTAGAGCTGAGTGCAGCATCAGGATTTAGATGAGCAAAGTATTGTGGTTTATTTTTGGTAACTTAAAGGGATAAGAACATTATTTTCCTGTTTTATTTTTGGTAGTACTTCACAGGTCTTGTTCCCACCCTTACATACTTTTTTTTCCACCTCTTACATATTTCTGATCTGACAGTCTAACTGTGTAGTAGTTTTACACTATGAAACTGTAAAATTCCAAATAAATTGCATGTCTTGTCCCCCCCACCCCCACCAAGTATCAAGAAAAAGAGATAAGTTCTTAAAAAGTGTGTGAATATTCCTGTCATATTCCATGGTAATAACCACATGGACTACTTAATACAACTAGTATTCATCATAACACACTTCCAGGTTAGGAAATACTTTTTGACAATGCTTTGTAGCCATAAAAGCAAGCAGGTGATCCTCCAAAAGGGTAGTAAATAATGAGGATATCACTTTCTGGCTACTTTAATGTCATCTGTAAAATTACTTTTGTTTTGATGTAGCATTCAATCGAAGCTGGAAGAAATCTTTTAGTGGTTTGCTCTTTCCCACCAAATAAGGCACTAAATATAGCAGTATCAGCATTCTGGGCTTCAAAAAAGCTGTGGTTCAGGTTTCTCAAGAATATCTGCTTTTTTTCCTGACTGTGTTCAATTTGTATTATAACTGTTTATTTAGGAAGCATGAGTAACTACGAATCAATACATAAAGTACCAGAAATATTAAACACTACAAAAACAAACCTTTCACTTAGATAACAATGATGCAGTGATACAGTCATCAGATTTTCCAGTTTGAAAGTTACAGCTATCTGGAGGACAAGTTCCTAAGAAAGGGACACAGCACTGCCATCTAGGGCATTCTGACTTTTTGCACTGCCCATGTACTTTTGCATCATTCTCTCTTCCCTTCCATCTTTGTTATTCTTGGAAGCTGCATGCTCACGAGCTGGGAGTGGACACGGTAGTGGAGTGGTGGTGGCAGGAAAGTGTCCGAAAGAGGGTCTTTCTTCACCCCTTCACGCCTCCTGATGACCCCCTACAGGCAGTAGGGATGGAAGTAGGTTGGCTACAGTCCATTATTTTTCCTATAGGTGAATCCCAGGTGACATTGGCACACACGGCACCTCTTTCATTTCCGTCGTCCAAAAAGCATCAGCATTTCCTCTCAGATTAGCAAAAAAAAGAGTATTCCAATATATATTTTAAAAGTAATTTTTGGCCATGTTTTCAGTATGGTCTATACATGTTTTTTTCCATGTCCTTGTAGCAAGTATCAAAACTGCTTGTATGGTGGCAGTTTATTCAATTGAGGAGCAGTTCTTTAAGATGCTGCTATGTTTTCCCTTACTGCAGCTATGTCTGTCTCATCTCCTTGAGCACTGCAGAGGGCTGGGCATGATGAGCATTTTGTGGACTGGGAATCTTGCTGTGAGGGAACATGGTGAGACTTAGCATTTTGTAGATGGATTCAGTGAAGTGTGTTGAGATCCCCGAAGCTTTCAACCATGACATCATTCAATTCCATCATGTCACTTGCTGCGAAATGTGTAATGGCCACAGCCATTGTTTATTTTTTCCCTGTAAGAGTTTGCCTGTAATTTCAATAAAGTTGCTGTTACAAGCTTGTTCCAATTGACATTTGTATATTAAGAAAAATTGCTTTAGTTAAGTAGGCAATAATTCCAGGAAGAATGCTTCCTCCCGACAGATATATTATTGCAAATCTTTACATAGTTACAAAAGGGCTTATAAAGATATAAATTACTTGCATAAAAGGGCAAAAACAAAAATTATATTAGCATTTTCATTGTCTTATCTTTCATCTCCAGAGCACAGCCTATTATCTTGTAAAATATCTCTCTATTATATATAATTACAGAAGTTTCAATTCCATATTCTCCTTTAATATTCCATATTCTCCTTTAACATTTACATCCTCTAGAGGAGAGCAGAAAAGAGAGCCAGACTTGTATAGAGGTTGGTATTTCCTGTGAACAGATGTATAAATTGGCAAATCTAGTTCTGGTTTGCATAAATTTTATAAGCATGGCAAAATTTGTGTAGCTTGCTGAGAGCGTGGAGGTAGATTTGTGTGACTATGAAAGTAGCTTGTTCACAGAGACTGTGTGTGATTTTGCTGTACTGAAAGTTTGGTTGCGTAATGGGCATAAGTATTGCAGGCTAAATAAAAAAGGATTAATAAGTGATGGCATCCATGCCCTGTCATGATACTTCCCAAAGCTGTCACTTCTGAAAGGAAGCCCACCTGACTTACAGCTAAGCAAGAAAGGGAATCAACTTCTACGCAGGGTGAAAAGGGTGGTGAAGGAAAGATTTTATCAAGAGGCTGTAGTTTGCAAAGCAGCAGTCTTTCCTGACATGCAGACTAAGGTGGCTTGTTCTGAGGCTGCTCATGTTTCCATGTAACTGGTCCTAAGTTCTGGTTAGGCAAACCAAAGCTCTTCCTGACCTTGTGTTCTAACCTGAGAAGCCTGTTTGCTGGAGTAGGCTGTCCTTTCAAGGGACATCAGTTACCACCCTGTCAACAGGCGAAGGTCTCTGCTGGACACAGGCAGAAGCTGCTAACAGAGGGTTTGATCTTCTAGTGTCCAGAAATGTGAGACATAAAATATATCCTTAGCTGGGAATTAATCCAGGGGAACTGATGTTTAATAGCAGTGAACTTAGAGCAGAGATGGATAATACTACCAGAAACCATTTAAGAGGGATGTATCAATAGTAAGCTGAGCACTATGATTAAGTACCGCCAGCACTATTTGGCACTCTATAAATAGATGTGTCTACTAGCACAGTTCTGCAGCAGCCATTCAGTGTTGACTGATTTTAAGGCAGTTAAGGCTGCTGTTGCTTTGCCCCATTTTGGTGCTACAGCTTCTGCAAAGCTGGCTGGTGCTGGAAAGGAAGGGCCAAACTGTGACAAGTGCATGGTTGGTATCTCCTACAACTAGTACTTTAACATCCCCCGGTGAAAGGAGAGAATAAAAACTATCTTACTCTTTGAGTATGCCTCTTTCCTTTGGTTCCTAAAATAACTGGCAGTTTACTGCCTAAAATTAGGCCACCATTACAAATGATCTTCAGTGTTACGGCAGAAAGATGAATGTAGCTGAATTTTCCTATACGTGGAGATGGAGCTGTGATTCAAAGCCCTGTAAAGTAGGAGTTCTGTCCTGAGTGGCACAGGCCTGCCCTGATGCATCTGAACCGGGGAGTGCATGTGCCTGTGTGACATTTCTAGAACTAATCATCCTGGCAGAATGAGTCCTATAATGGGTATTGATTTATAGCTGGATTGTGGGAGAGTTTGTTCATGGTTTCATAGTGCTGTTGAAATTGAGTTCTACAATTAGCAACTACTTTGCCTCCTCTATATTGAGAAGCGCATCAGCAAAGAGGAATTTCAAATTTTTGCCTTAGTTTTCCATATTGCTTAGAGAGGGGACTAAGGGAAATGTCAGCTTTTTCCTATTTTCCCTGCTATGCCCTTCCTCCCTCTTTGGGAAAAGAAGGTGGCTCAGGTTAATCATCAAAGGCAAGATATTAAGGGAAGAACCCAGAAGAGGGATAAGTGATTTATGAAAGCTTCCATGCTTTAAGGTCATGAGTCAGGGATTCCTTCCTTGAAATACTTAGGCTGCCTTCCCATCTTTGCTTGCTACTGTGTAGTCCCATTGATGCCAGTGGACTGGCACCTGGGTAACTGATGAATTTGCTCCTAATGATTGTCACACTGAATCAATCTGAATGGCTTCTTGCATTTCTGTGACGCTGCCTTGAGCTTGAGGAGTGGTGACAGTGAAGGCAGAAACAGTGTCTTATGAAGAAATTTGCCCAAGTCTTGGGCAACTGCTAGCCAGAGAGAAGAGAGATGAGGGGAAGGGAGTAGACAGAACAAAGGTGGGAGGGCTATTTAGCAGCTCTTGTCAATTAATTCCTGGCATAATTATTTATAAATGTGTACATGGCCACATGCATACAAACTCCTTTTTTCTGTTTAACAGCATGATTACAGTGAGGCCCATTAGTACTAATCACTGTATACACACACATACACACACACATACACAGAGCAATACAAAATCATGGCACCTTTCTAATAGTGTGTAACCCAGTGGCTGATGCATTACATATTTGTATATGTAGCTCCTCTACAGAATGATGCAACACATATATATATGAATTACACTATTTGTAGAGACAAACTTGCTGCTAAAAAAGAATTGGAATACAGAAGCTGAAACTGTATTACTACAGTGTATTACATATCCCTTAAATGTTACAATTATGGGACATAAAAGCTAATTTTAGTCAAGAAGCAGCATATGTTGTCTGAGTTCCATGAGTAGACTGCTGCCAGTATACTTTATGCTAGTGAGCCTAAAGAGAATTCGGATGGCCTCATTACAGCTCTGTAGTTTTTAGAAAAGCTCTTAATGGCACTGAAACCCTGGATAATAAAAGCATTTGTTAAGTCATAGACTTTCTATTCAGTCTCATACCCAGCAAGCAAAAGAAGGCTGTGGGAATACTATGTTACACTCAGAAAAATTTTAAAAGCAAACAAACAAAATTTTATCTCACGATGGTGCATCAGCTGGTATCAGGATATATTTAGCCATGTTTATACAGAAAGTAAACAGGTAATTGGACTTCAATGAGAATCAGTGAAGTACTCTGATGGGATTTTTTTAAGAAACACTTTATTTTACAGTGAAAGCATGGTTGGGCGTTTTTACTGCATGAAATTGGAAACTGCTTGAAATATGAGTATTGACTTGGTTTATTCTTGTGTTCATCTCATAAACAAAATGCTATAAAATAACTTTACTGAGTAATGCAAGAAAAGAACATTTAGTAATAAAACTATCATCATCTTCAAAGGCCTAAAGAACTACTGAGGTGCTTCATATGCATATATTGTTTTAGAAATAGACTAGAAAGCCTTGTCTAAAAGCCTGGATTTTTTTTTTATATTACTTGGTGGAAAAACAGGAAAGAGGAGATAGTGAGATGACCCTCCTCACTTCCATTACACTTTCAAAGATATTCTTATTCCAAATACACAAATATTATTTTTTGAAATAGATACTACTTATTGCAGCTTTTATTTAAGTATTATTTTTGCTGAGAAGAACATAACTGTGCTTCCTTTTTGCCCAGCAATTTTCCTCCTTTTGTGATATAATGATATGATTCTGCATAATGTCCTACACTGTAAAGGGTTTCCAGGTGTTTCAGTCACTGCTGACAAAACCTAACATGTCCTTTTTTTTATGTAGCCTGTTCATGTTTGTCAGGAAATGGTGAACAAAATGAGCTTTCCTCCATGACTAAGGTTTAAAAAGTGCTTTCTGATGAAATATCCTTTCCTTTTTCAATAAACTTAGATGTTACTCTTCCTATGCTGATAGGCTGCCAAGGCTTTTATTAAAAGCTGGAAAATTTGGCATGTTTTCCCCTCAGACCTGAGTGAATTGTTCATACATCTGCGGGCACATATGAGGCAATTGATTTATCATGCTTGAGTTTTTGTGCCCTTGACTTTTGTATCTTAAAAATCAAACCAGCCTGGAACTGCACAGCGCTTCATTACAAACAGGGGGTGTATCCCTGCAGACTTCAGCTACTTACCACTTGGTTTAGTGGTAAGGAACAAATAGCTGTAAAGCAGAATCATAGTGCTCTTTTCATTTATATGTCATATTTAGTACCCTGAACATGTGTTCTTTGTGATAGGTAGGTATCAACAACATGATAATTTGATGTCTGTCATACTCAGATTACTTTTGTTATGGTCTGCTCCAGGGCAGGGTTCAGAACCAACCTGACGAGGCTGAGGTGGGGGACTCCAGTTGTAGCAGCTGCAGAATATACCAAATACCATGCTAATTACTTTTTAGCTTCTGTTCAACAGACAAACAAATTCTTAGACTGTCCTAAACTACAATGGTAAACTGAAATGGGAGGGGGAAGGGAAGTAGGGCAATCAGATATGTCAAAATGGCTTGATTTCTCTAAATCTGACCAGTAAAACTCATCTTTTGTATCAGCAAAATACCTGGAAACTTAAGCAACAAGAAAGGAGACCCCAGAAATGCCTCAAAACACCATTTTTGTCCTATTTGTGGAAAAAGATTATAAACAAAAATCTGTCTCCACAGTAGACAGAGGAATGGAGTGACTTTCTAGGATGCTCTTAGTTTGAGATTACAGCCCTTAGAAGGATTATAGAGCCAGGAATGCAAGCTCAATAAAACTTTTGGCCAGATTTACAGAATCACTTACCAAATGTAAATCTCCGATGGAAGGAAACAATAAGAAGGGAAGAACATCTTTTCTGGCATCTAGTAGGCACTTCAGTCCCTGGAAAAATCATTCTTTGTGTTAATGTGATTTATAGGATGCCGTCACGATTGATTATGCTAGAATATCCTATACTAAAGTTGTGAAGATTCTCATGGGAAAGGAAGAGCCCAAAATGAATCTATAAATTGTGGACAATAAAAAGGGAAAGAGTCAGTTCTATGGTAATATTCTAGGAATACTGATGGAATTTTATTAATCCTGCATGGTGTTGCCAGTGCAGAAAGATCACAGCTGGAAAGTGGCACAGTGGAAATGGACCTGGGGTTGCTGGTGACTGCAGCTGAACATGAGACAGCAGTGCCCAGGTGGCCAAGAAGGCCAAGGGCATCCTGGCCTGGATCAGCAACAGTGTGGCCAGCAGGACAAGGACAGTGATTGTACCCCTGTACTCATCACTGGTGAGGCCACACCTCGAATCCTGTGTTCAGTTCTGTGCCCTCACTACAAGAAGGACATTGAGGGGCTGAATCCTGTCCAGAGAAGGGCAGTGGAGCTGGGGAAGGGTCTGGAGCACAAGTCTGATGAGGAACATCTGAGAGAACTGGGGCTGTTTAGCCTGGGGAAAAGGAGGCTCAGAGGGGACCTTATCATTCTCTACAGCAGCCTGAAAGGAGGCTGTAGCCAGATGGGGGTCAACCTCTTCTCCCAGGCAACCAACGA
The DNA here is from genome assembly GCA_013396875.1 of Vireo altiloquus. Classification (NCBI taxonomy): domain Eukaryota; kingdom Metazoa; phylum Chordata; class Aves; order Passeriformes; family Vireonidae; genus Vireo; species Vireo altiloquus. The sequence goes on along the minus strand of VZRF01012847.1, from coordinate 81,190 downwards.
CAGGACAAGACGAAATGGCCTCAAGTTGCACCAGGGGAGCTTTAGATTGCATATTAGTAAAAATTCCTTCACTGAAAGGGTGGTCAAGTGTTGGAACAGACTGCCCAGGGTTTAAAAGACATACAGATGTGGCACTTGGGGACGTGGTTTAGCAGTGGAGTTGGCAGTGCTGGGTTGATGGTTGGACTCAATGATCTTAAAGGTATTTTCTAACCTAAATGACTCTATGATTCTATGATTATCAAGGGACCATTTTCTTCAAGGTAGCTCATTTTGTAATGTTTCATGTTGAGTCTATAGCTCCAGATGTACCAAACCCACAAATTTTGGTTGTTTTCCATGTATATCATCTCATCCATGTTTGACTAAAATTAGATCATTGAATTCAGTTCAGAAATTTCTGCCTGTTCACCCAAACTACTGTTTCGTGAAACCAATTTAAAAATATGCTTGTAGTACCAGCAAAACACCGAGTCTTCACTGCTCTGCTTACTATTTGAGGTTTTCCCTTTCTTTTTTTTGCTGCAATTTAAACTTTTGTGACTTTTTGACATCTTTCCTCTCTCAGTTGGGTATGATTTTATATATTTACCAGTTTTCCATCAATGTCATACAGGACTGAAACTCTTTAAGAAAGTCAGGGTAAAAATCCCTGCCTGGAATTTCATTAGATTTGTATGTCCCTTCGCAGTTTGGCTTAAACAAGTAACAATTTAACAAGTATTCTTTACCATAACTAAATATGCTGGGTTTAAATAAATAAAACCAGGAAAGCTACTAATGCAATTACTAACCTCATAGGGGGTTAATGATCTTCCAGTGCCTTGTTGGTCTCCATTGATAGGCAGGTAATTGGCTTATGTGCTAAGGAAGCTGTTTATGTTGCCAGACAGAACAGGAGGAGGGTCTGAAAGAGGTAGAAAATATGTAGACCAGAACATATGTATCCCCACACAAGAAAATACCTATAACCTGTGCAAAGCCTTCATTAGTTTAAAATCTGTTTCTCTTAAGTACTTCCTTGCCCACCATGCTCCATTACTTATAAATGCTGAAGGTGATGTGCACTGCTGTGTTATCACCCAAAGAAAAGGCAACTGGAGGAATGAGGTACACAGAGAGGGGCTGAAGTCACTGAGACTGAGCATGGGAATAGCAGCCTGAAGCCTAGACAGAGAGAGGGAAAATCATGGACTGTGGCCAGTGAGGCTACAGGTAATCAGGAGAGATCAGAGTTGTAATTAACCTAGTGCTTGTGAGAGCCAGAGTCTCTCCTTTTCTTGGTCTGTTCCCTTACTTCCCTTACAGACAATTCAGAAAGGAGTAACTCTGTAAATGATTGCCTGAACATGCAGGACGAGGAACTACTATTCCCAGCAAAGTTCCAACGCAACACAGAAGGAAACCAGAGACACCTCTGCACACTAATTCAAGTAAGGCCCCCCTTGAAGGAATTTTTAAAACCAATCAGATCAGACACTCCACTTTATGTCCTAGCCATTGCCCTTCTGTGGCTAAGTTTAATCTGTCAGTTCATATCTAGTTAAACTATGAAAGAAAATCAAACACTGTTGCTTCAAAGGCAGAGTGAGCTTGATACTGCCTGATGTGTCAAGCCAGAATAGCTGACATGCAAATTAGGATCCAAAGCATTCAGTCTTTTATGCTCAGCCAGGTGCTGGCAAGATCAAAGGGACCCCTAAAACCTTTGAATTTATTGAAGGGAAATTGAGAAATTTGTCTAGAGCTTACAGAAAGGCAGAGAGGACCCTAAGTAGGGATGTGGGCAAAACTGCAAAAGACAGTGATAAAAAAAAATCAAGACATCTTTTTCTTCACCCAAATGATATCTCTTAGTCAATATTGCATTAGTGAAATTCCAAAGAATCTTTGATTGACATCTTTGATATGGTGATGAGGTCTCTTACAATTTATCTTCAAAATTATTCAGAGTATAAAGAACTGGGATAAAAGGGTCTTTGAATACTATAGGCCATAGGCTTTTTCCTTTGGTCGATACTCAATGTCCTAGGAATCTGAATACTAAGTCTGAAAGTTCCCTTGAAGACTGTTTTTAAAAATTGATAGCCCATCAAGAGAAAGACCCAGGGAAGTAAGATAAATATTTCTATGTAATAGAATATCTCAATTTTTAACCACCTCCTCAAGTGATAGAGCTCAGAATAGGTATGTTTTGCTTACTGTTTCCTCTAAACTAACAAGATTTTCAGTCTTTTAATAAACATCTTGAGCAAATAACTTGTATCATACTCTTGTATTTTGGATTTACAAGTAGAACAGTTTCAGGAGTGAAACAGCACTAAATTTCTAACAGGGTAAGACCTTAAAACATTAAATCCTAAAATCTTAGATGCTAAACCTTGGTGTCTTCCAGTGGGCATTAGGCAAGAAAATAATAGACAAAAAAGTGCTTTCTCTTCAGTATCTGGTTACAAGAACATGGCCTAAAGGGCATTATTAAAGGTTTAACCAGCATTAACACAGGGCATCATGCTAAAAATACCATCAAGAATGCACTGAAATCGGCTGGACTGCTTAGCTTTTTCTCTCCTAGCAGTGTCAGCAAGTGCATCAGAACTGTTCAGCCTTGAGAAGAGGTGACAGAGACACGACTTTTTCTATAAGAATCTGAAGGGAGGGTGTCAAGAGGATGGATCCAGGCTCTTCTCTTCTACCAATCTTCTCTTTTGGGACAAGATGCAATGGGCACAAACTGATGCACAGGAAGCTCCACCTGAACATGGGGAAGAACTTTTTACTGTACTGGTAACCGTGCACTGGAACAGGCTGCCCAGAGAGGCTGTGGAGTTTCCTTCACTGGAGATATTCAAGAACTGTCTGGATGCATTTCTGTGATGGGTGCTCTAGGATAACCATGCTTGAGCAGGGAGGTTGGACCAGATGACCCCGTGTGGTCCCTTCTAACCTGACCCATTCTGTGACTGTGATTCTGTAATATTAGGCTCTATTGTAGCTGCCTAAGAATAGACTTTAAAAATCAATAAATGGCAACCAATAGTTTTCACCCAAATCTGCATTATATAAATTTTTACAGAACATGTGAGGACTAAGAAAATATACTAGAAATTTCGAAGCCTTCCTAAAATATTTGTTCCTTCTACCTATAAAGAGGAAGTTTAATAGTACACATTTTTTTGTACCATTGCCTGTAATATATTTTGTCTTTCTTGTCATAAAACAGCACTGTGAGGCAGAAGTACTTTTCTCCTCACTTGCCAAAGGAAACTGAGGACATGCACCTGTGGTGCATTTTATGTGTTGTTTTATGTCCTGATTTTAGTTCAGATTTTCCAAATGCAAGTGTACACCATGGCATGAAATCTAGGAGTGCAATTTGACTTATATTTCAGTGTCTGCACTGCAAAAATTTTCACCTGGTCAAAGTGAACTCCTGCTGTAATCAATGAAGACTTAACCACAGCTGGCAGGGAGCTCAGGGAGGCTTTCAGATGACCAGATGTGTTTCCCTGTAGAAAAAAACAGATGTGTTTCCCTGTAGATACATCTCTATATGTAGGCATTTCCACTGTAGACACCTACTGGGGGTGTGCTACACAACCCCAAGTGCAGCTGGATGTGCTGATACCTCTGCATCCTGGCTGAGCCCATGACTATTCAGCAACAGGCCTTCTTGGTATGCCCTGTGGCAGATGGAAAATGGGTATGTCAGCCAAGGAGTGTGTGACTGGTGTGGAAGTTACAGTGGCCCCTCATCACGTGTGGCACAGACAGCTGGTATCTGTAAGCAGCTGGAGCCCAGGCAGCCCCATCCTTTGATCAAGGTGGTCACAGACCAGCTACTGAGTGAGGCAGATAAGGAACAAAATGCTGTCAGGAAATAGTCTGGCTGTTATCCCACGCTCTGTCCTATGGGATGATATAGATGTAAACAGCATGATTCAGACCAGTTCCCATGGGAGTCAGGCACTGAACTCCTTTGGGATTTTGTCTCCACATGAATTATTAGAGGTCATGGAGGAAGTCTTTGAGGTAGAATATAAACGAACTGTGGCATGCCAAATCTTAGGCTAACGTGTTACACCTAAATAATCCATCTTGAAGTGTGTCATGATTATTTTTTATTTTTCTGAAGTACATTAATTTAAAACACTTCTATTAGAGATAAAAATAAATTTGAACTGGCTGTTAACTCTTTACATCTGTTTTCATTGAACCAGAAATCGTTTTGAATTCTGCCATTTTATTAAGGAGCACTGGCATGTCACAAAAGAGACAGAGGGGTGTTACATGCACTTTGTGCCTCTGAATAAAGGTGCTAAATTTGCTCAGTCTAGGAGAAACAGGTAACATGTTGTATGCTGGTTGTAGCACAGGTAGACAGAAAGAGGGTATGCCTCTGACTTAGGCTGGGAGGCGTATGGAAGGATAACTGATGGCATGTGTGAATTCAGTGCAGTCAGGATGAAATGGCTGTTTTGCGAAGTTTAGTTTGTATATGTCATATCGTGTAAATCAGATGTAAAAAAAGCTTTAGAATGTGCAGCACTGTGTACATAGACTTTTATTTTACATAATCTATGCTCCCCAGTGTTGCACAGCACCTTGGGTACCTTCCCATCTCTAGTGCTTAGGGTCTTCTGTTGGCCCTTCTGGACCCTGCCTTTCCTCCCAGCTGGGTGTTCCTGCCCCCAGGCTGTCCCACAGCCTCAGTCCTTTTCCCTTGCTGGCCCCACATGGTTGTTCTCATGCTGTCATTCCCACAGCCTCACCCCAGCAAACACGGTGCTGTGGTGGCAGTGGCTCTCCTGGGGAGTGACCAGCACTGGCTGAGACTGACCCTTCCCACTCCTGTCTCCCCGCCTCTGCTGTAGCATCTGACTGACCCGAGGAGACCCATGAGGGACTGCACAGAAGAGTCAGCACAGAGCACTCCCTGCATGTCCCAATAGCGCTGACAACATTGTTCACAGAAACAATAAATGTGGCAGGGTCTGGGGCAGGTCCGAGGTCCCTGGGGCATCTCCTCAGGGAAAGCGGGATGGTGGTGGTACCAACTGCCAGGGGAGGGTGCCCAGCAGAGGATCTGCCATCCCTCCTCTTCTCTGTTGGCTCTTTTTTTTTCTCTTTCTCCCCACTCTCCACTTCCCAAAAAGTAACATTCAACGTGAGAGATACTGTAAGACACCAACTGTGAGTAATTGCCCCTGACAACAACGCTTTGTGCAGGTGACCCTGCCTTAGCATCCTCTGTGCAACAAATGTAATCTTGGTCAGGGATTTTTAGAACAAGTCTTTGATCACAACACATTTAAAAATATTGATGTTGATATTGATGTTATTGATGCCATCATTATTGAGAGTAAAAGCTATTGGTTTTAAACCTCTCATAATATCCTTTTTTTCCCCTCCTGCACCTTCATGTAAATGCATCCCTGCTCTCACAATGAAGTCTAACACATTTTGGTACAGGAGAAAATACTGTCCTCGCTTAGCACTGGGAACATGGAGTTGCCTGTCTTCAGTTATGGAAGAGATGTATTTATGGAATATGTAAAATCTGTTATTTCCTGGGTTGCTTGCCTGGCTGATATTAGAAGACAAAGTCTATGATGTTTGCATTCCTGGCATTACTTCAGAAGAAGCTGAATCCCGAAGGGGTATAAACCTCCAGGGTAAGTACAGGTTAAATCCATTTTCAAAGTAACTTCACACTGCCGGCACTGATTTTTCTATTTACTTCAGAAGTCAATAGATATTTAGATCACTGGAGATTGTACTTAAAATCAGTTTCATGTAATAGAAGCTCTACAATATGCATAACAGGGAGTTGCCAAAGTGTCTTAGATCAAGGCATCTTGATTTTATCTTCTATATTAATTGTGATTTTTTTTAAGAGAATATTTAGATTATTGCTTTAGGAATGTGTAAACTGGGCCATTGTAAAGGCCAAAACAAACCCTGTTTCAGATGGATAAGGTTATTTTCCTGATATTTGAAAAGTATTACGTTTGAAAATATATAATAAGTTATATGTAATAGAGTAGGAAATAATCACACATATTGTTATGTAATGTCAACTAGTTTTGTATCTAATATCCAATATAATTATTCAATAAAGTCAGGTCAATCTTGTACTATCAAATATAGGCTGACATTTGAGAGAATAGTGGGGTTTTTAAGGACCAATGAGCATGGCTATTCGGAATATTGTTTTTAGTAAGATAAAAAGATTTAATTCCTCATCCATGAGAAAATTTTTCTTTTCTTGGATATATTTTTTAAAACTTGCCATACTCATTGAAATGACAACACAATGACAAAGGCAACAAAAATAATCCATTTTTTAACTTTAATAAAATAATTTAAGTTTTTTATTCTGCTTGTATGCAGCTGCCTAGCATGAATAATATTCTATAGACATCTGTGGCAGTTAAAAAAATCTAGGAATTATGAAAGCTATGCCAAAATGGTGAAACTAATGGACCCTGGTATTTCATTTTATATAATTATGCAATGACAACTGACAATTTGACTGTGCATTTTAACTGTTCATTAATGAGTTTTTAAACTCATTTTTCTTCTAATTCATATGAATATCCATTTAAGCTTTTAAAGGAGACTACTGTATAGAACAGACCTTCAAATATTTGCTCTGCTTTAACTGTCTTTTGAGGAGATTTTTTTCATCTTGTATTTTAAATAATGTTAAATGCCAGTGTGTTCCCTGTTGTTTTAGCTGATATTTGCCAGTTTAGCCTTTTTCCTAATATAAATTTTGTTTACCTGTGTATCATTCAGATATATGTTGTAAATCATTGAGCTGCATACAGTCATACAGATTTATGATCAAAATATTTGTATGTCACATACATAAAGTTGGTTTAAACCACTTCAAGTTATTCCCTGATTTAAGGCATTCTGCTGTGAGTTAGTGCACCTTCATGACATCCCAGTGCAACTCTTATTTCCTTGCACTGAGAAACTCCTCTGATCTTGATCATCTTAAACAGTAACACAATCTAAAAGAAATTCTGTAAATCCTTGTAACTCTTAGAGATAAGACTGTGCTACTCTGGAATGCTACTAGCTGTAATCAAGTCACAGAATCATAGAATCTTTTAGGCTGGAAAAGACACTTTAAAAAGTTCATCGATTTCAACTATGAACTCAGCACTGCTAAGTTCATGACTAAACTGTGTACCTAAGTGCCATATCTACATATTGTTTAAGTCCAAGTGATTGCAATCCTGATTTAAAGTCGAGCACAAATCATGCTAGAGTTATAATAGTGTACCTGTTCTATGCACCTCATGTCATAGAAGCATCTCAATCAACATTTGCAATGTCTTTGTGTGAAGGTGAATAGGAAATCATAAATATAATGTAGAGGAGGAATTAAATTAAATGTTCAAGACATAGCTCTGCTTGAAATCATTTAACACCTGCTACTAATGACACCACTAATCTTGCTATTAATTTTATATTCACATTATATGGTTAACTTTTCCCCTCTTACACATTTTCTCTGTTTATTACATGAATAAATCTGATTAACATAATTTAAGCACTCAAATAGCACTTTTCAGGATCAGAACCCCATGCAAGAAATGTTGACTTTCTATGGCACCAGGGCCAGAAGGGGCTTTCCCTCTTTGTTAGAACTTCTAGGTGCAATCATAAGTGACCATAGATGTTACCGTAGGAACACTAATGGTCACCTTTATTTCAGTTCCATAAATTCAGTGATGTCCATTTAGTTTGTTGATATGGAATGTAAGACTATCAAACAATCCTGTATATTGAATACATGGATTTTCTTATTTGAAATATGGTTGCTGTGATACTCCTATATTGACAATGAGATCCCAGATAAAGAACTGAACCTCAAGATACTATGAAGGGCTAACTGGACAAGGTTTGCACAAGGGATTAAATGTAGCTTTTCAAAGTCCAAATTAACTCCTTGAATTGATCTGTATTTTTCTAAACTGTTTATCATTAGAATATGGTTTTGAAGGAAAAACAGAGTGTCTTTTACCTTGTTCCTGGTACATAGTGGACAACGGTCTGTAAAATTGCCATATGCTGTATTTTTTTCCTGATATCTTTTCCAGACTGAGAAGTTTTTAAGGCATGCAGTGATGCAGATGTCTATAGTGGACAGCTGGTACTTTTAACTGTGTTTCTAGGAAGGAGTAAACGAGCAACAATACAGCTCGTTTACTGCTGAAAGAAGACATACAGCTCTTATAAAATCTCTCTGGGGTTCCACGGACTCCTGTGGAAGCTGAGAGTACTGCTGAAGAAGCACTCAGCTGGGAGAACCTGTGGTACTGCTGTTCCTTCAGGAAAAGGTATAAAGTATTTAACCTGGGGAAACTCCTTCAGGTACTGACTCCCATGACAGAGTTTTTTCTTTAGCGGCAAAGAACAGCCTGGTCCTTTGAGGAATTTCCACCTTGTCTTACAAGTAATTTGCGCTGAGTTGACAACCTTTTTCATCCCATTTACAGTGATGTTAAATAAGGTCATTCAGAAAGTGGAGTTGTACTGGTGTTAAGCTAAGTTAACCTTGATTAATTACAATACTAAAATATCACAGATTTATGAATTATTGTTAGTTTACATTTTAAGACTGAAAACTAAAATCACTGATAGATTATCATATAGAAGAACTATGTAAGATGCATTGAATTTTTCTCCATAGATTCTAATAGTAAAATACAGTCATTGTCACTGATAGGTTTTGTTCTGAGTAGTTTTAGACTGAGATAAGTATTTCTGGGTAATGTAATTGCCCTCGAGTACTGTGGGTGAGTGTGTTGATGTGGCCAAGACAGGAAGGAATACATATTTCAGAGGAGGATTTAATATGTTGTCTTCCAAAATATATAGGATCGATACATGTTCTTTCAAAATTCTATCATGATAGTCATGGGAAGATGCCCAAAATCAATCTAATGCAATATCTTTCTTATTAGGTTCAGACTTGAGGAAGCTGGAGCAGGACGTTTTCAATTTGTATGAGCAATTCTCATTCTAAATGAATGGGATGTGGATCAGTGTTTCCATATTAAGAGATAGCTCTGCCACAGCTCATCTTTTCCATCAATAATAGATACCTGTCACCCCTGGAAGTTAAGAAATCCTAACTGGTACTGACTGTTTTCAGATGTATCTCAAAATGAGACTTAAGTAAAGGTTCTTCTGTTGGCAGTTTGAATCATTATTTGACTTTACTCAGCTTGCAGATGCAAGCAGGCATGTTATAAATACACAAGCATTTTTACAGCATGCTTTATTAATTCTTTAAGTTAGAGTTTGTCTGTTCATATCTGTCAGAAGTAGATTTATTGGGATGGGCTAAAGGACTTTTAAATCTTTTCTTCTCACAGCCTGCCCCATTAGTGCTGTCAGTCTTCATTATGATGGTGGAAAAAAAAATACCTGTACAATATTCCATGGCTGTTAAAGCCTATCCATAGCAATGCCTTGATTTACTCAAATATTTTTAATTTTCAATTAAAGCCTAATGGTACTTCACCCAATCTTGTCTTAGCTCTGACAAGACAAAAGCATGACTGTAGGAATCCCAGAAATAAACTTACATGTGGTTGACATTGTGTGTTGTTGTTTTCACAATCTTGGATGTCTTGCTCCAAGGTTATTTTCTAAAGATTTCCCAGCAAATGCAAGCATATAATTAAGAATTAGTTTTGCGAGCATTTTCCTGCCCTTGGAGTAACTGTGGTGTTGTTCTACCAGCCCCTAATCAGGGCTGTCAGTGAGCAGCAAGGGCCAGGCTGCTGAAGACAAACATCTATAAGGACAGGAATGCAAGTGGAGACTCCAGGACACTTGTCTATCATAATATGTATTCCTTTCAGGAGGAGTAGGTCACAGCAGAATTTTAATCAAAAAAAATGACCCATATCCATCCTTTGCATAAGGGATAAAAACTATGCTGAAGTATGCAGAGTGGATTGAGGATTAAATGTAGACTGTGAAACAGCATGAGGTAGAGTCCCAGTGCCATAAAATGTTAAAATCAACTTGTGTGGTATGTAGCTAGAGTCTTTGTGGCAGCAGTTGTACTTTCCCAGGAAACTGGCCAAGGACTTCATAGAAAGATGGCTCTTGACTATGTGAATCAGATGAGAAGCTCTCCCTAGCAGTAGATAAACTTGCTCATCTCGTGTCTGAGTCATCAAAACTGGTCTGTCCATGACCTCTAATTAAAGGTCTTTTAATTCTTTGTCCATATTCTTGCCCACTTTTCCTATTAATGAAACATAACAAGTATATACAAATATTTAAAATAATAGAATAATACATATCCAGAAAAATGTGTTCCTATTTTTACAGGGAGAATCTGAAGAAATAATTCCTTCCCGAACTTTTACCTGCAATGGTGTTTTTACTGGTCAGCTTTTTTTTTTTCTCATTCATGCACAAAACTGCTGTTCAGAACATGAAAATTTTAGACCTTAAAATAACATTTCACTGACGTTATTCCACACAACAGTTTGAAAATTCACATGAGAAGTACATTTCTAGTGATGTGGAATGCTGAGACATGATATGGGTTAGCATGCACGTCAAAAAAGGTTTGGGAAAGGACAAAAGGCTGCTGTTGTGCTGTTGTGTAGATTTCTGAGAAATTAAATTATTAATCAATCCACATTTTTACATACTGATGTATGTAAAAGATTAACATACCTCAGTTGCAGAGATTAAGGAGAGACACCATAAATCTAGTGATAGAGAAGCTGATGAATGTCTAAAAGGACATATTCCCCAAGTACCTTGCAGATCTCAAGAGTAACACAAGGACACAGCATTTTACAAAAGAGAATTAAAATGTTCATCTCTTTTCTGCCTGCTTCTCCAATTGGAAACCAGGGAGGTTTTTCAGCCAGAAAGTCTTTGCCTGCAGGGGAACATAAGATTATGAATCTGTTTTGTCATGAAAAGCCTATGCAAAAAACATGTATTTGCTAAAATTTCTGAAAATAAATGGTAATGGATTATTGTAACTATTTATTTAAATTTGTTTTGTCACGATCACATCATGAACAACAGAACGTTGCAGCAGAAACATACACTGATTGTCCGAATATATCGCAGGCTGGTTGAATGTAAAGGAAGTTTGCTGTCAAGACTCCTCAGCTCTATTGACAGTTCAGGATGTGGCCAGTGCTTAGCCTGTGGGGAGGGGGAATGTTGCTGCTGAACTAACTTGTGCTGTCTAACTAACTCCTGTGCTGTCTGGAGACAGAGCAGCCACACAGCTCTCTGTGAATTCCGCTGGTGTGCACATAGCTGTTTCTCAGTGCATGCAGTACACACTCTGCACAGTTCTCTTTAGCACAGAGCTAAACCTGGCATCATTGCTACAGAGGCTTCTTTGGACAGAGTTCCTGTCAAGAATTTTAAGGAAGGATTTGCTTGCAATTAGCTGATATAAGAATATAGCAAATAATTACTTGCAGCAGATAGCACAATAATCCATTGTCAAACTGTAATGGGGAAAGAATATGGTATTTGCGAAGAGAAACTACATATTACATTGTGATAGTTCTTTATTGTCAAATGTTTACAAAATTAAAGTACAAATGCTTTGATTGGTGGTGTTGCCTTTGTGTTTTTCATGTTTTTTCAGTTAGCATTGAGCTATGTCTTTGAAGTATAGGAAATATCATTAAAATGTTGTTTAAAATTATTGTAGATTTAATTATGTACATCACTGTGGGGAAAGTGTTCTATCTATCCTAACATGCAGGTTTTTTGGTAAAGACTCCAGGTATTAAAATAATTACTTCTGAATACATAATTTTTAAAAAAGTGCTCAGTGAACCAGACATCACAGAGAGTTAGATGACAAATACAAACTGAGGCCTCTCCATGGTATGGTCTAAGAAGCATGTGCCTATCCTGAGGAGTCCTGAGTTCAGATAACACTGAATGTGGGCAGATTATAATAAAATAGCTAAATAATTTCTCTCCCTATCTGTCTGTTCCACTTCTTTCCTGAGGGCTTGTATTTCCATGATAAGGGGAAGTAAAGAGCCTAAAAGTGTCTTTAAAATTTCATGGGCTGCAGGTGGAGAAGGTGTCTGAGGTGTCTGTATTCCTTTGTGAAATGTGTGTCATTAGACAAAAGGGAGGAAGCAACTGAAAACCAAACGAGGTCTGGAGTTGTGCACAACCTCCTTCCCCCTCTGGCACAGGCCAGATAGATCCTATTTCATATATTATTAAACTTGTACTGAACTTCTGGAATGTGATATTGGGGAAGAACATATTTTGTGGGGAAAAGTGCTGTAGAATACCAGCGAGGAGAACACGACTGTGAATGACAGTGAGAGTGGTTTTATTTCATCTAAGTTTGAAATAGGAGAACACGATAGACTGCTGAAAGCAACTCCAGCAATGCAATATCCAGTATCGGGAGAACAAAATCCTTTTGTTTCCTGACCTCAGCCTCATCAAACAAACCAAGAGAAAAGTGTTATTGAGCTGGAGGAATCTGTTTACTGGAACAAATACTGAAACTCTCCGCTGGCATCTTAGAGCACAAAAGATGTTGGAACAGAACAGTCCTATTCTGGAAAAGAGAAGCAGCAATCATGCACAGATGACAACAAAGTCAACAGAAAATGAACTTGATGAACTACAAAGTAAACTCTGTCAGTAATTTTGTTTCCTTTATTTAGCTGACAGCTGTACCAACAATTGATCTTAGTTATACTGACGTAAGATGTTTTAAGGACTCTTTAAGTGACATCTACAATTAATTCTGTTTGAAATGTTCAAGTTAAATCTGCTTGTGTCTTCAAAAATGTATGATCTGATGATAATGATAATGGTGAAAAATTTCTATCCAAAATTAATGTCAGTTTTCTGTATTGCAGAGTAAATGAAGCTACCTGTTGTTTAGTGCATTCCTGTAAGCAGATCTGGAAGCTCTCATTGTTTAGTATTTGTGTTTTGTTTTCCCTACCAAACAAGGTTCCGTATATGAATATTCTTTTATTCTATATCTTGATATGCATTCTCTGGTGTATGTAACTAATCATCTAAACTATGTGCTTTGCTTCTTGACTGGATGATATACTTTCAAAATAATGCATTTTTATGTTAGATTTCTTGTATTAATTTCTTTATTTGTATTAAGCTTTATGATTCTTCTGCAATTTAGGGACACTTTTGAATACTTAGAGATTAGTCTAAGTAATAAGAGACAACTGAATTTTCTATTTTTTTATTTAAAATCGCTGACATTATTAGTAAAAATATAAACATATTAACTTAATTATAATCTTACAAATTACATTCCTAATATATTATCAAGATTTTTCCACAAGTATATTCATGTTTCTAAGAGGTATGTACAAAAAGACCTGAGACAGAAAGAAATTATTGAATAATAGCCCAAAAGTTATAAAATGCATGACTGGTTTTTATCTTTAGGGAAAAAAAAATTCTATAAATGACAAGACGGAACTTATAATCTGAAAACAATGATGCACTTCGAATTTTTATAGACCCATTTCATTCTGTGAGGGAACTACACACACCAAAAAATCACCAACTTCAACAAAACATACGTGATAAATCATACGACCCTTCCTCACACCTGCAGGAAAGAGCTGGGTAAGCAGCTCAACCTTGCAGCGTGTCCCGAAGGTCATCGTCTCAACCTCAGGCTCTCAGGCACCACAGCAGCGATAGCAGGTGTCCTGCACACCTCCTCTTGTTCTCCAGAGGGTCACATTGTGCCTTTTTGATCTGACTAAGTTCCTTTGGAGTGCTTGACAGTGTCATGTCCTCTCATGCATGTGTGGAATTTGTTCATCTAGGAGAAAAAAAAAAATCAATTATCTGTAGCTCCTCTGCAACTCCCCAAAGGACTAGGCTGTGATTCATTGATGGACTCAAGGAATCAACCCAGTCTAAGCAGCAAGTAATTTTATTAGCAATTTTAATATTTATTTTATTTAAAAAATAATTTTTTTTATTTTTTTATCTTTTATTATCTAAGAAAAAAGATGTGGATGCACAGTTCTGTGTTTTCTGCAGTTAGATCCAATCCCTTTTTCAACATCTGAAGCTGAACATCCTCTTACTACTTAAATTCTGAATGTTATTGCCTCTCCTGAGCAGCACTGGTATCACGAGCTGAAATGTCATATATATACCTGCTGAAACAGCCCTGACAATTTGTTGGATTCTGAACAACTTTTAATTCTATAAAATTTATTTTTGTGTTTGTTCTCTTTTCACAACCTGCTCTCCTCCCCCACTGCTACAGAGTTCTGTTATTCTGGAATATACATGGCAAAAGAACGGAACAGCAGATGGGCCTGCACCATATTTAATGCCTTCAGGGGGAAGAGCACAAGGGCATGCAGAGCACATGTGTGGTCCAGCAGCAGTCTGTCAAGGCAAACACTCAGAAATGTGGGAAGCTGGAGCCCCAAGAGTGAGAGTCACAGAGACAGAACAGCTCTAACCCACATGCCTCTGGTGCAAGAAAGCTTACTCTTCCCATGTGAATTTATGAAGCATTCAATATGACATTTCATAAGTCAGAGATTCTGCTCAGAAGGCTGGGGAAGTTTTGGATGAGATGTGAAGAGGGATACCATCACCTCCTGTTTCTCTGGGAGATGATAGTGTGGAGAGACACTAACAGTAAAAAAACTAGATCCTAGCTGGTTTAGATCTTAGAAGCTGTACTTCATGTGATCTCTTTGCTCATTTACAGAGACACTGGGAGCAGCACACTGTAAAATGACCTGCTTTATTATGTTCATATATCACTTATCCCTGGTAGTGTTGTGCTGTTTAGTGATCACCACAAAATCTGTCTTTTGCCTTAAAAACAATGATTTGGCTGGTGAGACCAGGTAATGCAGAACCCTGAGCAAGCTGTACAGGTGGAAGAAATTTCCCCCTTCCAATATACTCCTTTTCCGACCTTTGAAGCAGTCTCACTGAACTTTCCCTGGACCTCAGTCTGTTCTGCCCGGCTAGCTTCACCGACTGTGAGAAAAGAACAGGACTTAGCTTCTGGGCCAGTCGTGAAGGGATGACATATATTCCTCCCCTAGATGAACAATAGTATTAAGGAAAGAAACGCATTTGTCTGCTGCACCACACGTTTTTTTGAACAGCTGAGATGATTAAGTGTGAACCTGCAGAACTGAACTGCTGCTATGGCATTTGCCTGAGCAAAAATGGAAAAGCTTTGGGAAGAGCCCATGCCCTGGGGTGTGCATAGGGAAGTTAGTTTGGTTTCTTGGTAAGTCTGGACTGTCTCTAGAGTGTGCAAAAACAACAGCAGTCTCAGACAGCAGGCAGAAACCAGGAATATGTGTTGAAGAGTTAATGCATCCTGGGACAGCAAGGTAGAACTGAACAGCCCTCTTCTCCCAAGTGAGAGCTTCAGTCTGCATTCAAATAAGAATACCATACGGGTGCGTTATTAACTCGGGGGTAAGTGCTCTTCTCTTCGTTTCTGCTGATATGCAGTTATCACTGCCGTTTCTGGTAAGGTAGCTGACGACGGCCGCCGCAGGCAGAGCCACCGAGCCCATGGCCAGGCTGCGGCAGCGGAGCCCGGCGGGGCACTCGCAGAGCGCCGGAGCGAGCTTTGGGACAGCGACTGCATCTTCTGGGCCCTCTGCAGTGACACCTGCCGTCGGCTCCGGGCACGGGCATGGATTGCAAATGCTCTTCTTCACAAAGCGCTCTGATCTTTTGCGTATAAGTCTTTTGAAGATCCAAAAGAAGGACCACCGGATAACTTCAGTTGGATATTCCAAATAAACCTGCTATCATGCTCGTATGCCATTCTCCTTATAAAAAAACTAATAGCAACACTACCGACTTCACTGTTTCATGCTGCCTAGCAGCAGTAACAGGTTTATAACACAGCTTGCAAATATGATGCAGTGTCAAGCAAAGAAAAGGACTCTGACATCAAACTTGAGCTCTGACTCGTTTTAGTTTACCTCATGTTTTAGTGTTGCTCTGCTCTTCATAGCAGCAGAATATTAGATTCAGATTCTGGTGCTTGTTTTACTAAATGTCATGTCTCAGCATTTGTGTTTTCCTTGTCTCATTTCTGCTGTGGTACTCTTGTGTTCTCAGGTTGCAGTCGTTCAGCTGCATCTTCTGAAGCTAACATGGACAGAAATATAACCTGGAAAACTCACCGGGAGAGATCTCTCCCAAAAGTCTATAACTTGTTCTTACTATGCAGCCAAATGACCTCACTTTTTAAAAATTAAATTACATTGTAGAAGACCAACTTGGTTTTATCAGAAATCCAGTTTGCTGATTATTTTCTCTTTCCATCATTTTCAGCAGAGAGTTGTAAAAATGTTAACTTTCTCTAGACAACTTTGCTCATTTCCAAACAATAAGTAATTCATCCTTAAAATGGAATAGGGGATTAAAATGAGAGATAATTTATGTTTACCAGATGCACACAGTATATTAGCTGAGCTGGTACTTATTAACATAGATACTTCCCTTATCACATTAATTTTATATGAAGATATGTGGAGTCTGTCATCTGGAATTAGAACTACATTGACATACAACAAACACCCAGAGTCACTTCTGACAAGCATAAGCCTCCAAATTTTCCAACCCCATACTGCAACAAGCCCTAGGCACCCAGTAGCTTCCTCCTTATGCCACTCTTTCCATCTAGAGGCAGGCAACATGTGGGGGCCACCTGTGAGCAATGCTGTACCCCCAAGTAAACATCACTCCCTGGTCGGCCAGCAGTAGGCTCTATAGTTGTGCTGCAGTAAGTGCCGATGGAGAGGCTGCAGCACATCATAGGATGCTGATGGATAGGCTGCAGTATCACACTAAGGCTGTAATACTGGGGTACATCAGGAAGAAATATGTATTTTCTCCTATTTACCTCACCTTTTAAAGAGTCAACACCAGCACAACACTGGTACTAAGCATGAGCTAGATAAACGCAGTGGTGGCATTGACTTTGTTAAAAAATGGCTACAGCTCCTGTAACATAGGGTTTCATATAGTAAGAGTAAATGGAAATTGAGAGCCCTGAGCTAGGGTTGAATGTGTGGCAGTACTCCTGCCTCACACATGCAATAATCTATAATTACACAGTCACAGGCTTTCTATTTCTCCCAGCAGATTCAGACATTGTGGAGTCCTCCCACAATAAGCATGACTACATTTCTCTTAGGCACCTGGAATACTAAGGTCCCCACAATTGAATTTAGATGCCTCACATTACATTAGACAATTGAGGAAAACTTATGATTTTCATCTAACAATGATTTTTCAAGTGTTAGCTTGTATAAGGTTTGTTGCTGAAATTCTTTCTCTATTCAGTGAAGCAGACTGTTGGAATGACTCAGTGTAATGTTTTCCATCTTAATGGTTTGATAAACAGCTCTGTCTGGTTTGTGTTGTGTTTCTGTCCAGCAGAGGAAGTGACTGGGAAATGAAATGAACCTGCAGCTTCCTGGACTGGACTCTGCTTGGTTTGCTTATTTGATCACATATTTAGTTTTGTCATAGTGTCCCTATAAAGCAGGACAATAATCCTCACCATGCAGTTCTGTAAGAAATCAGAAACAATGGAAGGAAAATTTCATTTCTTCAGATTGCCAGCAACTCATTTGGGAGAGAAGATATTGCTAAACAAGATTATTAGAAGACTTTTACACAAAGATTATGCTGCTGTTATGATACTCTCTCCCTGATAAAGAAACAGTGATAACTGTAATCATATTCCAGTGAATTCCAATTTTCATGAAAAGAACTATTCTTTCTAAATTATCTGGAATATAGTGTTCACTATTTTTTCTTATACTGAGAATAAGAGGGTTTTCTGACTTTTAACTCCATACTGGCCCTAGAAAGATAAAAATTACTTCTTTCTTCAGGAGGTTTGAGAAACCTGAACAATCTATTCTCAACAAATATATGCTGCTGTTGTGCCTTCTAGAGAAGTGCTGAGTATATATCCCTGTCTTTAAATAGAAAGCAGTCAAAGGATAATTGCAGTATTAAAAAACACTGAGAGCATTCTAAGCAGGAAGGAATGATGGTTCCGTGGTTAAAGTATAAGAAAAAGAGATTATCTGGGCTATATTCCTGAACCGGGCAGATTTTTTTCTTTATAACCTTGGGCAAAATGCTTCATCTCTGCCTGTCTACATTCCCATATTTTATTCTGTATAAAATGGGGATTATAACCCTTCTCTGCCTCAGAGAATACTAAAAACATATGTGTGGGGACAGACATCCTGAGATGGAAGGTGTTATCTGACATTATAAATGGAAACACAGGATATGGCTACACAGGCTCTCAGTTTAGAGCTGATCTAATCACACAAAGGAAACCCAAGAAATAGAGTCAACAAACCTCATTCTCAAAGGCTCCAGTTACTACCCGATTGTATCACTTGTGCGTATTTATATCTGTCTCTGGGAGCCTGATTCTCCCAGAATATGCTTTTAACTGTTACAGATCTTCAGGAGGGAGGAAGTGCTGAGATTAGTTTCTAATCCACCAGATATTGTATTTGGAAATCTTTGAACAGTATGACACATAAGAAGTTACCTACAGAAAAACTACCTTGCCTCAGGACAATGAAACTCTCCTGCATGTAGGAACCAAATGTGGTTCCCCTGCTAAAGGACACACCTAAAAATTGGCAAATCTTTGCAGCTCCAGTGCTGCTTCTTTTGTCCCTCTGTTGCTAGCAGTTCAGCAGCGGTAATAATAAGCTGCACTTGGAAATTCTACAGTTTCCTCTAATCCAAGCATCTGGGAGCAAGTAATGTAGGTTTGGATTCACAGACATTTACAAGCCTAAAACCCACCAATGTTTTAACAGTCATAGGGGCATATATTCCTACATGCCTTTATAAATTCAAGCCTTAAAAGTCACTTGGTTAGACCTATTTATTGCATGTCTTAATCGAATCAAATATGGCAGTTTTTAACCAGGCATAGAAAAATGATTCAATTGTTTAATGAAGGAAACAGAGAAAAATGACATATTCACTAATGTAGATACATGGGATAATAACCATCAGGCTAGAATGTGGCAGACAGGAACATTAGGAATTGTTCTTATTTTCTCAAGAAGGCTAGGGATTGAAGTTTGCTTGTTTTTCCTTAAAATATATAGTAATATACACAGACTACTCCTAACTAATAGTGTGAATGAAGTCAGTAATCCTCAAGAACTGTAATGAAAAAGGTCAGGCTGGTACAAAGTGGACTTGGGGAGACATATAATTAGCTTCATAAATACAAAGAGTTCACTAAAGTGAATAGCAATTTTTTTTACCAACATTTATCGGAAGATGAAGCTCAAGATGTATTCTGCAGGGGATACTGTTACCTCAACAGTCTTCCTTGTCTGGAAGTATGGTACACATTGTTGCAAAGTGACTAATTGCTTTGCTCAAAATAAACCTGCAGGAAACAAAATTAAAATGTTTCCTCGTAATTTTAAAACTGTTTACCCTACACATTTAACACAGCTAGGGACACAGCTAGTACATAACTTTCTTGACTTGTTCATTGGAAAGGAAAAAATGAGCATCAGGATAAACTCTCCAAACACTGACAGGAGAGCAGAAAAATCAATAAACACTCTAAAAAGCATTAAAGAGTGAAATCTTCAGACTGACCCCTTAAAGAGTACACTGTCAGAAAACTGCCTAAATACAGCTGGCTAAAGTACAATCACAAGATGGCATTTGCTTATTATTTCAACAATATTTTTGACACTTAAAACAAAAGTGTGGTGGAGGGGGGATTGGTTCCTCCTTTGCCAACTGGTTGCTATCTCTTCTTCCCTGTGATGTAAGGAAAAACCCAAACCTTGACCTTGAGGATTTCAGCTCACATTGACAGGAGAGTTGCTACTGGAATGAGAAATATGTGCCTCGGGAAATGAGTAAACAAAGTAAGGTTCTTAAAATAAGATAATGCCATAAAAACCCCAACCTTGACTTTATTGCTTAATAGTGAAATCAGATAAAACAATGCCACAAAAAACAAATCAGAAAACTTCAATTATTTTGTCATTCCTGCTTGCACAGTATCACAATTCTTTGCAGAGCTTTACTATTGCCTTATGCTGTATTCGAGGAGTTGTATTTGCCTAGTCATATTATCACATTTATAGAAATAATTTCCTTACAAATACATTAACACATCTTTTTTGATTGGTTTGCTACATGCCATTTTTTAATTCAGTGACTTATTTTGATAGTTTCCCCACACACACCTTTGTCTAGGGCTGATAAAGACCAAAAGTCTTTGTTCTTAAGTACTGAAGCCAAATATGGTCAAAACTCCTATTGAAAAGCTGATGTTCTGTCCAAAATGAAACATATATATTTAGAAATATTAACTCAATTTTACTACAGGGCTTCATCCCAGGCTCCCTTCCAAAATTATTGCTCTGTTTTTTAAAATTAAAATAGTTGTCACAAAGTTGCTTTAACTTTCAAAAATATTTTGACAGTATTTTAGGGAGTTTTGACAAAACAGACATGTTCTTGCGAAATATTTTCATGGAATCGCTTGCTGGCAGAAGATGATTTGATGTGATTTTTTTTACTGAAACTCCATATATATAACATGACTGATATGATGGACAGCACAGAACTAAGAAAATGTCATACAGTTTCACTGAGCTTGTTGGAATCTGTTTGCTGGCTGCAGCTACCCTGTTCTTTAGAAAGATGTATAATGGTGTCCACCCCTGAGTCATCAACAGCATCTACTGTGGAGTGGGCTTCAGTGTGCAACTGTCTGTGTATCTTCATGTTGGAAAGCAATTTTGTTTATGACTAAAGAGTACTGGAAAAAAATGAAACTTCTCAGACAGCCAAGGCACTAGCAGAAGAAAGACAACTGTCCTGAGATGCAAAACATCAGTATTACTTCCAGTTTATAGGGTAGCTAGTATTATTCATCTAGATAGTTAATGTTATTCATCTAGATCCTGCCCCTCTACTCAGCCCTAGTGAGGCACATCTGGAGTGCTGTGTCCAGTTCTGAGCTCCTCAGAACTAGAGAGACATGGAGATTCCAGAGCAGGTCCCGTGGAGGGCTACAGAGATGGTTAAGGGACTGGATTATGTCTTTTATGAGGAAAAGCTGAGGGAGCTGGGCCTGTTCAGCCTCAAGAAGAGACAACTGAGAGAGGAACCTCATCAGTGTCTGTCAGTATCTGAAGCAGGGTATCAAAAGGATGGAGCCAGGCTCTGCTCAGTGGTGCCAAGCAATGGGGCAAGAGGTAACAGGTAGAAATTGATGCACAGAAAGTTCGACCTGAACATGAGGAAGAACTTCTTTACTGGGTGGGTGGCCATGCACTGGAAGAGGTTGCCCAGAGAGGCTGTGGAGTCTCCCTCACTGGAGATATTGAAGAACTGTCTGCATACAACCCTGTGCCAAGTGCTCTGGGGAGGCCCTGCTTGAGCAGGGAGATTGGATCAGATGATCCACTACAGACCCTTCCACACTGACCCATTCTGTGACTCTGTGATCTGAAACTGCTATTTTATTGTAAATATTGAATAAAAATCACAAATTAAAAAAATGAAAATGTCCTTAGTTTTGCTCTTATATAGCTGAAATGATAGTTTCTGGCATCTCAAGTATTGGGAAACACAGGGTTTTTTTTGATATACTAACACCAATTCAGTAGACTTTCTGTAAGTATATAGCATTATGGAACATCCTTTAGAGTCCTCAGTCAACAGAGGAACAGGTGAAGTGAAGAATTTTAGAATGGAGAGGCGGTAGTAATATTATGAGTCACAACAAATAGGCTGCAATGCAGAACTAACACGAGCAGGAGGGTTAAACTGGATCAAACTCTCTTCATCTGAGCCCCACTTGCGCACAGGGACATCTATCTAAAACCGAGACAAAGAACATCATCCCAAAACATATGGCCTTTCAAAAATTAGATCTGTTTAATAACCTTTTAATGCTGCAGACTCAGCATAGCAGGGCTCTAGGCCATTATGAGGTTGCCTATGTGGAAAATATATGCTTAGGGACAGAAGCCACATGGTGCTGGAGCCAGAAGAGGCCCAGCTGCTGTACTTCCAGGGCTACCATATGCTAACTAAGGCACAGACAGTATCCGTCCCTATTTCCAGCCACCGTAATTCTTAACATTGGCTACATGACACATAGAAAAAGTCTGTCCAGCACAGTGAAATGCTGAAGGTGTTAGCATGATTCCCTACTGCTTTTGGCATGCCTCGTGAACAGCTAGAGCTATCTAAGATACCGTGCCCTGTAGACATAACCAAAGAAGAGTTAATGCAACCAGTACAATTAATCCTTAGGTTTTTGTAAGGATAAGATCTTTTTCATAGTGCTATTGATTAGATTTAGAGAATTTAAGACTAAAAGGGACAATGATACCCTCCAGATTGATCTTGTGTAGAACATTAACACAACCCAGTAGCTCATGGGCTGGTTTCTATCTGGTCACTAGGCCTGCACCAGAAGGCTGTTTTAAAATGTTTCAGATATGGGGAAAGTGCCATGCTTTTAAATATCTCTCTCTAGTGAGTGAATATCCTTATTGAATTAAAACGGTCATTTGTTTCTAGTCTTATTTTGGCAAGCTTTGGCTTCCACATCCTGCTGGATCTCATTGCATGCTCTTTCATTATAAAACTATTTACTATCAGAAATATGATCTTTAAGTAGCAGATCTGAATCACAAATCCCTTTAACCTTCTATGGATGAGCTGATTTTCTTGTAAGACACTATCATAATTTTAAAAGCACACATTTAACTCTGCTAACTGATGAATTTCCTGTACTGTGAAAAATCTGAGCAGCAATTACTTTTTTTTATCATCCAATGATGGGAGACCAAGCAGCAAAGTGAACTAAGCTCATGGTTACACAGTAAAAAAACAGTTCATATTTTTTCTTTCTCATTTTAAAGGAGATTTTTTAAGCCTATTTAAGCAATCATAGCTGTAGTGGGGTTGGTAAAATCACAATAAACTGCACGTGCTAGCAATCTATCAGAATTAGCATTTCTAAACACTACTGCAGGGTTCACTCTTTCCATTAAGAAAAAATCAAGGAGATATGTGAGGAGTGACACCAATGAAGCTTAATTTCCCTCTATTTTCCATCCCTCTTGTCTCTTTCTGACTACTTTCCATATTATTTCCAGAGTTCTCTGTTAAATCATCCATGAGGCTGGGCTAGAAGAGCTGGTAGCGCAGGTGGTTCAGAGCTATGTGCCTACCTGTCCAGAGTGTGCACACCAATCAGCTGCTTTGCTAAGGGCAAACACAGTACAGAGAGGTAAATTCTCCTTACCTTTCTTTTCAAGGGGGCACTGACTCAGGCCTTAGTACTCTCAGCTGCTGAATTTCACTAAATTTTACTAATATCCCTAAGAACTCTATCCCTCTGCTGAATTTGTTTAAAATTGGTGATGAGATCCAGCAGTTACGAGGAGGCACTGCCATACAGAATACCTTCATTGAGCCTCATTTCCTTAGGAAAAAGAGGCTAGAAATGAGAGAATACATTCTCAGTAATGTAACAGAATGGTTGGCTATCACACTACTTCAGAAGCATAACATAGGACGTGGTTGTGCTGAAGCTGAAAAGCTGCAGTTTATATCTGTACTGCTGCTTGCAGGAGGCCCGAGTGAGCCCATTTCAATGGCATGTTCTCATTGTGCTGCTCTGACACTGGTTCTGATTTCAGACCAGTGGCACAATCGCCTTAGTTAAAATGACTAGTGTGACTAGAAAGAATTAGTAATATCCACTTAAAGGCAGTAACAGAATATTTGTGAGTGTCTGGATTCCCTTGGAATTTAAAGGTTTTGTAAAGAAACACCACTTCCAGATATAATTGCCAAAGATTTTTTTGGCCTCATGTGAGCAACCATATTCGCTGCTTGCCAGATTAACACCTTCCATGGTGGAATCTAAATCTGAAGTGACTCGCAGCAGTGGTGAGTCACCAGCTCTTTGCAGCACAACTGTGTTTGCTTTGGGCAGAAAATGGAACAGATTCTTTCGCTGCTCAGTACAAAAAGAGGAAAAAAAAGGTCACACCATCTTTGAAGGCTTTACTTCAGAATTATTGGAAATGAAGCTTACATATCTTATTTACATGGGATAAATTTCTGATAACTTTATTAGTTTTGGGTCCTATCTTTCTTCTCAAAAGCATCTAAAGAATGAATCACTGAATGAAGAGTTATTGTGATAGTTACAGTAAGTGATGAGACTATGAATGTTTCTACTAAAATATTCCAAGCAACAAACCCCCATACATCCTCAATGTGTTCCACTCCTTGGCTTGCCACTGTGACTTGTTTCTAGCAGTAATGCTAGCAATGAGCTGATGTTTACATCTGTAACGTTCCCATAACGAAAGGCCACATGAACATGCAAAGCATCCACACAAAATTGTGGCTGCACAGAAACAATGAAGCGAATGAGGGCTGTCAGAAAGCCATGTGCTGCATGCAGGAATGAATTTGTTCACAGCCAGCAGTGCACCAAGCTCACCTGGCTGCTGCTGCAGCATTTCAAATCACCTCTTATGGGTTACACAGGACTCCAGCAGCACACAGGCAATAATTATTTCCTAAGTATGTATTTTGGGCTGGACACAGCATGAATTTACTGAAGAGATGGAAGTTCAGACATCTTGCAATGCCAATGTCTGTGCTAGCTAGGGGTGGCAAGGCTGAGGAGCAGGTCCCAGGAAGCAGCACAGTCCAGCCTTGAGCGTGCTGTCCCTGGTCTCCTCGCTGCCCCGTGGCTGGGGCCCAGGCCCTGCACAGGGACTGCAGACACCCAGCTGCCTGGCACAGCAGGGCACGGAGACGCCTGTCCAGGATCCTCACACATTTTCCCAGACCTGCCCTGATTTGTAATTACTTTGTTTGGAAAGCCACTAATGTGCCTTGATCCCCAAGGCAGCAAATCCCAGAAAGTGCAGCCACCCCACGGCTTGCCCTTCTCTGAGGGGGAATAAGTGAACCTGATCTCCCCAAAAGTAATTCATGGTGTTCAATTACTTCTACAGAGTTTGGGGGCAGAAACCTTAGATACCTAAGAGATCTTTAAATTTAGTAGGGAAATTTCTAAAAAATTCAAAACAAGAAGGTGAAAATATACATCCATCTTAAACCATTTGTGTAGTTAGCCTGCTGTAAATGTAAAATACAACGTAGTGATGTAACTGGGAGAAACTTAATGGGTAAATAATAGAAAAAAGTTGAGTTTCAACAATCTAATCGTTGTTCCTGCTTGTACATTCCCTCAGTTGGTACTTCAGAATTTTTGTTCTCCCTGGCTGTGCTCCTTCTGAGCTCTCGTCTGTTGCTATGTTTGTGAAGAAGCTACAAAATGTCTGTATGTATCAGGGCTAATGTGGTATTGTTTCAAAATGTGGAATATGAAAAATTTTCTGAAGAAAGTGTGTTCTCTGATGTTTGATCTTTGTATACTTTCAAGCCTAAACAACAACAAGAAAATGAGATCTAATTTGTGAAAGAGAGAGTAGCTGAGAAGCTCTAAGTGATGTCCAGGTGTTAGTAAGACAAATTAGTTGTTGGAAGAATTGTCTTGTTAAGGTTTAGGGCTCGATATGTTTCAGTGATCTCAGACCTGGAGGAGGTTAATAAAGCTTGGCAAGAAGGATAAACCACTGATGGTGGACACAAAGAATGAAGAATTTAGGGCCACAAGGACATCTGGCAGAACTTCCAAGATTAAGAAGAAACTAATAAAGCCAACTCAGCAACTGTGCTGAAATCAGCTCCGACTGGGTAAAAGGTAATTCCGGCAGGACGAGATTGTGACCACCGACTCACGGCCACCAACGCAGGAAACCCACCGCCTCAAACGAGAGAGACTGAGAACGTGGACTAATTAGGATGAGAAACAAGGCAATCATTAACAGAAGATAGAACACTAATTTCTAAGAAGAAAACTACATAACTTGTAGCCAATAAACACTAATTCCTTTCTTTGCTAAAATGTATAAATAGTAAAAAGTTTTGATAGCTTGGGTGCTGGCTTTGCGGATCTGCCACCCAGCACCCCTTCCAGGGCAGAACTGTAAATAAATAAAATACCTCGACTGTATTTGGATTGGCCTCTTGCACACCGGGTGAAAGAACCTATTTTGGCAACAGTATTACTCTGCATCCGTGTGTACATTCTGCAAACCCACGCCTGAAGTCCTCAGTAAACCCTCCTTCAAAGACTTTTTCGCTCCTGCCCGTGGTGGCCTGAGAAGGCCTCCATCTGCACTCGTTAGAAGATCTGTGTCGCAGTGAATCTGTGCTTTGACGGAATGTGACTGCAGAGGTTTTGAGGGTGGGTGAGAGGCGTTTTGCAGGCGAGGAAGGCTCGGCAGAGGGGGCACGTCCCGCTCACACTCCGGGCACGCCGAGCCGCTCCCGCCCCGGGCCCTGCCCGCGCACAGGGGCGGCGCCTGCCCCGGACCCGCCGCGCGGGGCCCTCCCGCCGCGCGGGGCATTGTGGGTGTGCGGCCGCCGCTGCGGCTTTCGGCGGGTCCCGTTAAAATGGCGCCCTAGGCGGCGGCGGGAGCGGGAGGTGCTGCCGGGTCCCTGCGCCGCTCACCGGGCGGCGCGTCCTCGCCTCTCTCCTTCCCTCCGCCATCCCGCCGTGCTCCGGCTCTGCCGCCCGCTCCCGGCCCCCCGCGTCACCTCCTGCCTCCCGCGCGGCGATGGCGACTCCGGACCAAAAATCCCCCAATGTTCTGCTGCAGAGCCTCTGCTGCCGCATCCTGGGCAAGAGCGAAGGTAACGGCGTCCCCCCGCCATTCCGCCGGCAGCAGCGCTTGGGGCCCGCGGGGGCTGCCCCCGCAGGGCTGGAGAGCCGAGAGCGTCGGCGGCCTCCCGGCCCGGGGGGTGGCAGCGCGGGCGATGCTGAGGTGCCGGCCGGGCACGGCAGCGGCCCCGCCGGCCGGAGCCCTGCGGTGGGAGGCGGCTGGAGGCGGCTTCGTGCCCTCCTCCTCCGGCTCCCCCGGAGCGTTTAGCCGCCTCGTGAAGGCGCTTTCCTCTTCGCGGAGCGGGGCACCGGTGCCGGGGCGTTTGGGCGAAAGGGGGCTCGTGTACGCGTTGGGGAACCTCTGTCTCCCGCCGGTGCCTCCTCGAGTGGAGCCATTGACGTGCGCCGGGTCCGCTACAGGTCTTCGGTGTCTTGATGCTGCTGTGAGCCTCCAGCAGGGGAATGAATCTCTTGTCTGTTTGCGTAAGTTTCTCTCTTGCAGTCATGCCAAAGACTGTTTTTAGTAAGCAGTCGGAGGGGTGGAAAGGAAGGCATGCATCTGCTAAGTCTCCTTTTTGAGTTGTTCTGTTTGTAAGCATGGCTCACTAGAGAAACTCATGCAAAAGCTCTTATTGCATCGGTTTTCTTGTATAAGAGATGACTTTCTCCCTTATTAGTGATGGCTCTCAAGTCTTTTATGTATTCTTTTCTCTCTTCATGCCCTTTTCTTCTGACAAGCCCTTTTATATATTTCCAGGACTGTAACTAAAACTTTTGAGCATTTACATGTTGTAAAAAATCACTAACATATGGCCTACATGTGAATTATTGCTGTCTTAGTAATCTAGAAAGTGAGTAACAAGGTACAGATGTATGTGCTGTCTGTCTCTCCAACTTTGTTTCCATCTATTGCTGATAGCATGTCATGGTCTCATACCCCATCTTTGTCTCTCAGTTGGAGAGATAGGGGTTTAATGGATTAACTATTTGGTGAATAAGGAACTGAAACTGGCAGCATGGCCACATCCAGACAGTTGTAGTCACTGTCTCAATGTCAAAATGAAGACCCCCAGCGAGTGGTGTCCCTCAGAGGTCTGTATTGGGATTGATGATGATCAATATCTTTATTGATAATATAGACAGTGGATTTGAGTGTGCCTTTGGAAGACTTGCAGATGACACCAAGCTGAGCAGTGCAGCTGATGTGCTGGAGGGAAGGGAGTGTCATGCAGAGGGATCTTGACAGGCTTGAGGAGCAGGCCCATGTGAACCTCAAGGTTCTGCACCTGAGTCTGGGCAATCCTCAGTATCTGTAGAGAGTGGGGGATGCGTGGATTGGGGGCAGCCCTGCGGAGAAGGACTTGGCGAGTGGATGGAAGACTGGACATGAGGCAGCAATGTGCATCCCAGAAAGTCAACCATACCCTGAGCTCCTTAAAAAGAAGCATGGACAGTAGGTAGAGAGAGGTGATTCTCCCCTCACTGCTCTGCTTTTGTAGGACTCCATCTGTAGTACTGTGTTCAGCTCTGAGGCCCCCAGTACTAAAACGACGGGGGTGTGTTAGAGCAGGTCCAGAGGAGGGCCATGAAAATGGTGAGAGGGATGGAGCACCTCTCCTACAAAGCAAGTCTGAGAGAGTTGGGGTTGTTGAGCCTGGAGAAGGCTCTGTTTAGAAGTCTCGTTACGGCTGTTCAGTGCTTAGAGAGGGCTCGTAAGAAAGACACTTTTTACCAAGGCCTGAAATGACAGAACAAGGGGTGATGGCTTTTTAAATAGTTATAAGGTATGTTTAGATTGGACACAAGGAAGGAAGTTTTTACAGTCAGGGTTGGGAGGCATTGAAACAGGTTGCCCAGAGAAGTTATGAAGGCTCCATCCTGGAAGTGTTCAGGACCAGATTGGATGGGGCTTTGAGCAACGTGATGTAGTGGAAGACGTCCCTGCCTGTGTCAGGGGAAGTGGATTAGATGGTCTTTGAAGGTCCCATCCACCACAAACCATTTCATGATTCTGTGATTCAGCTGAGAACTTCGGTAAAATTCGTAGGAAGTTGGAATCTTTGTCTTCACGGAACTGTTCAGTAGGGACTCCTTCATAGAAAACACTCCATATAACTCTTTAACATTCTTTGGAATCTTTTTTTCTGATAGAATCAGTATGTGTTCTTGTTTAAGAGTACTTCAAACACTTGCTACCAGAAATCTCAAATTATTGTGCTAGTTGCTAGTTCTATTTCCAAAAATAAATTTAAAAGTTAGAAAATAGGTTGTCTTACTTTATTAGAATAGTGGATGCCTTTTTTGAGGACTTTATTTCTATATTGCCTAGTCCTATTCATTACTCTTTTTTCTTAGATTTGGAGTGCAGTCTAAACTCAATCTAAGCTTGTTTCTTAATATTATCTAGGTCTGTGATACTTACAGAAGTTAAACAGCATGAGAACAGAAATGGAAACCTCTGTTTATTGACTGAAGTATGAGTATTGAGGTGTGGTGGCTCTCTTCTAGCCACTTAGGATCCAGCTATTTTTGAAGTCATAGTTTCAATACATCTCTCTATCTTCTGACTGGAATAATAATTTTATTTATAAGCAGTATGTGCAAAAACATGTAAGAGAAATGGTTTTTGTTATTTTTTAGATAAATATTGAACCTGTTCCTGTGTGTTGGGATTCTGATAATATAATTAAACTCCCTTCTGTGTTTGACTAATGAAAGTGGAAATTTTGGCCAAAATCACAGTAAGTTTCTGCGTGCAACCTGTGGCCCACTTGTCTGTGCACTTGAGGGTTATCTGAGGACTTCTTTTAAGTGACAGATTAAAAAAAACCCTTAGGTTGTCTGCCACATTTGTCACCCATGTTTTTATGCATGTGGCAGATGGGAAGCCCACTCTTACCCTGCTCTTCCCTCCTGTGTTATGAGGGATGCTAGCACTGAAACCTCACCCTTCTGAGGCAGGATTTCCCTTGAAGCAGTCAACTCTAGCTAACTGTGTTAGCTCAGGTATCGATTTCAGGTGCATGCAGACTGATAAATCAAAATTCTGTGAAAGTCTCACTCATGAAAGGTGTGTGTGGTGGTCTTTTCCCCGCACTCCCCATATCTGTGTCCAAGGAATAAATGAAGACAGAAGGAATTTTGTTAGCACTAGCATCCTCTGTGTTATGGAAGATGCATGTATCTGCAGGTGGTAAGGGACCCACTGGACGAGTTATTTAGCATCTTGCTGTTTTTCAGGCTTGTAATTCTTGTTCCTTTCAGCACAGGATATGTTTGAAGTAAGGTACTAGTGTGTGGTTAGTGGTCTGCATGCAGCTTCTCTGTTCCTTGCATACTGTGAAGTTAGGCTGACTTGTATATATACTCATTCTCTTTTTTGCAGCAAACCTTACAAGTATTATCAGTGTAGTCTTTGGAAAGTAATTCATGATGTTCGGTTACTTCTACACAGTTTAGGGGCAAAAACCTTAGACACTTATGAGATCTTTAAATTTAGTAGAGAAATTTCTACTAATAATTCCAAACAAGAAGCTGAAAACATCCATCTTAAACCATTTGTGTAGTGAACCTGCTGTGAATGTGAAGAACAAGGTAGCGATGTAATTGGGTGAAATTTAATGGGTAAATAATAAAGGAATTGAGGTTCGATGATTTACTGGTTATTCCTGCCTGTACATTCCCTGAGTTTCTACTTGAGAATTTTTGTTCTCCCTTTGTTTCTTCTTAGCACTTGTGTGTTATGTTTGTGAAGAAACTACGGCTTCAGGAGGAGCTGAAGGGTTCTGTTTATACAATGTCTGTATAATAATTGTGCACTTAAGGCTAAGGTGAGATTACTCTCCTTCCAAGTCTACATTGTGCAATCTCCTGCCTAAAATCTTCCATAAACCCTTGTCAAGGATCTTTTTGCTTCTGCCCATGATGGCCTTAGAAGGCTTCCACCCTCTCTGCTTGTTAAAGATTTATGTTGAAGTTAATTTGTGGTTTGATGGAATGTGACTTCAGGCTCTCAGTGGTGGAGCCATCCTCTCTTCCCCTTTCTGGGATCGTCCCCTAAGTAGATGGGTTGCTTTGTTTCCAGAACCAGTCAACTGCATAGGCCCAGTTACTGGGATTTTTTGCTTTCTTTGCAAACAGCTCTGCCTCTGAGAAATTAATTCCAAGGTCCATGAGTTGTGTGGAAGAATTCTGTTTAGTCGTTTGTTTGGTTTTTAAACAATTATCTACCCAAAACTTTTTTTTTCTCTAGAGCTAGTGTTTGAAAGCTCTGTTACTGTGCTCTAGCCAGTCTTCAAGGAGGGGCTTAAAGCTTTCCATGGTGCTGTGTGTCTGCCATGGTGGTTAGTTTGGAGTTTCTGCCTCTGCAGTTGGAACCGTTGCACCTCTCTCTTCCGTACGTTCTTACAGTGTCTAAGAATTACTGTATTGGCTTTGTATTACAAATCTTCTGTGTTTTTGCAGGCTATCCACCTCACTTTTATACTTGCACTTGATCTTACAGGGAGCTTCCTTACCTACGCAGTAATTTCTGCAATTTTTATTTTTTCCCCCCATGTTTGTGGACTCCAGCAGTTACGCAGGGTTGCATGCCTCTCTTTGGACAGTGATTATTAGTCCTTCTGACAAAGGACTTCTTAGCTGTCTTTCACAAATGTCCTGGAAATCTTAAAACTCTAAGAACTCCCATTTCCTCCAACAGAAACAAATGGTATTGCTGTAAGTATTCAAGCTAAATCTATTTGAGTTTGAGTCCTAAAAAGATTTTTGTGTGCCAAAGTATTATTGGAGGTGTGTATGCTTTAGGAAGTAAAGTAGTATTTCAGTCTTTGGGGAGCAGTTTGCTGCCTGAAGTCCATACTATGGCCTCAATTTAATCTCCAGAGTGTCAGTGGCAGTTTTGTTTTTGCTGTTTGATTTTAGTTTTTTAACCTCTGAATTATTGGAATAGATGTTAAAAATTCATGTTGGGGGAAAAGCATAGATTTCATTTAAAATGTGATATGGAGGGAGTTTTACCTATGCTAATAACAGAGCAGATATGAGGTGACAAAAGAGGCAAAAATTCACAGTGAGGAGAAAGGTCTGAAAAGACTGACACAGAGTTGCTGATAGTCCAGTAGGACAGTCCTCAGATAAATCTGTTTACTAACAATGCAACAAGAGCCAGCCATATTAATAGAATTAAAGAATAGTTATGTTTCCTGTGCTGTGCTTCAAAGTTTGTGGACAGCTCCTAAGTAAGAAAAGATATGGGAGTGTATGTGGCTTGGGCTTTATTTGTGCTTATGTTGGTTTATTTTCCTTTGTAGGAAAGGAGTCTGGAGATTAGAAAAATGGTTAATTAACAATAAATTTAAAATGCTTCAACTAAAAAGTTGCATCAACAGAAGAGAGGCTTAAGATAGTTGACTAAATCAGAAGACTGATGTAAAATTAATTTTTTTCAGGAATACTTCATAGAATCATAGGCTTCACTTGAAAGGTACCCTAAAGGTCATCTAGTTCCAACCCTGCTACCATGGGATGGCACACTTTCCACTGTACCAAAACCATCCAACATGGCCTTGACCACTTCCAAGATAGGACATCCACAACTTCCCTTGGCAGTGTGTTGTAGTATCTTACTATCCTCACTGTAAAGAATTTCTTGCAAGCATTTTGTCTAAATGTCTCCTCTTATTTTAAAATCATTCCCCTTTGTCTTATTACTATCTGCTTATGTAAAAAATTGCTCTCCCTCTTTTTTATAACTCCCTTTAAGTACTGAAAGGCTACAATAAAGTGTCTTTACAGAGCCTTCTCTTTTCCAGGTGGTACAACCCCAGCTCTTTCAGCCTGGCTTCACAGGAGATGTGCTCCAGCCCTTTGATCATCTTTGTGGCCTCCTGTGGCCTTCCCTCCTCCATGTCTTTTGTGTGGTGGGACCCCAGGGCTGGATGCAGCACTGCAGGTGGGGTCTCACGAGGTCACAGTAAAGGAGAGAATCACCTCCCTTGACCTGCTGTCCACTCCTCTTTTGATGCAGCCCAAGATGCATTTGGGCCTTCTGGTCTGCGAGCACACATTGCTGCCTCGTGTCCAGCTCTTCATCCATGAGAACTCCCAAGTCCTTCTCTGCAGGGCTTCTCTCAATGGGTTCTGCCAGTCTGCAGTTGTGTCTGGGATTACCTCAACCCAGTGCAGCACCTTGCATGTTATAACCAGGCTGGTACTAAAATTGCACATTTCAGACCCAGTGTTTTCTACAGAAACAAGCAGTTTCTGTAGACAACAAACAATCCACGATGCACGTGGATTCTCATCAAGAACAAAATAGTAGTGCTAACAGCATTTGAGACTAGTCTTCTAGTTTATCATTATATGCCATGTTAATGCAATTGCCTTTTTTCTCAGGTAGTGCTTCTTAGTAATGTAGAACAGAGGATATGGGTAGAACAGAGGAGATAGATTACTCAGAGAAACAGAGGAGCATTACTGTCTTGACAAACATAATATGTACTCATATGTGAGAAGGTGAAAAGTTTTACAACTTTTCTTCCTGGCTTAGTTTTGCAACAATAGCACATGAGGCATTTTGCAAACACTTTGTTACAGGAAAGAAATTTGTTGTTTGGGATTTTTTTCTTCAGCATGTGTTCTTGGCAGCATCTGTATCTTGAGTAGTCTGCAGCAATAATTTTTACCTGGTCAGTGGCACTCCTATAGCACTGAATGCAGTTTAGAGTGCAATTATTTTACGATAATTTTGTATTTTTTGTTAAAGGAAAATAGTTGCCTGGGATGATGGACAGATGATTAGAGAGCTTGCTGATCTCTGAAGTCTTTCAAGAAAGTGATTGGGGTTTTGTTTAGCTACACTTTATTTAGCATGGTCCTATAGTTTAGAAATTGTTTATAGGCATTTAAATAACCAAATGTATTCTTTCAAGGAAGCAAGGTTTCTCACAATGATACATTAATATTTGGAAAATTACTACTTAGGTTTTTCAGGACTTCCCCCTGCCCCCCTTTGGAAACTTAATTGATTTGTAACTAACCTTGTTTAAAGAAATGTGTAAGAGTATAAAATTATTTTCAGTTCACTTCCTTAAAATGATAGGTAATGTTAGAAGCTTCTTTACAGCAAAACTCTTGCTGAATTTCAGTATGTTCTCTGAAATACTGGCTTCTTGCAAATGTATTGGCTAGTTATCTCTTTGTCTCTTGAATTTTTCCTTTAAATTTTATCTTTGGTCCTATTTCTCCTTGCTTTCGTTACAACCAGAATCCTTCTGTGCATTGCTTTTATATATTATTTTTCGTGTGCTGCACTTGTATTTCAGCTTTAAAAGTGCTGTTATCTGCCTTTTGAAGTAGTCCAATTCTAATACTGCATTGTGGGTAGAAAAGTTTGAATGGCTGTGTGGAGTATAGATCTTTGAAGGATTGATGGGTTGCTTTGTTCAAAGGAGACAGTTTTAAAATTTTCATTTTTTTTCTTGTGATTCACAAGTTCCAGTTCTCTATTCAGCTGTGTGGCTGCTTATCAGTATCACTAATTGTGTATGTATTACTTAAGGGATATAGTCTGAGGAGAAGTGGCTGTCTCGATCTGCATTCTCTGCTCTGATCAGACTTCTGGAAATCAAGCCATGGTCAATATTGTTTCCCTTCCCTCAGCTCTCAGACAGCTGCATCAGATATATTGAGCTTCCTGTTATGTAAGAGAGTCATGTGTAATCATTTTCTGATGAAGGATGTTCAAATAGATAGATGGCTGTATATTTTAAGTACATCTGCTGTCGTAATGATGATTCTTTGAGTAGGGAAGCAATTAAATGAGCCTATTAGTTATAAGCTATGTGAATTTTTATTGTACTGACACATATCTGTATTAAGTTATGTTTAATCACTTTAAGCACTGAAGTTATTTTACAGATTCATGAGAAATAATCTGCTGAAGAAACACCCACAGCAGGGAATTTTGTTTGTAAAAGGGAAGCTGGACTTGATATGAATAAAATGTTAAAATCCGAATTAAAATAGAAAACCTGTCTTGCTACAGGGCTGTTGAATGGCTGGTGCAAATCAGCAATGTATAAAGAGCAGATCACTCTTTCCATGTTGTCAGTAGTGTAACAAGTTTAAAAAGCAGGATTTGTTGGATTGAATTGTAGTCTTTCAGCTAGAGAGCTTTCTCAGATGCTTTGTTAGGGCAGTATGGAAAGGACTATACTAAGTTTCAGTGCTTTAACTAGTCTTGCTATGGTTGACATTGAAATAGAAGGTTGTTATAGAAGGTAGTAGATTTTCCTTAAAACTACCCCATTACAGGAAAAACTTGCCTCTTTCCTATCTGCTGCCAAGTACACAGTTGAGGAATTAACAGAACATATGTTGTTTGGGATAACTTAGTGCCAGTATTTGACTTTAATTGACCATGCAGAATACTTCTTGAAGTCCTGAGTTCTGTTATGACATGCATTAAACTTAAGAATTATACAGAAATGCTTCCTCATACTTAGCTCTTCATACCTGGTTCATTGGTAGCTGGACTATTAAATTTTTATATTTGTATTTTCAAGACATTATTGCAATTGAAAGGTTGCTTAGTCTGACCTTAGAGGAGGCATTTAAGTCATAGAGATTTGTGACCTTACAGTAATCTGAATATTGGCATTTTCTTCTCTGACAATAGAACAATAGTCTTGCTCCTTCTGTAGGCCAGTATTTTCAAATACTGTTAAATGTTAATGATTTTATCTGAGCAGACTGTTTTCCTGATTGTGTGAGATATTTGTTTGTGTGAATTGGTTAATGCTTGCTGTTCTACAGTTACATTCTGGAAGAGTAGGACCAGTGGGTGACATTTATAGCACAAGACAGTATAAAATGGACATTCAAAAAGAATGTAGGGCATTCAAAGACATTAGCGCATTGTGATTTTCAAATTTCAAACTTCTTTCCATAAAT
Source organism: Vireo altiloquus (assembly GCA_013396875.1). NCBI lineage: Eukaryota > Metazoa > Chordata > Aves > Passeriformes > Vireonidae > Vireo > Vireo altiloquus. Next base: position 45,390 of record VZRF01012847.1, on the reverse strand, counting down.
TTTTGGAGATTTTAATGCATTTAATAATTGACTCGTAGTATCTCCCTGGCAATTTTTTTTCAATTGTAAATACTAGTAAATTTAAGAGATGATAAACGCTTAAAATATTTCCCCTTCTAGTGGTCCTTCACCATATTTAATTTTCCTGTTCCTTTTGTACATATTTGTCCTGACCAGCATCCATGGTTTTTCCTTGGCTGAACCTTTGCTGCATTACTCAGCAATTTTTCCCTGAAAGCTGACTGCTCAACTGGCTAAATAAAACATATGAGGAGCTGATGTATTTGCATACATAATTGTTATATACAGAACAGACAATATACAGAATTGCTTAGATGGTTTTTGTTTCTGGAAGTAAAAAGATACAAATATGGGACAAACACACTTGGATGTTTTCTTATGTACCTTTTTTCTTGTGCTGTTACAATTGTTCCTAGATAAGGAATAAAAATGTATCTGGCCTTTTAAAAGGGCATTTGACCTATCTGTAGGCTTATTGTTTGATTTTCAGGTCAATAAATGGGAATATGACTATGCTGTAGAGGCATTAATAGTGACCTGGCCCAATCTTGATATTAGCAGACTGTTAGTTTTCCCGGAAAGCAAGATACTTACATTAAAACAGTGCTTTTCAACAAGATTAAAAATAGAATTATTGCATGAGGAGGACGCAGTGGAAGGAGATCACTGACTTGTGACCTCTGTGTTAGTGTCCACATTATGCATTGGGAATGTGGTGCTGATCTGGCTTTGAACCAAAGAGTGAAATATGCAAACTGTTTTAAACAAAATCAAACCTAAAAGCAAAATGCCAACTGGTAAAACTACTGTTGTGGATATCTGAGCGAAGATCCACAGGCTGGTGGTGAATGTGGCTGTATTGCTGTGGTGTATGAGCTGAACTGTGTGGCTGTGTGCCGAGTCCCACAGCATTTCTGTCTGTGGGGATGGGCAGAGCCAGCTAAGTGTGCAAATGCTCTCTAATAACTGGGTAGAGAACTAAGTGTCTTTTTCAGCAGAGAATAGGAAATTCTCTGCTGAATTTCACAAATTTTGATGCCGTTATTTGTGGAGTGTGTACAGGTGAGTGTGTTTGAAGTATCACATTAATACTATGCTAAAATGGATAAATTGAACTTTACTGCCCTCTGGTTAGAAATGAGTCTAAGAATTACAGCAGAACTTTATCAGATCTAAATGAGGTATGTTTAGGCTGCTTTCAGACATAGCAATGTAATCTCGTGTCTCACTTTTTTTAAATTAGTTTTAATAGAACTTTAGCATTCTCCTTAACTGAGTCTCCTTTTTCTTTCAGCTGATGCAGCCCAGCAGTTTCAGTATGCAGTGAGAGTTATTGGAAGCAATTTTGCTCCCACTGTTGAGCGTGATGAATTTCTTGTAGCAGAGAAAATCAAGAAAGAACGTAAGTGCATCTTGTTCCTTTCTTAGAAATACAAAGTTCTTATGAAGTTAATCAGGTTGTTTCTCTGAAAAGAGGACAACTCTGCCTCACAGATAGTTATCTAATCTATTATTAATGCTTACTTCCTGAAAATCTCATGATGTAAATTCCATTAATTTCCTAGTGAATATTCCTGAGTGACTGTATTCACAGCTCAGATTTTTCTGAATACTCATCTTAGACTTTTCCTTGCTGCTTTGTATCTTAGCCACTATGAAGACAAATTAAAATTCATACTACACTCCTTTCACTTTAATAGTGCTCAGAATTTATGAATCCATAGTTCTTTTTAGAAGACTAAGAGTGATACTTTTGAGATGTGCACTTCAGGAATATTACACGTTGGCACAATTAACTTCATGAGCACCTGTGTGAAACTTGCTGAATGAACATCCTGGGAATTGATGGAGTGGTTTGTGACTTAAACCTGATATTACTTGCCTTCAGTTTCTCTACAAGTTTTCTGCAACCACCTTCTTGAAACCAAAATTGTAGACTATAACTTTGTAAGGGATGTTGCAGTGCCATTCCATTGTGCTCTGTGCTGCTCTCAGTCAAGTGTTGCTCTGTGTGTATCCAAAGGAGCGGTGATGAATTTTTCTTGAAAAGCCAAATACTGCTTTCAGCAGGTTCCGCCGCTCAGTAGCGTGTCCAGCAACAATTACTGGAATTGTGCTAATGAAATAAAAGCTTCATATTTGAGCTTTGAATATTCAGAGATTGAATTAGGATAACTGACGTCAGTGGCTGTAACTGGTTTAAGGTCCATGTGTATTTTCTGCTAATGTAGAGCTTCCGTGACTTGCTGATAGACAAATAAGCCCTCTAGAATTCCTCCAGCTACAACTTCAAAACACTGGAATCTATGAATCTACAATACATACTTTCTGCCATGCTTTGGCTGCTTGTACAGTTTATATTCTTTGGGCCTGTTGCCTATTTTCTGAAGAGGACTGTCTCCTTCATCCTCCTTCTCCCAACTTCAGCTTTTAGGCTTATTTTAGTGGTCATGTAACAAGTGACTGGATACATATCCTTCTAACTTTGCATTTATTCTGGAGATACCACACAAGAAGTGACTTAGTTGGCAAAGTGTACTTACCAGTGACATTTGATGCTAATTAACATTTCAACATTTAATAGCTGTTTTTCTTGTCACTGAAGTTTCTTCAGATGTTTTTGTCACCTTGGTTTTGTTTAAACATGGCTCTTTCTGATGTAACATAACTTTTTAAGAAATTGTAGTTGGAAGATGTGTTTCCTCTAAGAAGAAACTTCTATAACTGGCATTGATTTGAGACTATTATTTTTTGTAATATATAAAAACTCTGTGGCCCTGGAGTTCTGCCTGACTTGTAGCAGATGGCATTACTACTTTTTTTCCTTCATTTTACTGCCTAAAATAGAAACAATTACTCTCTAGTTTTGGAGCAATTACATGTAGTTTTTATAACATTTTTTAGTGCATATCTGCTTTCAGTTGTCTTCAGTTCCTTAGGTCCCTAAACCTACTGAATGGCAGACTAGACTTTAAAAAGACGCTTAATTAGAAAATGCATATTTTGATTGACCTAAGACAAACAGATACTTACATTGAATCACTTCCATTGCAAGAATTCTCACGGCTGGAATGCAGATAAGATAAAACCAGGCAAAGTGTTTAAGTCAATACAACAGAACAGTCCAGCATCATTAAGCTTTCTTGGCTACATTCTGTAATTTACCACAAGTATATGTTAAGATGTGACTGTTACACTCTTTTCAAATTTTTAATCTACGTTTCTTTTTTTTTAATAGTTGTGCGACAAAGAAGGGAAGCAGATGCTGCTTTGTTTTCAGAACTCTACAGAAAACTCGGTTCACAGGTAGTTTAATAAATGTATAAAGAGTAAAGAAACTGAAAGCACTCATAAGCATCCTTCTGATGTTAGAGTTGTTTTGCAGAGTGCTCAGGTCATGAAAAATATTTTTTTTCTGAGAGGATGGTTGAATACTGGAACAGCTTGCCTAAGAAAGTTGTGGAGTCTCCTTTCTTGGAGACAGTCAAAACCTGACTGGAGACAGTCAAAACCTGACTGGACACAGTCATGGACAACCTGCTGTTTATAATTGTGCTTTAAACAGGGATTGGACCAGACAATGTTTAAAGATGCCTTTCAACCCTATCTATGTTTTTAGTATTTTATTCCAGTTATATGAAGGAGTACTTCATATGAAGAAAGGAACTCTGTAAAAATAAGGTGTTCATTTTATATGTAAAATTGATGGAATTTCCCATAATTTATTTTACAGAAATGCCTTGCAGTATATTGATTTTACTAATCTAGTATTCTTATGCATCTGCGTTTTTAAGTGTTCCAGGTCTTTAATGTTGATGGTTAAGGGTTTGCTGACTTGGATGGCTCTAACAGCAGTGTTAATCAAAGAGTACTGCATGTCAGCATTCTGACAGAAGATGTTAGCGTGTAGAAAACCTGGGTTTGACATGATAATGCTAAGATTAAGATTACAGGAAAGGTACTCTCCACAGAGTATGGCTACTCAGAATTTGATTCTCCTCTTGCCATCTTTCATGCTTGACTTACCCATTACTTAGTGTTTGGAGCTCAAGTTATTGAGTAAGTCTTCCTGATTTTGGTATCCTGTGTGCTTGTGTATTATTTGCACTGGTTTGTACAGCAGAGCACTGATTTGCAGATGATTCTTAATACAGACTTTCTGTAACACGTTTCTGTAGCTTATGTACCACACTGCCATTTGGCAAGCAAAGTGCTGCAAGAGCATGATGACTAATCTTTGGAACAAAATGCATTGCCTGTGTTTAATGTTTGGTTATTCTTCTGAATGTAATGCAGGCTATCTCCTGGTGTTTTACTGCCTCCTCAAATATTGAAGGTTCTTTTAACTCTTTTTTTCCCCCCTCTACTAGCATCTTGTGTATGTGAAGTGGTATCATGGCTTCTTTAAAATTCACACTACCAATTATTATTCAATCTGCTGTTAGGTTTATTACCAATGCTGTACAATCATTTCTTTTTCCTGCAAGCATAGGGAAGAGCATAAAGGGATAAGTGTTCTGAATCAATGAGGCTTTCTTCTTCCAACAATTCTCTTGAAGGCAGTTAGGAGAAAAAAAAGCATGTGTGAATCTGTTTTAACTTTGTTTCATCTATTGCTCCAAACAGAAAAGGAGGTCAGTGCTTACTTTTATGGCAGCCAGCCAGTTGAGTAAACCACACTTCTTGGTGCACCTGGATTTATTCTGTCCGGGCCAGTAGAAGAAGCAGTAATGTTGCTGCTCCTTCTTCACCACTTGTTAATTAGTTGCTGTATTAGTTACCTGCAATAGATGCAGTACCTCTACTTTTTGCTTGTTCTTGAGGTCAAAGCAGAAGATAATCAACTTGTGCTCTACATAATAATATAGAATGTCTCCTTTTATGTAACAAAGTAGACCTTTGGTAGGTTTGGTTAGTGGACTCTGTCATGAAGAAAGGAATGCTCCATGTCCAAAATTCTTAGACTATGTAACGCATACACACTAAATGCTTAATTTGCAGGATGTAGGAAAATTGAAAAATGGTGAAAGTGAAAATCTTTAAAAAAGAAAATTTTGAGGTGACCTTGAAAGTGCTTTTTTGCAAGACTGATAGCACTGAATTATGTTGCTTCATAGGAGATGGGGTCTATGTTAAATCTTGACATGACTCAAGTTTGCTTTGTATTCAGTGTTGCTTAGTATTGCAGATCATAGCCTAATTGATCTTGTGAGGGAATTTATATAAGTTTCTTTGACTCAACTTAATGTCCATCATAAGGTTCTATGCCCCTGGTAAATTCAGGTGCAAGTGTTAATGTCACAGAACTATGGAGTAACATATCTAGGAACGTGCATATTTTAAATAAATTGTTTAGTACTTGCCTTTAAAGTTTTCTGTTTGTAGCTTGGGCTTTAGCTGAAGTTGGTAAGATTTATACTGAGATCTGAAACTGCTGACAGTCTTATTCTAACAGTCTGTATGTGTCTGTTTGCTAAAGGCTGTATGGTGTATTTCTCATTAACAGTATCTCTATCTTATCCTGTGAAAAATTTGGTAGCTCTGTTAAATGGCATTTAAAGTAATAAAAATTGAAACCCTTACTTTTGAGGCCTCCCTGTAATGGAGAGTAGAGGAGAAAAGACAGTTCCTTGCTTAAAACTTTACCAGGAATTTTCCTTCTTCACATTTGGGTTAAACTGATGATTGCATCTGGGATGTTTTAAGTCGTGAGAGTGTGTGGGAATGCTGGTAACAGGTCAGCTCTGTATAAACCTCATTCTTAGTAGCTGTGCATTTTAGATTGAGTATGCTTGCTGATCTCAGACAGGTGAGAATTCATTATTTGACCACTGGAAAAAATTCATAAAATTACCAATACAGAGGCTGCACTGCACATTCCCAGTTTAGTCAAGAACATGACTCTGAGTTAGTCTCATTTATCTGGAAAATTTATTTATACGCATATATATTAGGAAGTTGCATAATTAAGAAGAATTCTGTTATTATCAAGAGTTAAACTTATTTATGTTTGTCTTCATCTTTTTTTGAAGGGCATTTTGAAAAACAAATGGTCAATACTCTACCTCCTGCTTAGCCTTAGTGAAGATCCACGTAAACAGTCTAACAAGGTGAGGACACTTTTGTTGCTTCTGAGAAATAGTAAATGTATGTCACTTATTTTAGATGCCTTCATGAGTCATTGTCCAGACTTAACCAATACCTTAGGTTGTTTTAATGGTATCTGTGTGTGAGACTGGAAGGAAGAAAACACTTGACTTGAATATCTGTAATATTTGGTGTAGTTTTCTAACACTACGTAAATGTAAAAATATGAGCTGTCCAACATGTGTAGCTGAAGTTGTGACTGTATTAGATGGGTGATTTTTATGTTTGCCTTCTGCTTGGGGGTGTGATGTCTGCTCATGTGATAATGAGTTTTAAATGAAGTAGGGAAAGCACGATGCAGTTGCAGCTCTGCTAGCACCAAAGTGCCTTTTGCAGCTATTGCTAGTGACAATTTGCAGGCAAAAAGAAGTTGTATTGCTAAAAGTACTGTTGCTCACTGTAAAGCACTTTTTTGCCATGAAAATTGCATCAGCAAATTTTTCTTTGCATAAACATGGTCTTCAGATGTTTCTTGTGTTCTTGATATTGTACTCTTTTTAACTGAAGATGTGACTTAAAGCAATTCCCACTTTTTTTTTTTTTTGTTATTCCTCCCTTTTCAAATATTTTTCTTTTCAGGTGTCAAGTTATGCCACGCTTTTTGCTCAAGCATTACCACGGGATGCTCACTCAACCCCTTATTACTATGCTAGGCCTCAGACCCTTCCATTGAATTACCAAGACCGCAGTGCTCAGTCTGCCCAGAGTTCCTGCAGCATGGGGAGCAGTGGGATCAGCAGCATCAGCCTGTATGCCCTAAATGGGCCAACACCAACTCCACAATCACTCATTCCAGGGTAAATTTCACCTTACAGACAGGTTTGGAAAAGACTTGCCTTTTTTCTTTTTGTTTTTTTGTCCCCTCCACTCTCTGCTTTTGTATGCCATTGGAAATTCCACTTTAGGTGCAGAAAAACAGAGTTCCTGAGCCGAACAATTCAAAATATCAGCTGCTGGCATATGACCATATGAATCCATAAATGGCTGCCCAAATGTGTCCATTTTTAATCACTATCTTCTTGTCTCTTAATTTTCCTTCCCACCCCCAAGAGTTGGGAAACAAACACAAAATCACAAGATGCGTTTTCAGAAAGGACCAAAGCTTTTTTATTTTTGAGTTGAAGATACATTTTTTTAGTAGAGTATATTTGACATGAGTTATCGAATTCATATTATGGAAGTAATTAGTGCTGACAGAACTGGATTTTATGATTAGTAATAGGCTTTACAGTACAAATACTGCAGTAGTGATAAGGTGATGTAGTTCAGGATTCTGGAAATGGAAGCACAGTAAAAAGCAGTATTCCATCCCTGGACTTCAAGGTAGGAGACTTGGGGATCTTCTGGGATCTTCTTGGAAAGATCCCCTGAGAGGCTGCACTGGATGAAAGAGGGATTAAGGAGAGAACAGAATAGGAGAATTTGGTTTGAGGGAACAGACAACGATCATCTAGTTCAACTGCTGGACTAGAGAGCTGGTTAATATTCAAGGATCACCTCCTGCAAGCTTAAGAAAGAAATTGTCAATGAGGAGTTAAAAGTGGCAGGAGGCCTGCATGGATGAGCAAATAGTTGTACAAATCTCAGATGTAAAGAAGTGTACAAAAGATGAAAGCAGGGCCAGGTGCAAAGGAGCATCCAGGGGCAAAATACTAAAAGCATGACTTGAACAATGCACCAGGTAGCCTTACCTAGTTGATCCTGCTTTGATTAGAAGGGTTGTAGGAGGTGATCTCCAGAGGTCCCTTCTAGCCTCAACCATTATTTAATCCTGATACAATACAGAAGGATTTGTCAATGAGATTGTTTCATATATCTGCTTGCTTAAAAATAACAACAGAACCTACCCTCTTTCTGACATACTCTTCGTCTGACTTGTTCATACTGTTCCATTTTATAGCAACTTCACTGAGCTCCTTAGTCCTGTAGTCTGTGAGCTGAGCAACCCAAGTTAAATATTTTTATGAACTTTGTTCCTCCTGAACTTCTCTTTATACCTGTTTTTTCTAGAGTACATTCTTCTGAATAGCCAAAATTCAGTGTTGTATCCTAAGGATTTACTGGTGCTGAACACGGCAGAGCTCAGTTTTCAACACTGAGACTAGTTCTCAGGAGAGGTGGCCTCCTGATCTGGTAGATGTGGACAGGGAGTAGAATGGACCCACTGTAGTCTGGGAGGGAGAAGTTACTGGCCTGCTGACCCACTTAGATGTTCACACGTGTAAGGGACTGGGTGGGATTTTTCCTAGAGTGATGAGGGAGTTGGTGGAAGAGCTGATCAAGGTGCTCTCCATCATTTTATCAGTCCTGGCTAACAGGGAGGTCCTGGATGATTGGAGCTTGGCCAATGTCACATTTTTTCACTTTTAAGACTTCCTTTGTGGGAAGAATTGAAAAGTTTCTAAGGAAGGGAAACTGGACCTTGTCTGGATGTTCCCTCCTTGATTGCATGTCAGGCACTTGATACAAACTATCTGAAAGAGTAGACTAGCTGGAAAGTGAACTTTTTTCCTCTTTCTCTATTTTCCTTTAGTTCTTTGACACGTAACTACAGCTTCAGGTAATAACAAAACTTAAATATTTAGATTTTTCTACTATGACTGTTTTTCTTGTTGTTATAGTACCTTCACTTTTAACCTATTTCAGCTTAGTTACCTTTCATCAAAGTTAAACTTTGATGTGAAATCATGTATGTCAAACTTACGCTTCCCTTTTTTACAGGTTAGGGGTTTTTTTGAAAGTGTAGGTTTATAGGAAGAAATAAATTGCTTGTATGTTCTGTACCCTTTTTTAAGGTTCCTTTATTAAACCACCTCCTCCCCTCACCCCTAATGAAACATCTGCAAAAAACTTGGGGCATTTCTCAAAATTTACATCACTCCATGCCGTATAATGTGTATAGAATCAAAGTTTTAAAGAGGTTTCTTCCTTTTATCCTTTCAGACAATCCTATCAAGCTGCGGGCGTTGGAGATTGCCTCCGTCAGCAGCTAGGATCACGTCTTGCATGGACTTTAACTGCAAACCAGCCTTCTTTACAAAACACTACCTCAAAAGGCTTTTCAAATGCTGTCTCTCGTGGTGTGCCAAGGTCTAGGCGAGAAGGGGACACAAGTGGTGAGCAAAGATGTATTTGTTAAAGATAACAACTGTAAAAAAAGTTATCTATATCCTCCATTATCTTTTTCAATTATTTTGGAATCATAACATGTTGATTTTTTTGAAGAGTGAGCATTCTTTTTCTAGAATGCTTAGTACAAGGATAGAAGCAAGTCTGCAAGACTGGTATATTTGGCCACAGTCTCTTTGGCTGGTTGTTAATTTCTTTTTTGCACTGGTTAGCTCGATTATGATCTGGTCCTCTTAAAAGACTGACTTCATTCCAGTGTTTGTCAAGCTAAGTGATTGTGACATGTGAGTAATGATCATTCTTTTGATGATCAGAAGATGCTACTGTTTTTAGAGTCAGAGAGACTAAGTAAGTAGAACTTGTTGAAATATTCCTCTGTTTGTGGTTCTGTGTCTTTCAAAATTTGGTAATGTGAACTGGAATATAGAGCTCTTAAACCTATTTCTTCTTTAAATTAGCATACTGTTTACAGTGATTGTATTTAGAGCAAGTGACATAAAATATTGTCAATAAAATAAAAAAAATATAAATATAGACTTGTAAAATCACAGAATGGTTTGAGTTGGAATGTACCTTAAAGATCATCTTGTTCCATCTCCCCTGCCATGGAGAGGGACACCTTCCACTAGACCAGGTTGTTCAAAGAGCCATCCAACCTATCCTCAAACACTTCCAGCAATGGGGCATCCATGACTTCTCTGGGCAATCTGTTCCAGTGCCTCATCAGCCCTCACAGTAAAGAATTTCTTCCTAAATTCCTGATATTGCTAATTTACTTCTATGGTTAAGTGGCTTTAAACTTGAAGCTGATGCCTAGAGGATCTATTCTGAATTTACACAAATGTAACTAAGGAGGAATTGTTTAACAGATGATCTCTGTGACAACTCTTTTAATTGAAAAGTGGCAGACTTTTTGAATAAGTGAGCTGATGGCAGATGCAGTCATCCCATTATTCTCTGGCAAAGAAAAATAAGAGATGCAGGCTTTTGTTTGTGTTTTTTTTTGTTTTGCTTTTAACTTCTATACAAATAAGTGTGGATATTAAGGAACTAAAATATAGCCTGTCTGCCAGCCTCTCCATCTTTGAGTAGCAGCATACACAGCAGTGGCTTATAATTCAGAGTTGTACTGGTGTATCTGAGAACAACATTTGGCATTTAGAACCTAATTAACAAGACCATTGATGTGCAAGAAGATGTGTATGTGTATATATAATGTAATGTTTGTGTTTTATTTGTGTCGTAGATTTAATATATATCAAAATAGGAAAAAAAAAGAAAAAATAGAAAAAGGAGTAGAAAAAAGCATAGGAAAAAGAAATAGAAAGACATATAAAATCTATCACTGCTTCTTAATTTATTATACTGATTGCTATAAAAAGCAATACTTCTTCCATTGAGTCAGCCAGCAGCTGTGACTTTGGTTCCTGTGTGGGATGGGTATAAGGACTGACAGTTGTCTTAAATGTAGTCACTTGCTGGTGTAGACATAGAAGTAGAACTGCATTCGGAATATAGCAGTCTATTGTCAAGAAGATACATTTCTATGAATATCAAATTCTTGTAATTAATTTTTTCTCCTAAAGTTACTTGCTTTTATTTGAAGTTTTCTTACTGTTACATCTACACACAATATAAAAAGGCACGTTGTATGGCTGATGTTAATACTTGCTGTGCTATTTATCAATTAAAGAAATGCTCATTTGCATCTTTTACCATTTCATTACGAGTTCCTAAGAGGGACAACCTGCTCTCGTGCACATCTTTATGTTATGGGGGGACACTGAGTTTTAAATGGCATCATGAAGTGAAAACTACTTTTGCTGAAATGAGAGTAGAATTTAATTTTTCTTGTTTTTCTGGGAAAGTGGATTGTTGGGGAGGCAAACTGGCAAGAGGGAGAGTGCTCTCTAAATTGCGAGAAGCATGTTGTAGCATCTCAGTTTCTGGATAGTTGTTAAAATTGTTTAACTCTTGAAATCTTAAATGAAGTTACAAAAGCACATGGTGGTGATTTGCTCAAAAAAGGTGGAAATAGTTTCAATGGCCTGCACAGTGCCTTTTTTGGTCTTATGTTTCCTTTAAATCCATAAATATCTTGCATCTCTAACACAATCTAACCTCTAACTAGAGATAAGAACCAGAAGCAAACTGTATGCTGCAATAGCAAAAGCTTTACTAAATCAAAGATATATTTCTCTTCAGAAACAGTGTTTACACTTAAATGTTTTCCAGCTCTATGGCTGTTATGCAGTCTGGTTTGATCAGTCTTCTCACTGAGCAGTGGCATATGTAATTGAAAACCATTAAGAAACAAGCAGCTCTTCCTTCTGGATTAACCGTTCTTGTCCTAGGTGAATGTAGAAGAGGTTGTTCTGTAAATCTATTTAGCAACTTCAGCTGTTTGTTCAAAGAAAGATAAAGTTGCTGTGATGCTTGCCTCAGAACTTGCACTGGTGTTGGATCAGAAGAGATAAGTTTAAGAACTGGCTGACGTGTTGGTTAAAATAGGACATGCCGTGTGCTATACAAGCTGACTGCTCTGAGAGAACCACAGGTAGCATTAGAGGCAGGTAAAAGCAATCTTGGACATTCCTGTCAGATTAAGAGGACCTAAAACACTTCTTTGCAGGTTACAAACACAGGCTTTATAGTTTTTACAGTTTTGGTTCTTTTTGGCTATTCTAAATAGCTCTTCAAAGTTGTAATCAACACTAATTTTCTCAACAAATCTAAGTATTTGTTTTGTTTTTTTTTTTCTTTTCCAGGTTCTGTTGAAATAACGGAAGCCAATCTTGTAAGAGATGTTTTGTATGTCTTCCAGGGAATAGATGGCAAAAACATCAAAATGTGCAATTCTGAAAATTGCTATAAGGTGGAGGGAAAGGTACTGTATAGTGACTTGTATTTCATTTGTGAGCAGAGAAGTATATATAGGGGGAAAATGGCCATGAGAAATATGTAAAAAAATCAAAATATTATTACAACTCTTTATTCCCTCTACCAGCCTTTTGGTTTGTTTTATGCTGGTGTTGGTTGGTTTTATTTGTTTTGGGTTTGGGGGTTCTTTTGTTAATACAAGAGTGCAGTTTCAACAGTAGTTATTGAAAATCAGTTGGATAGATTAGATTCCAGAAAGAAACTGTAGCATTTCACAAGATGTGAATAACCTCCCAACTCTTAATCCAGTATAAATATTTGTAAGTTATGGCTTTGAGGACTTCTGTCGACATTTCCCCTCTCCAGTGTATAAGAATTAACATAAAGCAGATTCAGGCATTTGACTGCATTATTACTGAATTAAATTTAACAGCTTAAGATGTGGAATGGATACTAGCCACTTGTTGTTATGGGCCTAATTACAATTATAAGTGATCAGATGCAGATTACCTAGGAACGAAAGGACTGGTGGTAGAACTGAAGAAAGGCCTGATGTGAATTTGAATGAAGTTATCAAATAGGGGACAAAAGAAAGGAGAGATGTCTGAGAGACTTTGCTTTAAGGTGATGAGATGTTAAGCCTATTTGCAATTCAAAAAACCCTAGAGAGAGATTGGGTCAGCTGAGCAAAGAACAAAAAATGGCTCTAGTTGCTTTAGCATCTTCACATTCAGTATTTGGACAGTACAGCCTCAGTGTTCAGTTTCTGCTAATTGGTTTTCATATTCTTGTTCAGATGGAAAGACAATGCTTTCAATTTTTACTTCTATTAAAAACTTTCTATGACAATATTACGTAGGCCTTGAATGGTGGGGAAATTACTTTTGGTCCATTTCATGTGCCAAGGTCATGGTAGACAGTTCTAATGTTGCTACCTGAGCCAATTTACTTTTTTCCTTTGTAATAGTAACAAAGAGTGAAATGTATAGTTTTTCACTATTACTTTACAATGATATTTACATCTGTTTAATGGAGGGAAAAATGAAAAACTTAACTCTTGTTAAATAAGTGAAATCTTATTAATTAACAAATTCTTAATAAACATCTACCTGTAGATGATGCAGAGTTTGTAATTCTTCAACACCTTCACTGAGTTAATTATATTCCATATGTAAGCTTATATATGGCAAAAGAAGGGTAGCACAATGTATTTTTTTAGAGGAATGTGAAGAAAACTTAATCAACGATTACAAAATTGGCAGTGAATTTCATTGTTTTTCTGTGTAGCTTTCATATCCAGTAGGCTGGTTTGAGGTCAGAAGCTGTTTTACTTGGAACGTCTAATTCAGGGAGTTTAATTACTGACCACAAGCTTGCTGAATAATCTTTGCCTGAGAACTTTGTCTTCAGTTATTTTTGTGAAGTCAGTCATCTTCCATGCTTCCTTACTGGCACTTGGACTGAGCTACTGGACCCAGTGAAAAGGAGATTATCTGACTCACCAGACCTGCAGCTGGAACAACTTCTGACAAACAAGGAGGACCAAGATCATGCCTCCTCTAGCTGTATCGACTGCACATTAGGCAAAATAGCAGTCAAAGCATGTAGTTCTTCCTCAGCTGGCAAAGAAAGTCTCATTGTACGCAGTCTGGGCTGTTGGGGTTTTTTTCCAGAAAGAAACACACTTTCTAAGGTGCTATTCTTGCTGAAATGTTTCCTAATCTTAGTGTTAATATTAGATCTGGTGGTGACATTCAGCACTGTATAAGATAGCAGCCTCTGATTTGATCTAAGCCATACAAATGTAATAACACCAAGCCAATTTTGCTTGTTCCTCATTAAATTCCAGCGGATGTGTGTTGTGCTCAATGTTTGCCAAGTACTCTGTACTTGCAGAATTCTAAATAGTTCTTCTGTCATCCCTTTGGGTTTTAGCTGCGGGCAGGGTTTCTGTGTCCAATTATGCTTGTTTGGGCTGGAATTTACCCTACAGAAGTTGTTCAAGAAGTTAAAGCTGTACCTCTGTGGGTAAACAAGAGGACTAGGGACTGAGCTCTGGTCTTACAACCAAATGCCACAACCTAGTTCAAGCCCACACTGGTGTGGCTAACACACTCTGACACTAATTGTTATCTTGGAGAATGCCTGTACTGTTAACTAAAAGGTTTAATGAATGAGATTGATTTCTAGTTCTTTGACAGCTTAACTTCTTAGAGCACTTCCTTGCTTTGGTTTAAACAGTTCCAGCTGGTTGTCAAGGGTAAAATTGTCTGTAGGGATGGGATAGGCCCACTTGCTGTGGGTAAAAGTAGTCCCTGACTCTTGGTCTGCTTTATCAGTCAGATTGTTTGGGGTTTTTTGTTCAATGAAATTTTGAATACTTGGTGATAGAGTTCTTAAGTAATATGGTGAAGTGTGATAGAAGAAAATCTCGAGTAGGAAGAGTGTCCTATCTGTTGGTAATTTAGAGGGAGAAATGTGCATTTCATTCAGATGAAAATAGTAGTGGTAGGTAAATAGGGTGTTTGGACTAAGGCAGGCTTGCAAAGTGAGTGAGATAGAAGAAAACCAGAAACAGACTAGAAGAGTTCAGAAGGACATATGATTAAATAACTTATAAAAGCTAAACTTAGAAGTTGTGTTTTGAATGTTTGTGTTCCTGATGCCTAGTCTGGCATTGGGTCATTTATTTTCTATTAAAGGTTTCTTTCACATGTAGCAGTAACTAATTTTTTTGTCAAAGCTTTTTCATTTAGTTTCAGTCATTAGCACCTCTGCTAGACCTCTCATATTTTCAGTCTTGCTGATTGTCAGGATAAGATAAAGTCTGATTCTACAATATGAAATTGCAGATTTCTTCCTTTCTTCTGAAGACCATTTTGTTGCTGCCATAATTCCTTAATGAGAAAGGAGTGAATGAATACTGTTACATTAAGGTTTCCAAAAGAGAGGGTCTCAAAGTTGCCAGTAGTTTGTTGCTGCTGCCTTTTCAACACATGTGTACATATTTCATGCTAATTAGATGGTTGTCTGCTTTCTTTGCACTATCTGTGCTTTAGAATGTAAAATGATTGTTTCTTGAACTGGCCTTTTTTATGAGACAGAGGGACCTTTGTGAAGAAACCAGTATTGGCACAGCAAATTTGACTTAATTGCAAACTGTTGTTTCTGTTCACTCTATAGGTGAGCTTGTCCAAATCTCTCAGAGATACTACAAGTAGACTTGCAGAGTTGGGATGGCTACATAATAAAATAAGAAAATATACAGACCAGAGGAGTTTGGATCGTGCATTTGGACTTGTGGGACAGGTGAGTCAGCTAAAAAAAAATTCTAGCTACAAAATTGGTCTTGTTTTGCTAAGAAACTACTGAGTAAATGCAGTGCTAGAATGATGTACAAACTTTGGAGCTTGGATCATTCATGATTTGATTTACTCCTTTTGTGGATGCTGCATTTGATATGGGTCGTAGTCAGAAGGCAAGGAAAAGCCATATGCTCTTGCTGGTCTTAAGGATTTGCCCCTGTAATTTGTAGCTGGAAACTCTCATAAATTCCTTTTCTTAATCTCCTTTAAAAAAAAAAAAAATCAAAATTATTCATGCATGTTCATAAACAAAAACATTTCTTAAATGGGGTGATGTCATCCCTGAGGTAATTAATCACCAATTCAGTTGTTAGTGATATGTGCAAGAGACACTCTTTTCAGCTATTGTTGATGTTCATGTGTTGGTACTGCACTACCTTACATAAAATGCAAATAGTCCATTATCTTCTGCCCTTTCTTTTGAATACAGCATCAAAAGAATATTAATTTTTGTTTTTATAGGTTTCATCATCATGATTTATAGTCTACAGTAACTTCACTGCTGCTGTAATACCCAAAACCACATTTACTGCTAAGACATTCCTGTTTCCTCTCACTTGCTCCCTCTGTAAAACTGGATATTATCCCTTCTGAGTCGACAGAAATGTTATCCTTGCCTCTAGCCATAACATCCTACCTAATCCACCAAGAAATTGAAGTGCTTCTCCCTTCAATCTATTTTTTCTTAAGAGGTCAGTAGAGACACTGTAGTGCTTCCTACTTTTCTGATGTTTTATTCTGTTCCATTCTGTCTCTTATTCTAAGTAACCCTTCTAGTTACATATAAATAATTATTTTTCTACTGATCCAATGCTGATTTCCATGTTTTATATGGTAGTGCTACTGTGTATGCATTTTCTTTGGACTCTCCCCCTTATAGCTGGGTGAAATTTTATTCTTTATCTAGTGGCTTCCTGCTTTTGCTTATTTTTACTGTCTCTGGCTTTAATCTTCAAGTTTACAGTAAGGGGAGAACTTTAATTCTTCAGTGAATTTAAATGTGCAGTATCTTGACTTCTGTGTGCAGGTTTCAGATCCTGTGCAGAAGGCTGTGCAGTTAAGTTACCTGAATCTGCATAGCTCTAATGCTGCTAATCTTGCTTGAGGCAA
The DNA here is from genome assembly GCA_013396875.1 of Vireo altiloquus. NCBI lineage: Eukaryota > Metazoa > Chordata > Aves > Passeriformes > Vireonidae > Vireo > Vireo altiloquus. Next base: position 28,738 of record VZRF01012847.1, on the reverse strand, counting down.
GCACTTGTGTATATTTCTAGGATGCAAGTGTGCAAATAAAAACTTGCATTGCACTCTTGCTGTCAGTATCTGGGCAGAGAGTTATGCCCTCATGCTCTTCATAGCTTTTATAGCTGAGAATTTCAGGTACTGTACACTGTGCATTAAGGAATTTAGCACAAGAATGTATATTGTTATAAAGCATCTTTTGCTTAATGTTCTAAAAGAATTCTTGTGTAAACTCCTGTTTAAACCAGGTGTAGAATAAAATGTATATCACCTCTTTTATTATGATTCTGGTGATGGTTTTTGCCACACAAAATGTCAGGTATTGACATCAGAAGTAGAGATATAACAATATATCGCACTTTATATTTTCCTGGCTTTGCTGATTAATATCTAAGTTCTACTTTATCCTCAGAAAGTAAAAAGAATAATCCAGCAGTTAATTTTAATTTGCCTCGTACTTTGCCCATTTAGATCCAGTTGAGCTAGTGGGCATTTTAATTTTTTGTCTTGAGCAAGCATTCTGTTTCCTTCCTCAATTCTCTTTTGCTGCAGACCAAATCAGAATTCCAGGATAATGTCCAGTTTTTCTGTGACAGTTTGGGAAGCAAAAGTTTGTGGTTTGTGATGCAGGAATTGGTACTGGATGCAAATTTTAATTTGTAAAACTTCTCTGAAAAATTGGTGGCCAGCTACATCCTAAATCCTTTTGGCTACTAAATCATTAAAGTCAGTGATTATTTTTCTTCCTTTTTGAGCAGAACAGTGCCTTTGATTGTTTCCTTGGAGGCTCTGCTCTGTCCTCTATCTTAGCAAGTGCCACTTTAACAGGTTCAAAATTTACTGAAGAAGCAAGTGAGAAGAAAAGTGGAGTTACACATAAAGGGATTTCTTTTTGCCCTTCAGTATCCTCTGAAATAAAATGAATGTCAAATTTCTTTGTAATTTATAAGGTTGAGTTGAAGAAAGGAACCTCCTTTCCTTAAAAAGGATACAATGGCAAGATTAATGACTTCTTTTTTTCTAGGCTTCTTAGCTGCTTAGCAGGAAAGAAGATTTATTTTCTCCTTGTGCTTCTAGAAATGATTTCTGCCTTTTACATACTCGAGTGAATAAATATTTTACTTCAAGTTCTTGGGTTCTTTCTGTGAAGTTTTACTTATTTTTTCTAAATTCTTTTGACTTTTAATTCTAAAAGGTTTTGAAGGGAAAGTGCTGGGAAATTTCCCATTAAAAAAAATCAATTAAAATAGATATCAAATTCATTAGCTGAGAATTGGTTAGAAAGTTCTGGAGAATTTGTGTGTGTGCATGGGAGTATTCTTCCAAGAAACCAAGCAAATAAAAAACTTTAAGCACTTTTTGGGGGGGTTGTAAAGTCTTTTTAACTTAGTCCCAAATTAATGAGCCATATTTTAATTCTCTTTAGAAAAATGTGTTGCATGTTAGGTTAAGATCATTACAAAAGTAAAGCAAGACCCCCCCAACCCCAAACTGTAGAAAGTATTTCTTACTAAACAAATATTATTTCAGGAATTGTTTTTAAAATTTATCTTGATTTTTTTAAACAACCTGAAGTAGCTCTGCCTAGAATTGTTTTACAAAGGAGATTTTTTGCTTTAGTTCAGGCCTGAATTAACTTCTGTACATTTTACAGATTTCTTAAGATATACTTTGTATTGTTCATTTCTTCCATGTCAAGTGAAGAATCATATATAATTCTGAATTGATAAAAGGTCAAAAATTTAGAGCACTTGATCTGGCAGCACTTTCTGGGAGTATTTTTTTTGAGCATTGTGTTTTCTTGCTAATGTCATATGGTCTATACTGTAAATATATTAATAGTTGCCTAACTTCTGTGTTGTGTTGTTAGAACCCTTCCTGAAATCTAAACTGTTACTTCACTGAATACTGTATCTTACATGATTATTAAGAAAAAAATCTTCAACTGGGTCATGTTCTAATTTGTACATCCCTGTGCTAATTATTAATGCCATTACTGAGATGGTATATGTACTTGAAGAGTTACTCTTGTCATAGTTTAATCTGTTGATACAGTTAAGCAAGGAACAAGGTCACTTGATAATGTATATATGTTATTGGAAAAGGTATATGCAGCTCTTAGGGAAGCATTTATAGTTTGGCCATTTCTCTGAGAATTGGCTTTTATGCTGAAACTTGTAGAATGATTCCCTTTCTCACTCTGTTGGAAGTGTGGTGATAGAATCAAATTGGAAAGATTTTACCTCATTACTTTTTCTTTTATTTTTTTTTCTTCTCTTTCTCTTACAGAGTTTTTGTGCAGCCTTACATCAGGAACTTAAAGAATACTACCGACTTCTATCTGTTTTACATTCTCAGGTAAGTTAAATGGTACGTGTTCAACTTTGCTGTTTTGTTCTACATTATTTAGATATCTCCTAAGAAGGTATACTTGCCTATTTTGTTAAAATGTGAAAGATGTACAGCAGTTTCTGTTGACAGTGAACACAATTCTATAACTTGTACATTTCTTACTCTTTGAATGTATGTGCCCTTGAATATTTTTCTCTTAAGAATTCACTGGTATTTGGTGTGTTACATAAGCAAGGAATACAATGTGTGTTTCTAAGTCCCTGTTTTGCATCCGTTCTGTCAGTTTCAATTTGCATAATATCTTTATCATTCAAATCCCGAACAATGTGACACATCCTTGAGGGAAGAAAAAAACAATCTATATTTCAAGCAGTGCATGAATCAGCAGCTACTAATAACAGTTGCAACTTTTTTTTTGGTGTGTGGCAGTTTGTACATCTTTCTTGTCCCTTCGTTTTCTGAGAGTAAAGAGATCTGTTCTGCAGATGTTTCAGTGTTTTACTATTTTTCTGTAACATAGACACCAACTCAGTGCTGATAATCTTGCAGTTTGCCCACAAATGTTAGTAGGTATGTGCATCTAGATACTGTCTAAAATTAAAATAAAATAAACATTTTTCTTCTGATTGCCTTTTTTTAAGGGGTTTTTAAGGGGTTCATTACTTGTAATGATGAAAAATTTAATCTGAGAATTGACCTTAAACTGCCTTTTAAATTTCTGACTTCAATAAGATCTTTATAGTCTGTTATAGGCTTTTGTAAATGTTTTCAAAGCACTTGTTCCTTTTAACTCACTTGCAGTTCTTGAATATTCTTGACTTTTGGAATGCCTGTTATATGTACTTTTTGCTTGTTTTTCCTGGCTATTATCCAGATATTCCTTTTGTGATTACTTCTTGCTCTGTCCAAAACGTGTTTTCTCTCTTGGTTTGCTGAAGCTTTAAGTTATTCTAACTTCTAAAACTTCTTGACCATGAAAATATTTGGCTACTTTGAAATGCAGTTTTGTCTACCTTTCCTGCTCCACGAAATCTTTCAAAAGAAGAGATGAGTATGGTGGGAGGGAAAAGCCTGTAAGGAGAAAATAAAAAGAAAGTTCTGGGGTTACTTATTTTCAAACTGCATTTACCTTTGAGGTGGGTCAGCCTTGGGCAGCAGTCAGGCATCCACCCAGCCTCTTGCTCCCCCGTCTCTTGAGGAATGGGGAGAAAATAGAAGGAAGACAAAAAGACAAGTCAATCAAGTTAGTGACGATTTAAAAGGGAAAGCAAAAGCTGTGCGTGCAAGCAAAGCAAAGTAGGGAATTCATTCACTACTTTCCATCAGCAGGCAGATGTCCAACCACTTCTGGCAAGCAGGGTCTCAGGACACTTAACACTTGCTTGGGAAGACAAACTCCATCACTACAGATATTCCTACTTGCTTCTCCTTTCCCTGAACTTCATTTCCTGAGAAAGCTCTTTGTCCTCGATAAGCTTGGAAATGGTTTCTGGGATTAATTGCTATCCCAAGGAATGAAGTGAGTCCCACTGGTGTGCAGTTGTACAGCTCTTTCTTCTTGAAGAGAGGAGTGACATTTGCTTTTTCAGAGTCATCAGAAACTGCCTCTAATTGTGGTGTGGCAAAAGTAATGGAGAGTGGCCTTGCAGTGACATTGGCCAGCTTCCTCCCTCAACACTTGTTGGTGCATCCCATTAGGTCCCTCAAGCATATCCCATTTGTTCAGTGACTCTAGCCTGATGCTTTTCTACTCAGTCTGCTGTGTTCCAGACTCCTTATCTTGACATCTGGTATCTCCAACAGCAAATTTTACCAAAATAACAAGGCAAAAAGGGCATTAAGTACCTCAGCATTTTCCATTTTTCCTGTCACCCCTTTCCTAGCATCATTCAGTAGTTGGACACGCATTTTTCCCAGTCTTACTTTTATTGCTGCTCTTCATGTTCCTTGCCAGATTCATCTTCAGTGTTAGAGTTCGTGAGTGCATTCAGCATGTTGATTAATTGCATTTTCATAGGGAACAGTGAATACAGTGTCTGTAATGCTTTGCTGTAGCAGCAGGCTAGAGTTTCTGAGGAATCTAGGTTTCAACACCTAACTGAAGGGGTTCCCAGAGTCATGTTATGTTTGGATTTTCAGAAGCTCCTTTTGTGACTTGCAGGGTAGAAAGGCTTGAAGGTCACACTGCAGAATGGAAAAAAAGACTGTACCTTTCAACTTCCTGAAAACATGTAGAAAATTGGCTTGAAATTAAGTATATACAGCATTTTTAAGATTCAGGAGATTGTACAGGCTGCCAGCTTAGGAGTTGTTAATTGCAGTCCCAGAGAGCAGTTCAGGCATAGAACAACAAGAATCTTCTTAAAGGGTTCTATACTCTCTTTATAACTTTTTATTACGTCTTCAGAGCTTTCCCTGAGCATGTTTCTGCCCTTGAAACAGTAATCCTGAGCATAGTGTGTACTATTCCATAAGTGTCTCTGATCTTTTTCTTACAGGTTGTTTTCACATTGTCAGCCCATTTAAAAATGCAGTTCCATGATGAAGATGTACCATGTCTTCCCTAAAGCTAAAGGCTGGCTTTTGCTCATGTGTCTCTCTTATCATTGCTGATTTCCAAAAACACCAAAGAAAAATCCCAAACATGGACCCAGGAGCATTCGGAAGCAAATGAATTTAACTGGCTTTAAGGCTGAACTTAATGTGGATGACACTAGTCTTAAATTTAACTAGTATGTTGCATTTGGCTAAAAAAATGTGCTAGATGGGAAAGCACGGAGTGGGTTGGTTGTCGCATACCAGGAACAGCAGCTTTTGTAAGAGTTTGTCTGCTTGTACTGCTCTAGGAACTTGCTTCTGTATTCTTAAGTTGTGTTCTTGTCCTGCTTATTCCATCTGTACTTGTAAGAAATTTGCATTTGCACCTTGGATGCAAATATTTGGTTTTTATTTTCTGTGGTGTTGGGAGATTCATGGTAGTCACATTATGATAGAGTTTTCTTGTTGTAGCTTTTAAAGTCTGGTATTTTTCTTTCAATGTAGCAATTCCTTAATCTCACTATAAGGCTAACTTAAGTTCTGGTGGCATCTGGAGGAAGACATTGGATGGGATTTTTCCCAAGTTGAGCTAAAATAAGCTGCATGTGCAGTAACAAAAAAATTCTCCTACAGCCTGCCTTTCCTTCAGATGTTTTTCTTTATTCTTTTTTGCATATCTCTTGCTGTCTTTCAGAATCTCTTCTCTCTTTTACTTTGCTCTTCTCTCTTTTTGAGACTATTATCTTGCTGTTTTTGACTTTCTTGATCTTTGTGCTTTGTCTACCTTATTGTGCATTTACTTGTCTCTGTTCTTTCACCTGTGCTCAATTCTTTGTTTCCACTAAAAATTGACTCTCAGATTTTGGCCCAGTGATTTAATGAAAGAATACATAACATGGGGTATTTCAAGAGTATTAGTAAAAATCTGACTTTAGAACAAACTATGAAACCTGAGTTCTGCTTCAGTCCTGCTTCAGTTTTGTTCTTTGACATGTCTTTCTGTTTCTAACTTGATCAGTTGCAACTGGAAGATGATCAGGGTGTGAATTTGGGACTCGAGAGCAGTTTAACACTTCGCCGTCTTCTAGTCTGGACATACGATCCCAAAATAAGGTTAAAGACCCTTGCAGCACTTGTAGATCACTGTCAAGGTCTGTTTGACATTTATTTAATATTTCTGGGGTAGTGACAGAACTTTGAGTAGTTGTGCATGATAGAGGTTGATATCAGTAATATTAGTGCTTGTTTGGACTTTTTTTTTAGAAAATTTAAAGTAGGTAATTCAGAGGATTCTCCCTCTTTTAGTTTAAGCAAAGCATGACAAATTATAGTGCTGTGTTGATACATTCAGACTTCTTCCTTTTTTAAAACTAGAATGTACTCAAAAATTCAGTTTTAAGCATGCACTTTTCATGCTATTTTCAGTTAATCATCTTTCAGAGAATGGTACACTGACAAAAGCCTAGTAATATATTATGAACTGGCTGGCTTAGTTTCTTCACAATGTATGAATATTATGCAACTTCACTATATATGATGGCATAGAGGAGTCATTTGCAATTTGTCTGCAGATTCATGTGAAACAACAAAACTTTGCAAATCTGCAAATATCGTGTGATTTTGTTGGCAATCCACAAGAAGATGCTGGGGAGAGTCATGTTGGAGTTTACCAGAACTTTGGCTAGTAACTGACTAAACTGACCAGTAACTGATGTTTTCCTTAAGGGTGCATCAGATTTATGAGATTGTAGCCCTTTAGAAAGAGCATCTTAGCCAAGAAAAAAAAGCCTACTTGTTTTACCTTGATTATTGAACTGGTAGCAAATTTTTTAAAAAGTGGGCTTTACTTTTAATATATTAATGAAAATTTTGAGTTCTTTGACCTCTGCTGCAAGAAAGCTCTAAGCTGTGGAGCATAGCAGCAAAATCAAATACTCAATCTATTTTTTAACCTTTTTTTTTGACAACCTCTTTTCAGTTGCAATAAGACAGGAGATATTACCTAATGGAGCTGGGGGGGGCAACTATAACCAAGAAACAGGAAAGCTGTGTTTGTGTGCATGTATGCCCACAGAATGTCTGAGTGTCAAGTACAGGAGAGAAGGAAAACATTCTAATGCTCCTTTAATGCTTCTCTGGAAGCGTATCATCAGCCTCTGTGTGTTGTCTGATGCCTTGAAATTTGCATTCCTCTAAGCTACCATAAACTAGAGAGAGAACTCTGCTTTTAATGCTTTAGTGAGATTAATAATTCATGCCTTAAAACCTAGAAATTCCCTGTTAGCAATGAAAAAATCTACTTCTACATTTTAGAATTGCTGTTTAGCAAGCTTAGTGTGACACACTTAGCTACATGGGTAGCTAAAATCAATGGCTGCTAAATTTAAATGGGATGCAAATGGTTTTCCCTCAAATGTTTCTGTTCCTCTCCCCTATGATCTTACAGGGAGAAAAGGTGGTGAACTAGCCTCAGCAGTTCATGCCTATACTAAAACAGGAGATCCCTACATGAGATCTCTGGTTCAGCACATTCTTGGCCTAGTATCCCATCCTGTACTGAACTTCCTTTATCGCTGGATTTATGATGGAGAGCTGGAGGATACATACCATGAGGTAATGTAGATGCTACAGTAAATATCTCTTTGCCTTGGGGTATTACAGTCTGTGGGAAGCTTAGAGGAGAATTTGAAAAGTAGAGTGTGATGAAAGTGTATAACATGAGTAACCAACACATACAATAACAACCTGAAATATCACTCTCTTCATGAATTCTTCATGAATTTGATATCTGCAGTATGTTGTCTTCAATAAATCATATTCTGAGTCTGGTTAGTAGAGTCAGAATGGTGCACTGACAGTACATTCTTGTTTCTGAAGACAAAACAATTTCTCTATATCTTTTCTTGCTTGCTGTAACAACAGTAATGTATGCAGAGTTCTTTGTAACAGTTTAGAATGTAAGGCTTGTATTTGGAATGAAGCTCAGAACATCTTTCTCTGACTGCATGCTATTATCCTTGATAAATAAGTAGTCTGTCAAACTCTAGGTAGAAGAGCTTTATGGTTCTAGAACAGAAACTCGACAGTTTTGTTGTGACTTCTGTAACATCAAGTTCTAGTAATTGTCCTTCTTCTTGGAAATATTTTTATGCATTTTTAAATTCTCTCATCACTTCCCTGTCTCCTATCAGTATAGTCTTTTAAAAGTGATTAGATTTTTAAAATTTTTTATTCCAAGAAGCCAAAGAATCATTTTCTGAAATTAGTTGAGCACTTCTGAGGCAAATCTGAGTAATTTTACTTGAGAGTGAAATATGCTGTCTGTTTTCTTGGAATATCCTTCTTTTGGTCAAAATTTAAGTGAGTGATAGCTGATCTTTAAGGTCAACATTGTGTAAAATGTCTATGAATCTTTTTTTAGAAGTGTAAAATAGATTCTTTTTTTTCCCAGCTACTCCCCAGATATGAGGTTTTGTCTTTTTTGGATGTTATGTAGTTTGTTAGCCCTAACCTCTGGATGTGCACTGTAAGAGTGTTCTTAATACTGAAAATTGTTGGATGTGTTGTATTGAAAGCTACAATTTTCATATGATAGACACGGTTTTGAACAAAGACAATTGGCCATTCTTGGGGAAAATGGTATTTGGAGGCAGTGAAAAAAGTTTGTGTCCAGAAAATGGGTGTATTTCTTGACAGGATGAGGACAGAATCCATCCGAAATTCACTTCAACAGAACTAATAAAGTAGTTTCAGTTTTTTACAAGTGAGAGGATTCTCTTGTGTGGAGTTGAGAGACTAGCATTTGATCACCATATCAACTGCAAAGTTTTTTTGGGATTGAGGGTTTTTTATGGGTGTTTTTTTCTTCTCCATCTGTTAAAATGGTAGGAATAATAGGTAAAACTGTCAGAGTTTACATTAATCTTTTGCTTTTAATAATTATTTCAATCTTCAGTTTTTTGTAGCTTCAGATCCTACAGTTAAAACTGATCGGTTGTGGCATGACAAATACACTTTGAGGAAGTCAATGATCCCTTCCTTTATTACAATGGAGCAATCAAAAAAGGTATGAATCTAAAAGTTCGTCTTCTGATGATTTGTTTGCCCTATGCTACTGCTTAGATTTCTATTGAGAAAATAGAGGCCAAATTTAACAAAGAATAATCGCCTCAGGAATTTTAGAATTGTTTGCTGAGAAAGACTGTAGGACTGTTTTTCCTTTCCATTCTCTAACTGTTAAACTTTGTTTAAGAAGATCTCAAGGAGAGGGAAAAGAACTTGATATTTAAAACCTTTTCATGTTAGCATTGCTGTTCTGGATTGCTGTGGTCGAGATTGTGAAACTTAAGAGCACAGAAAGATGAGAAAATATCTTGTTGTCATGGTGGTTGTGGGTGGCTTCTTTGTTTATGGTTTTTTTTTTCCTTATATGCAAATCACTTTTTAAAAAATCCTGTTTTGTTCAGGTTCTTCTAATAGGAAAATCCATAAACTTCTTGCATCAAGTTTGTCATGATCAAATTCCATCCACAAAGATGATTGCTGTTGCAAAATCTGCAGAGTCTTCAAAAGATGGTACAGTATTAATACTATTCAGTGTCTCCCTTTGAACTGACCTCCTGTACAGTACATGTTTTAGACTGTAAACTGACTTTATGGATGGTGGGGTGGAAAGGAGTACAAAAGTCCCATCTGCCCTAAAATATAGATAATTTAATGGACACTTCTTTTTTACAAAAGATGTATGTTGATGCACATGTCTAGTTTTCTTAATTTGATAGGATTACAGGATGATTTTTAATGTTATGAAGTTCTGAATTAAACCATTCAAAAAAGTCTGCCTTCAGCTGCCTCAGCTGGACTCAGGGAGCAGGGATATTCTTGAGTGCTGCAACAAGAATTTAGTATGTTTGACTTCTCATCAAATATGCTCCATCATACAATTCCATAATAATACTGAGTTAATTTTGTGGTTGAAAAATAAAAATACTCAATTAGCTGTAAATAAGAGAATGAGCAATAGAAACAGGACAGAAGCCTTTCTAGCCTTTCTGTTAATGCACTATACCCGTATGTCAAAAAAAAAAAATTAACTATGTGGAAGGTTAGTAAAATTCTTTTTGAAGATTACTTAAGATTGGAGTTGCTTTCTGTTGAATGTGGAACCAAAATTTAACTATCAGAACTCCTTCTTCAGGTTATTTTATTTAGAACAGATCTCTGCTTAAATGAATAAGAACTTATATACTACTTGTAGTTGTTTTTGGTGGAATATTTGTTGCAATGAAATTAACACTGTTATGACCAAAGATAGCAAATAGTAAGCATGTAAACCAAGGAGGCTTTATGTCTAAATACTAAGCAAAGAATGTGTAAGATACTGCTGCATCTCAGAGAAAGGACCAATTGCTGCCTTCTGGTGAAAGTGGTATTTTACTACTGTAACTTCTTTTGATAACTTGTTTAATATACCAAAGATGGTCTAACTGTGAAGTTACAGCTCACTGGGATATGTTTTCTGATGCTAATAATCAAAATATTTTTCTGTCAAATTCTTGTTTTCATAGAACACCCTTCTTTACACTTTATAACATAATATTACTTATATAATAACTTTAAAGCTTGTGTATGTGGTGTTGTTGGGTTTGAGTTGGTTTTTTTTTCCCCCTTCCAGATAACCTTGGATTAGTTTTAATATTAACTCTTCACAATGTGAACTTCTGGCATGAGTACCTCCATGAAAAATGTTCTAGTAATAAAATCCCACTCACATCTGGAAGAATATGTCATCTAATAATGTGATTCTTGTGCCATGTTCAGTGATTGCTTAGTCAAAGATAGGCCTCAAGTGCAGAGAGGGGTCAGGGTTAAGTGAATAAGGGCTGTAAATGCATTTGAACAATCATCTTGCCAGCTACTCCTGGAAAAAAGGAAAAAACATTCTTTGGCTGCACTTCTCTCACCACTTTATACAGCATTTATGGCCATGCTTTTCCAATACTTCTTTAAATTTGCTCTTGTTTCTCTCTCTCCTTGACTGGATGGAAGAGCTGCACAAATACAGGTTTCCTATTACGTAGGGGATGAGAGCTTCAAAGCACCTACATTATCTTAAGTGCTGAGAATAACTATTTGAGACAGAAGCATAGTTTTAGAAATGTTACTCTATCTGCAGTGTGCTGAAAGCACGCTGAGCTTATGCTTGGTAGCCTAAATACTTCATGGTATTGCTTTGCTTTAATTCTACATTAAACTGCATTTGTGTTTAGGGCATTTTATCCATTTAATCCTGAAAGAATGTTCTCTGTCAGGGATGTTGGAAATGCTTCCTTTCATGCTTGTTTGTGCCATCTGACAATATCCTGAAAGTCCCTTTAGATAATTTCTTATTATTAAGATCATGGAAAGCTAGGATGTCAGCCTGAGTTCTGGATGCTTTTTCCCATTTTAAATCTCAACATTTCATGGGTTTGGCTGTGTTATTTCTTTCATTTGCTTTGGAACCTTAACGATCATGTTTACCTAGTTTCCTTTTGATGCTGAAGTAATCATGGTGTAGAAAACTGTCTGAATATGTATTAAAACAAGAAGTCTGACATAACTGTGTAGAAGTTGGTCATCTTGCCTGGTAGGGAATTACAGCATTTGGGAGAGAGGAACAGTAAAAAAGGCAGATAAAGTGACCTTAGCCCCAACATGAAGCTGTCCATAGTTTGGGGGCTTCTGGACTGGGAATGACCCTACAATCAGTAGCAGCTCATGGACTTGCCTGTCAGTGCTTTTAGTCTGATCCTTTCTTTATTCATTTCTGGCTTTTCAGTGTTGTGAGATCATTTTGCAGTTTTCAAATCTTGCGCCTAGGCCTCTTGTTTGTTGATGTAAACAACCTTTTTAGCAGTTTTGCATGTCAAACAGGAATGCTGCATTTTGCCTTTGCTGAGGGGTATGTGTCTATGCAGAGGTGGTGCATTACAGCTACATATGTAAAATTGAACTTTCCAGTCTGAGGTGAAGGACTGTGGCCAGGTCGTTGTCTTCAAGGCAAGAGGATCAGTACTGAGGGGAAAGGCTGCTTTTTCTGCTTGAGATAGCCAGAAGCTGAGACTGGTCTCTGTATGTCAGAGGTGGTGCCTTAGACATGCTCACCCTGTGTGAGTGGAGACAGGACCAGCATGCCTGACATGGTGGGCTGGCCATAGATAAGCCAGGGAGTTGCCTGCTGGCTTTGCCTGTGCCTTGAACCAGTGCTAGGCCCAACCTCTGTCCAGTGCCTGAAGATACTGGCTGGTAACTCTCTGTGGATTGGCTTGTTCCCTCTCTTGTTTTGCCTGTAAGGCTCCCAGCATCTTGAGGAAAGACACTTGCACTTACTGCAGGCTCTATTAATTCTCACATCCCTAAGATTAATGTGTGTTACTTGACTAAGTAGTATTTGTCTAGTGTAGGGATTTTAAACATGGCAAAGTATTATAAAAGTGTCATCTCTTTGACATGTCTTGCACTTTTTGTGTCTTACGGAGAGTTTCACTGGTTCCTGAATGATAGTTTGGAAACCTCTGGAAATGTCAGTGAACCAGACATTGAATTTTCCCTTTTTAAAGATTGACTTCTTTATTAGACCCACTGCTTTTTTTCTTCAGTTTGTAAGCATTTTATTAATTGAGTAATTAAAGTGGGAGTATATCCTTTAATGTTGAAGAAGGTCTGAATTTTATGATAGCTGACAATCCAGTATTTGGAGTATTGCTCCATGTTGCCTGAAGAGGCCACAGTTCTTGCCATCTCATAATAGCTTTACCCAAGTCCATTTCTCAATAAGCTTATAGTTGTAGAAAACAGTGAAATAAGCCTCCTACTGCTTTCTCCTGCTTCCTGCTTTCTGTCCCCAAATTGCTGTGCATTAAAGATGGAGAGAAAATATCAGGTTGCTGGCTGTCCTCCAGGTAACTCAAGCATATTCCCTTTTCTCTTGTTCTCTGGTATATAGAAACTCTTTTCTGAGTTTTTTAACATTCTGATTCTTTGATTTATTTTTCCCCACAGCCTTAGAAGTGCCTTCTGATTTAGATCCTCCCCAACAAAGATTTTTTTTCTAACTGAGCTTTTAGAGCTCCATTAAGTATTTAATTTGTAAACTGCAATATTTCAGCAAGTTCAAAAATCCCCAACTTTTTGTGTAAAAGGGACATAATATGAGCTTCTACTGGAAAGTACCAACTGGACACAGATTAAAAGTAATATTGTTGAAGTATAGGCCACTTTACACTTGCTTTTGCTTTGGCTATGGCAAATATATATCAGAGTGGATCAGGAGAAATGGCAGTTTTTCTGTTTGTGTGTTTCAACTCCAAAGCTTGTTTGCCTCAGTTTTGGAAAACTACTAATTTAATTTTAATTTTTATTTTCTTTTAGCTGCTGATTTGTTCACAGATCTGGAAAACGCATTTCAAGAGAAAATTGATGCAGCTTATTTTGAAACCAGCAAATACCTGCTGGATGTTCTCAATAAGAAGTACAATTTGCTGGAACACATGCAGGCCATGAGGCGCTACTTGTTACTTGGTCAAGGAGACTTTATCAGGCATTTAATGGACTTGCTCAAGTAAGACAATAGGAAGGGTTGTTATGTTGAATTTCTGATAATTCTGTGCATGATCAGCACAGAAACTTTTTTGCTTTTTGAAGAGGACCCTCTAAGTACCTTGTTCAATTAAACCTTTGGGTAATAACTTTTAAATGCTATTTTGGGTTTAATCTCTTTAACCCTGAGGCTTAAAATTGGTTCTTCCTTTATGATATGATGTACATACAGTACCATTTGACAAAGTCTTGAAAAGCTGCACTAATGTAGATATCTTTATACTAGCCCTGTGACAGCCTGGAGGATGTTTGCACTTCTCTTGCTCCTGTCAGCAAGTTTAAGCAGAAAAGTTCTGCTGCTCTTGATGCCACTGGTTAGCACTGCTGGGGTTGTTAGGCCTCTGTATTTTGGAGGTGTTTGGTTCAAAACATTGTGTCAAAAACCCTCAACACAATTTTAAAAATCTAATTGATTCCTCACTGGCTTCAGTTTTAAGCACTCATGTGCACCCACAACTACTGATTCCAGTTCTTAAAGTGCATTTGCAAGCTCACTTTTACATGGTGGTGCTACTGATTAAACTTAGTCTGTCAGAAGCGTCGTTTGCAAAGCTTTCCTTTGGTTTAGAAATCAGGTTTTATAATAGAGCTTTCATTAATTTGTTTGTAAATCAAAATCAACATTGTCTGCTGGTGGTTTGTACATGACCATACTTTTTAATGTGAAGCAGAATGAGGTTGGTTTTTGGAGTCAGTATTACATTTGAGGCAGAAGGAGTGAGAGGCTTTCCAGTACTGGTCCCGAGGGAGAGAGAGAGGTAGTATAAGAGTTGCGTGCTGCAACTCTTTGGAAAGTTGAAGTTATGTAGAGGGGGTGTTTCTGTTTCTACCAGCCTGCGAGATGGCTGTCAGTAAGTTTCTCAAAACTGAAGTGAAATTATTGGCTTGATGTACTAATGATGTAATCTGCCTCATTTTAGATATGAATGCGACTCAAATTACAGACTAGCTAAGATAACAATCCTGATAACTTCAAATTACTGGCATTAAATGAGGATTAAGTTACTCCTCATGCTAGTGTTCAGGAGTATAGCTGCATATGAATAGACTTATTCTGCTCATACTCTGTGGAAATACTTTGCTCACTGATCTTCTTCATGATTAAGACTGAAAGAGTAATATGAGAAGTTTTGAGTGTCTGTTAGAAAAGAGTTTTACTGTGTGCTGCAGTTACTACTGAATTGCTGCTGCAGAGTATTTCAGTAATGTGCTATGACTGTTTCATAACCACCAGGCCAGAGCTTGCACGACCAGCTACAACCTTATATCAGCATAATCTAACTGGAATCCTGGAAACAGCGGTGAGGGCAACGAATGCCCAGTTCGATAATCCTGAGATTCTCAAGCGATTGGATGTTCGACTTCTGGAGGTCTGTTGCATCATGGTGACTCTGACCTGAAACATACCTTTGTGTCTGTGTGTATACATGCAGACATCTATTTCCAGTGTGTGCATGAGTACATGTCTCCCCTTCCTTACCAATGAAGTTTACTTTGAATAATATAAAGGTCATTTAATAAGTCTTCTTATTTTCCCTTTCCCTGTCTATTTTCTATTTATATTTCGAGCTGTGGGTTTGCAGCCATTGACAATGCAAGGTTGAGTATTTGAGGCCTAACAGAAATTTATGCTGGTGGCCCTGATTTGAGGGTCTCCAAACAGGAAGGGCCAGGTTGGGGGGGGTGTTTTTTTCTTGCCTTTAGTTAAAAAAAGAGAAGCAATAAAAGCACATTTCATGGAAGAGACCTGTAGTAAGAAACTTGAGTTATTTTGAAAGCTTCATTCCCAGCAGTGAGACTTTAGTGATGAGGTATAGCATCTGAAATACGTCTATTTCAGCTGCCAAAGAATTTTTTCCTTACCTTTTTTTTCCTTTACTGGGTTCAGTGGAGAAACACTGACATTACAAACATCAATATTTGTGTGAGATGAGTCTCACCTTTGTATTACGGATTTTGATTAATTTTTGCTTTATATGCTACTTTCAACAAGAAACTCTTCTATCTCTTGTTGATGTGGATGCTTGTTTGCTCATAGGCCTTTCAGAACAAGAGTAAGCAAGAGTTGGTCTTCAGCATTAGTGTGCTCTGACTATACACTGACAGTAACATATCTTTTTACTGCAGGTATCTCCTGGGGACACTGGATGGGATGTCTTCAGCCTGGACTATCATGTTGATGGGCCAATAGCAACGGTAATGTCGTACACTGCTGGTTTTGAATGCTTCTTGGGTACTGAATTAAATTGCTATGTGATTTTTTTATTGAAGTATCCTTTTTTTGTTCTGGAGTGTGAGATCAGAGATACTATTTTTTGCATCTAGGATGTACCCACTGTATCAACAGTTAAACAAAAATCTCCATTCTTACTACTTAACTGTGAGTGCTGAAAAGCTACATTTAAAACAATCATTACTGAAAATCAGTAGTTCATTTGTTCCAGCAGTTTTTAGAAAGTACTTAATAAATTGAGTGTTCCTATTCTTTGATAATTATTAGTCTGTAAATGTTAATTTGGGAAAATTTGCAAGTAACTGAAGAATGTATTTGTGAAAAACTTACTTAGGCTGTCTAAATGGCATTTCATAGGTAGTTGCACTGTTTATCAGAAATTTACTTAGCCTTTATAAAGAACTTGTAAAAAAACTTTTTTTAAGCAGGACCAACTGAGTCTGACCAGCAGAAGGAATTTTCATATGCAACTCTAAAAGAGGCTTAGGCTTTATGTTCGCCCCTTCTTACGCTTCCAGCAGTGCCCTCTGCCTGTTTGAATGTTAGGTAACTGTTCAGCCCTCATGGGAGTATCTTTCCAGAAAACTTTTTTTTTTTTTTACAGTATTTACTGCTTGGATTGAGTGAGATGGACTGTGAAGAGGTTCTTGGTACTTCAGGGCATACGGTGTGTCTGTTAATTTGTACTGATGTTTTCTTTCTTCTGTAGGTATTTACACGTGAGTGCATGAGCCACTATCTAAGAGTATTTAATTTCCTTTGGAGAGCGAAGAGAATGGAGTATATTCTTACTGATATATGGAAAGGACACATGTGCAATGCAAAGCTTCTGAAAAGTATGCCAGGTGAGAGGTGTCCAGGTGGATGACATGCTTGTAAAATGGATTTAGATAACTGCGTATTTTAAACTGTGTGTTGAGGGGAAAAAAAGTCTGATGAATGATGTACAGAATAATTTTGTATTTTGTTGCTCCTTCTGCTGTTTAATGGTAGGTAATGGTGATGATGAAGGTAAAATAACATTATTGTAAATTGAAGTTTCCTATTTGTTGTTTTATATAATCCCTGGTCCCTTTCTTGAAAAGTTGCACTAGTAGAAGTATCTTTATGCTGGCCCAGTTGTGAGACTGTAACTCTTCCATCCCTTTGTATTTGTCTTCCTTGATGCCTTCCTATTAGTACCCCATTGTCTCCCTCTTTCTTGTGCTGTCTGTTAACTGTTAAGTCTCATAGATGCGCAGTTCTGAATTTAGTAGATTTACCTTCACTTATTCTCTTCACTTTTGTTTAGCTAAGAACAGAAGAGGCTAAAAAGAGATATTTGAGAAGAAATAGGAAAGCTCTGAAATGTAGTGTCTCTGGTGTATATTTCATGGACTGGGACTTCTTATTCCTGTTTCTCAGCTAGAGCTTAAAGTCATATTTGTCAGCATCTGTACTGGCTCACTCTTGAATTTTTTTTTAATCTACATTTCTTTCAGTAAAAAATAACTATTGAGAGTTACACTTCATGTCATAGTAATACTTACAAGTTTATTGTTTTATAATTAAGAACTTTTGGTGGCCTCAGAAGGTCACTGCTGGTACTATCTGAGATTAATGGCTGTGTTACGAAGTATTCCATTTGGTGAAAAAAATTTACCAAGCTGATTTGTTGACTGTGCTTGTCCTTGCAGTCTTTAACATGCCATCTCTTTGGATTTTTTACAGAGCTTTCTGGGGTACTGCATCAGTGTCACGTTCTGGCATCAGAAATGGTCCATTTCATTCATCAAATGCAGTATTACATTACATTTGAGGTATACTCTACTCACCCAATTAGTTACTTAGAAAATGAAGCACTTTTAATATTCTGTATGTGTTGTGTGTCTTAAATTTCAAAGAGCTTGTCATCTAGCAAATCAAAATGGCCCAATCCTGTATCATTGCTCCAGGTGCTTGAATGTTCATGGGATGAACTCTGGAACAAGGTCCAACAAGCACAGGACTTGGATCACATCATTGCAGCTCATGAAGTTTTTCTGGACACAATCATAGCTCGGTGCTTGCTGGATAGTGATTCTAGGGTAAGTCTTCTCCTTTGCATGATATTGTAACTTTATGATCTTGGCATATAAGTTAGGAACCACTTTCTTTAACATTTTAGAAGTAAAGGGAAAAGTCATTTTTATTCCTCTGATATAAGATTTTATAATGGTAGGTTCTGTACCTGCTGTCCAGACATAAAGACACATGTTGATAATAAAATTTGCTGTAGTGTGGGCCAGTTGTTTTGCCCTAAGAAGCTCATGCAACCTAGAAGATCATGCAACAGCTGCCTTAGGGCTTTTCAAAACAGTCTCTCCAGCTGAGTAAAAAAAATTTTTTTTAAATTTATTCCTATTCTGGAGAAAGGTGGTAACTTAAGACTCTTGTGCTGTGCAGCTGTTTAATTACTTTGTTGACTGTCTCACAGGAACTTCTCAACCAGCTTCGAGCAGTTTTTGACCAGATCATTGAGCTTCAGAATGCCCAAGATGCAATGTACAGAGCTGCACTGGAGGAGCTGCAGCTGAGGTTGCAATTTGAAGAAAGAAAAAAGCAGCGTGAGCTTGAGGTGCAGTAAGAATATTACTAGAATGTGAAAATGAATTGAGGCTTTTGATGTATGGAGGATTTTAGATACCATGTAGAGGTACAGCAAAAATGAAAAATGTAGTTGGGACAAATGTTAAAGTCATCAGCAGTTTCTAGTGACCTCAAGCAAAACTGCTGAGTGGTATTTTTGATTTCTGTCTTGCCCAAGATCTGAGTTGATTTCTCTAGTGGCTTTTGGAGGATGAGAAATTTAGGGCTCTTTTAGATGAAGTAAATGGAACCCTTTTGCAAAAAATGCCATAGCTTCATGTCTACCTCCCTGCTGCAAGACTGTGACATGCAGTGTTTGTGTGAGACTTGCCTGCTTTGCTAACCCCTTAGTTCTTTCATGTGCTGTACAACCACCAAGGGAGGTGTGATAGTTTCCGTATTGGAGGCTCTGTGTTTGTCTTTCTATGGCAATGGTTGATTTTTAGAAACCTAATGTAGCTGGGCAGAGGGTGGCCCAGTTAGCAACTTGAATCATAAGGTACTTCACCTCTTAACTTGTTTGGTTTCTGTACAGGGCAAGTGGGGTGTAACTGCATCAGAAGAGGAAGAAGAGAACAAGAGAATGAAAGAATTTCAAGACTCAATACCTAAAATGTGCTCACAGCTGCGAATACTCACTCACTTTTACCAGGTGCCTCTTAAATTATATTTTTCTAAAATACCCTGAGCTTTGTGTAGAAATGAATTTCAAATATTGAGTAGGTGTAACTTCTGTATTCGTGTGCGTGCAGTTTGTGGATCTAGGTCTTTGTTTTTACCTTCTCTACTTATAAACCTGTGTTCACTGTTCCTTAGTAGTCAAAGATTTTGTGATCATTTATGTTCCCTGACAAAGGAGAAGAGTCATTTCATGTAAGTTGTCTTCTTCCTCCAGTAGTGAAAGTAATAGCTATCTTTTGGTGTAGTCTGAGGTGGGAAAAGATAGAATTCCTTCTACATTCCATTTTTTAACTCATTTTCTTTGCAAGCTATTGCTATTAAAGACTGCAGAAAGTTTCTTATTAAGGGCCTAACACTTAATTTTAAGCTCACTGCAGTGGGCAATGGATGTTTGGGTAATGTGTGCAGGCTGTCTTCTATAAGTAATTTATTCTGGCTTTGTCTTAATTTATTACATCTGATGCTAAAGCTACCATTCCCCAGAAAAATGAGCCTAAGTTTTTAAGTGTAGGTTGTAAATAGATTGTGGTTTATATGCTCCACAAGATTGGTACAAGTTGGCAATGTAGGTTTTCCCTGCTTGGACTGTATTTATGCTGAGCCCTACTATGGATTTTCCATAGAGGATTTCCCTGGCCAACCTTGGTCATCTTTGGAAGTAACAGAGTGCTCTAGTTATGGGTGTGTTCATGTTACTATTTAGTGGAGATGAGGAATGAGCTCTTCAAGTGAGTCTTTGCATCCTCCCAAAGTCCTCTGCTTTCCTGTATGTTGCGAGGCTCCTGCAGTGGCGTGACTAGAGCCAAATGGGAAGATGGGATGCAGAGGTGTGCCTCCCACATGCCAAGTGCAACTCCCCTACCAAATCACTCCAAATGCACAGTCTAGTTGGGTCTGTAGCACTGACTGCCCTACTGGGCACATGCTTTGCTGTTCTGGGTGTACGTCCTGCTGTACAACCCACATCAAATGGCTATGCTTGCAGCAAGCAGTGCTCTAATGCTGGCCTGGATGGTGTTGGACCTGCAGCATGGACTCGAGGAGAGGTCTCCTGCTGGCACAGGTTGGATCCTGAATGCTGTGCCGAGGCAGTGGCAAACAGAGAGGCAGCTGCTCTGCAGCCTTGGAGCCTTCAGAGAGATGGAGTGTGCCTGCAGGGCACAGGGAGTGGGGAGCACGCTTTGAAAGACCAAGCTGTTTGCCCTGGAGACTCTGGCATGCATGGCCGATACTTGAAAAATTAAAAGGAAGCTCTGGGTTTTTGCAGAAAGAATGAATCCAGCATATCTGATTTGTTAACTGTTGGATATGAACCATTGTGCCTGCCTTTCCCTAGATTCTCTCTGCCTCATTACCTGATCTGTGCACCATCTGGTGTTCCTGTGCAAAACACACAAGGGATGTTTTCTTAGCTGGCTCTTGGGTTTTTCTTTCCCCATCAGGGAATCGTCCAGCAGTTCTTGATCCTGCTGACAACCAGTTCTGACGAGAGCCTTCGGTTCCTGAGCTTTAGACTGGACTTCAACGAGCACTACAAGGCCAGGGAGCCGCGGCTGCGCGTGTCGCTGGGCACGCGAGGCAGGCGCAGCTCCCACATGTGACACAACTGCCCGGGGCGGCACTGAAGGGTTGGGACCTCTCGCTGGACACACGGCAATCAGTGGGGACAATGCAACCAGACTGTGGGATCGCTGTCTGCCTCTGCCGCAGGCAGCGTGTTTTCAGTGGGATTGTGTGACACTGTATAGCAGAAAGCAAAAAAAGCAGGGATTTTTACACTGATGTTTCTAGAATTACCGGACTGTATGGGCTGATTGAACCTCATGCAATCAACTTGTTAAATCATCCTTTTAAACAAATGCCAGTTTTATTTGAAGCTTTCTGAGCTTTTTCCACTGTAACTTATATCCGTGTCAAAGAAATCACATCTTTTGTTTATAGAAAGCACCATTTCCTTTTTTAACAAGAAAATAAGAAGGTTATTTTTTCTATATGTACTTGTTCTATTTGAAGAGAGCTTTTGTTAAAGCCAGCAGATCAGGACCCAGACCTATTGTCCTTGTTAAGAAGCTATACAGCATTTCGTTATGCTGATTTTCAGTGTTGTGATGTGTTTGACTGTGTGAGAAACTTTGTATCAGGAGACATAAACTTATATTAATTTTTTTGCTGTTTTCAAAGTTAAAAACCTGTTATAAAAATATAGTGGGGAAATTCTATGGTTACTGTACAGGAGCAAACTATAGAAGCAGAGTCAGGAGTGTATCTGTTGCACATAAGATCTAAAAATGAGGTTAAAGCCTCAGTACTGAAGGGAAGCGTTGGTTAAGCTTGAATACTTAATGTTCAAAATCAGATACGTAGAAACAAATTGACTTGGCTAATATTGACTTCATTCTCTTCTCTTTCCTGTTTTTTTTTGTTGTAAATATTTATATATTGCTGTCCAGATGTTGGGGAGAGGGGGATTCTTCTTTTGCAAAGTTGTCATTATATCAGGTCATTTAATATGTTCCACAAGTACGAGCTTAGAAAAATAAAAACACAAATATCTTTCAAACAAGTATGTTACTTTTTGTAATTGAAAGTTTATAATTTTTTTCACGAGTTATGAAAGGAGAAGCTTCCAGTCAGAAGCATATTGATTTACAGCTCCCTTCCCATTGCAGGATTTTGATACTAGTCTTATCTGCACTGAGAGTTGTGTGCAGTTCATTAATTAACGATTACCCTCAGCTCAACCAGGTCTGTGTCCCTTTTTGCCTTTTGCCCTTACTCTGCTTGAACCCTTGGGAGACAGAGGCACCTGCCAAACCATGCAGGTAAGGCTGCTGTGAGTCATCATGGCAGTGAGCTCTGATGTCTTGTAGCCCATGTGCTGTCTTGTAGCCCTGGACTAGCTGGTTTTCTCTCTGGACACCAGGATTCCTGTTGTGCAGGCCTTGGAATCCTCAGTTTTGTTAAAAACAGGTAAGGCTTTTAACCCTGTGCCCTGCTGGTGCAAGTACTGTCAGGGGGTGTGTCACGTGCAGGCAGCATTTCAGCTAGGAGCAAGGATGGACTCTGAAGCCAGTGGTACTTGGTGAGCCAAGGGAAAGCTGAAGGGTGCTGAGCTTGGCAGCATAAGGTCACGGATCATTTGACAGCCAGGAATAACTCAATTTTTGCCAGTGTGGTGGAAGCATATTGTTCTAAAGTCTGGAAGAACAGCAAAGATTATTTGTGTTTTGACGAAAACTTTTTTCTAAGTTAGCTGCATGAGCACTCTTTTGGTCATTGGGTTGAGAGATGTGATGCATGATCACATCATTAGACAAGTCAGAGGGCAGAGAGGCAGCACCGATGTTGGAACTAGAGGACGAGTTCCAGAGGAAGGTTAAATTCTCTTTGTTCCTAAAATGAATCCAGCAGTACCCAGGAAACCCACAAGAGTGGCCATGCTGGGAATGATAATTTTGAGGTGATTCTACAGCAACCTGTTTATCTGGGAAAAGTCTTCACAGCTGTAGGAGTTACTCTGACTGCCAGGCCAAGGGGACCAGTGGGGACCTACCACTGTCCTCGTGCTCCTTTTGTCAGGGACACCAGTCTCTAATCCTCTAACCTAGCAGGTGTTCTCTTTATTTCTATCTACATGGGTTTTCTTGTGACACCCTCACCTCTGTTGGACTAATGGATTCAACAATTCCTGACAAAAGTGGGAGAGAAACAATCTTGTATGTCATTTGTGGCCAAAGACCAATATTGAATTCTATATCAACACGCATAGTGACAGGCTCCTGCTGCTGTGACTTCACAAGTGGCTTTCCTTGCACTGCGTGGCAGCAGCACCATTAAGGTACATTTCTGAGGAGAAATGTAAGAGATTATCACCTCTTTGTTATACTGTATATATACTACAGTATATATTATATACTGTATATACTACAGTCAGTGTTAAAAAATAATTCTTAGCAACACACTTACTATACAAGGCTGTTCTTTATTTTTAATGCACACTTCTTGCTGGTATTTTCAGTATTTTCTCTTAGAGTTATAGTATCTGAAAATACAAATAGAGCTGTGGGTCTGTGTCTCCAGCCATGTTTCCAGGCTGGAACTGATGCCTTAAATGGCCACCTAGAAACAGAGACTAGACAGGAATAAGGGAGGTATTTATCTGAAAGGCCTTCAGAGGTACACTTTGGGCTCCAGAGGGTCCTGCCTCAGTGGATCCCAAAATGGATGACAGGTCACGAGTTCTTCGCACTTTTATATCAGCATAAATTCACCAACCAGAACCCAACCAATGATGGAATTTCCCCAAGCTTTCCCCCCTCTCTCCAAGATGATGGTTTACAGTTCTTGTTCTGGGTGTCCTTGGAGAGCAAGCTGGAGAGGCTTTGTTATGTCTGTCTCAGCATGAGAGAACAGCATTTAGCAAGCTACAGGAAACTTCAGAGTTACACTAGCAGTATAGGATTTGAAAACTATAAAAGTTAAAACCTAAGGCATTAGAACAAGCCCCTCCTCACTGTATCTTGTTCTAGGGCCTTTGCTAACTGAGGCTGAACACTTGGCCCCTTCATTTTCAGAATTGCCAAGGCCTAAAGAAGTTTTGGAGAAACTGCGATAAAAGTAGAAATGTAGAAACTGAGAAAAAAACTGTCACCCAACTAAGAATGACATACAATATGCAACACTCTTCTGGGTGAAGGGCCATCCATGTTGTGCTACCAATGTCGCAAATACTTTATAAAGGAAAAGAGCTGGAAAATATTTATTCTTTTAAATTACAAGGAATATTGTTCTGGTAACTGAAGGAAGAGAATATCTGAGCCACTGTGAACTCTGAAGAAGAAAAAGTTCAAAAACAACTCCTGAAAGTTTTATCTCCCTCTGTAAATTCCAACAGCTTGACTGTACCAGGGTCCAGTATGATGCAGTTTAGTGTTTTAGAGGCATCCACTAGGACATGTAGAAGCTCATGATATGTCTTTTCCAGTGAATTAGTTATAAGCTTAGGATAGGAGATCAAGGACAGAACATAATCATAATCCAATTTCATTTAAGTGATTCTATTTGGTGAAGACCCTGTGTATTTTTTCCTCTTATACCAGATGTAGTGAATAAATGCCAAGGTCTCTCAGCCTTACACAGGAGCATACTATTTATTTTAAAAGCCTGAATCTACAAGATTTGTTTTGTTAAAATTAGTTGTGGAAGGATTTTATCTTCCTCGTGTCACATATGTAAGATGTTCATGTTTTGGACAAGAACTTTTCAACCTTTTAAAATAGCATTCCTGTCAAAAATGGCCAATTATCTTTGGTCAATGTGAAGCTGCTACTTCCACTATGCTACATCTAATGACTTTCAGTATTGAGGACACTCTTTTAAGTACATATCTAAGTTTTTATATGCACTAAGAGTTGAAAGGTAATAAATGATTGGAAAAAAGGAAGGTATTTAGACAGAAAATTGAAGCTTTATTTAAAACTTCTAGACTTAAAGATTGGAGTTGTCTGTGATCTTGCATGAATGTATCCTAATGCTGGCCTTAGAAACAAGCTGTGGGTGTGCACGTTTGTACTCATTTCAATTTTCACCTGAATGAGCAACCTCAGAGATGACAACGTATTTCACACTCACATAAGGGTGCTCGAGGACTTCTCCAAAGTGCTTCATTAATTGTGAAAATCATCTTTTGATTACTTGAAACCTAAAATGCCACTTTAGCCTCTAATAAGATTCTGCTAACTGGAGAGAGGGAAGAGTTGGGAGAGCTACAAAAGATGTGCAAATACTGGTAAGTAGAGCAGGGACAGATACAAGAACCTGCTGTTTCTGCAGTCAGGATATAATTCTGTCTGATTTCCACAAGGGCATTGTAACCATTGCCTGCTCTACCCTATTTAACAAAACAAACTCACTTAAAATACCAAGGATAACAATAAACAATTACAAGTAAAATACTCTCTTTCTTAATCTGCAGTTGTTCAGAGTGAAAAGTTTCTGCTGCCATCGATTTAACAAGTCATATATCATTCCGAGGGCTTGCTGAATCACAATTTAAAAATAAATGGAAACATTTTTATGTTGACAAGGAATACTATGAATTTAAGGTATGAACCACTCAGACCCCCTCAAGTAACACGCTCCCTGATGTAGTGTTTTAACTATTTTTGTTAGCTTGGTCTTTAAGGTGTGAGAATCACTGATAAGGACTAACTTGGTGCTTATTCTCTTTCACCAGAAGAGCAGCAAAAGTACCTCAGTCAGTATTTATTTTCTTTCTTTTTGTTCCGAAGTTATCTTTTTTGCTCATACACTTTGACTACCCAATACTGTACATTGTTTCATAACATCGTTGGACTAAATCCTGTGTTGCCTTTTCCTGGTCTTGAAATTAAAGCCATAACATGGTTTATGGGGAAAAGGGGTTTTTACCTCGGTATTTATTTAAGGATCATTAGATGCAACACTTCATCCAGATGGAATGCCCTGAAATGAACACCGAAAATGCACNGCACACCGAAAATGCACACACACACATATGATACATCACCTGTACAATTTATAGGCCTTGCAAATTAACATATCTATCAAAGATTCCCCAGTGAGAGACTGGAATGAATCCCCCATTCTGAGGAATCTCCCCCTGGCTGTGCCTTAGTTTACAGAATGTGTTCTAGAAAGGACCCTGGTGTCTGGGGCTTTCTGACCCCTGACTGCAAGGTTTCCAGGATGTTTGGTCTCTCGGCCTAACGGGATAGTGGCTGTTCGGCTAAGTTATCAAACTTAAAGAATTAAAAGTATGTGGGTTAAAAGCACTAAGACTACATGAAAACTATATAAAATGGGTATAAAAGAAAAGGCAAAAAATCATCCTGGCATCACCTGAGTGCCCTGTGAGTGGAAATAGAAACTCAAGGGCAGGTGAAAAGCCAAAGCTGACGAGAGGTGTATGGGGTCAGAGATAACACAGAGGTCAGGAGAGTTAAAGAAATCAAAGTGATGAATATTGATTCTCAAAAGGAGAGAAAGGCAGAGAAGAGAGCAGGAATCCTGAAAGGCATCAAATGGTGGCCAAAGAGATGCTCAGGAAATAGTAGAGAAAAAAAAACAGAGAAAGATGGAGAGTGTAGGAGGTGAAATTTCTATCACTGTGCAGTTAATTTACTTCAGAAGTTATCAGAACAGCAATTAAGTTAGCTAAACGTTTGGGTATAGAAAATGCGATTGGAGTGATTATTACCATCAGACGTGTCGGGGGCGCAGTGTTCTTCTTTGGACCCTGACATCTGGCCCAGCTGTGTTCCTTGTTTCAGTGTCCCATGTCCTGAAAAGATGAGATGAGGCTTCTTTCTGCTGTTTCAGAACTTGTTTATTTCTGGTTCTTATCAGAGTTTCAGAGGCACAGACTGTGCTGTGACCTCCAGGAACACGAGGACAGAATGGCAATGGCTACCAGAAGCAGGTAGCTT